>OX637402.1:23812991-24412991 GCA_951799425.1 Ilex aquifolium
ACAATTCACGATTCGATACGATTCACAATTCTCAAATTTAGGATTTCAATTCACAATACGAATCGCGATTTGACAACTATGCTCAGGAATGTACTGGAAACAGGCCTAACCTTTTGCCGAATGGTTCAAAGTTGATGTTGAGTATTTTACCAATGCACTAGACAAATCCCCTGTACTCAAAGGAGACTGTTCAGAGAATAATAATAACCTTTCATTAATTCTTCTACAATTGAGTGACGCAACACTAACCCTATAATTGATTTCCTAACAAGTTCTAGTAGTGATATTAGAACATTCTTATCTCCACACACACACACACCCCCCCCCCCCCCCCCCCCCCGGTTCAGTCCTCTGCAAGCATAACTTCCAACAAACAGCTCACAATTCTTCAACCTAACATCCTACCTTTCTAATCTTAAACCAATATGTGCCTACAAGCCTTTATTGTGGCACCTCTAGCAACATAAACCTCAAATTCAGATGACAAAGTTTGCTTCCCACTGTTCAATGGCATGCTCATAAGGCCTAAATCTACCTGCTACATGTTTAGGAAAAATGTGAGATTGAGGTAACATCATGTTGGCTGTCAGGAATCAAGAAGCCCACTGCATGAGCATGGTTGAGATGAGGAGGTAACTGACTGACTGGCAATTTTTCACCAATGCTCTGTGTGTGTGTGTGCACTTGCACCAGCTGTGCATGCTTGCAATCATTGTTTTGGTCTCACCACTTTAGCTGATGAGACAAGCCTCCTACTCGCAGAATAAAAAAAAAATACAACTATGGTGGCATTCAGTGACCATAAGAAAGAGTCAAGTCTTGGCCGAATGAAAAAGCTTATCCTGCTAATGTGCAAGCACGAGTTTCTAAATCACTAATTCAAGTTCATATAGGAGTCCTCAATACGAGGCTCAGCTACTTTGCTGCATGACAACTGAGTCATTCTGCACTTAACAATATCTGGTGGAGAGAGAGAGAGAGAGAGAGCAAAGTATAAACACTCCAATTTAAGCAAATCCTAGAGACCCTAGGAGAAGCATCAGTTGTCAACTCAATTAAATCATCATACAAGACATGGGATACATTGACAAACCATATCAGGCTTGAACATAGATTCGCAGGCACCATAAAGGGATTCTGAGGCAGTACCAGCAACAACAAAATCTTTGGCAAGCTCCCTGCATTTGGAAAAGGAGAACAATATAATAAGTAAATTAGTGCAAGTATAAAAGAGAATATTGCCTGTGTATATCACTGAAAAACCCAATATATATTTACCGATCAGCGAGTGCACAAGATTGCGTGCTGGTTCTAAGCAAGGGTGATTTAACTACTGCTACATGACACAACGCCTTTCAAAATGGGAGATGCTTGAATATTAACCAATTTACAGTGAGTGAAAGACAATTTAAAAAGTCCTAAGAAACACATAATGCAGAAGATTTCCATTTCTAAAAGGTCCCTGTATCCTATGATGTATAATGTAACGAACACAGATGAATCTTGGGCATCTTCTTATTGGTATTGCTATTAAATACACTGAGAAGAGTAAGCACTCAATGGAGTAACAAATAAGCAAGGTGCTTCATGTAGATAGATATTTACTGAGAAAGCTACTATAAAAACTGTAGAGAGAAGATTTTTGGAAAAGATCATGAGATTCAGATTTAAGACATGTATGATTGGGTTGTGACTATGATAGTGACAAACATGGTGGGCTATAAAGAAAAAAGGAGTGAAAATAGGTATACGGATCATTCTAAGACCCTAAATTTGTATCTGGCTATGAATGAATTGATTACACACATCTATGGTGATGTTTCATGGTGAATGCTATTCTCTGATGATAACGTTATAATTATCGAAAGTGAAATAAGAATTGAGAAAACCATTATAATTAAAATACGTAGGATTAAAGTAGGAAGTAAGAAATGCAAGGCGAAAGGCAAAACAAGTCCTGTTCTGCATTCAAGTGGAGGAGGAGGAAATAGTAAATGTATCTTTAATGGTTTATAGGTGTGCCTTATTGAAAATCTAGTAAGGGGAGCTAGAGCTAGAATAGCATTCCAAGCACCACCCTCGGTTGCAGCCCCATTTATCAAGGAGTGAAGAGTCTAACTATCTAGGCTTATTAATAACGACAGAGATATTGGAAATGGTGTGGCTCATTGAATTAAAGCACACTGGCTCAACCAGAGAAGTACTTCAAGCATATTATGTGATCGACAATGCTATTTAAACTGAAGTGACAATCCTATCGAATAGCTATAAGGCCAGCTATGCCTTAAGGGACAGAATCTTGGACAACCAGGGAATAAAATTGAAACAGAAGAAATTAAGATAACCTGGACATGTACAACAAATAATAGGTGCACCCATTAGAAAGAGTGACATGATAATGTTAGTGGCGATGCAAGAGGAAGACCAAATTACTCGTGGAATGAGGTGGTTGAGGGCATGAGTGCCTGTCATTTAAACCGAACACAGTCTTTGCAGAGTGAAATGGTGAAAGGGATCCTTGTAAGTTGTAACAAGCCTCTAATAATAAGGATAATTTGTTTGGTTTGGTAACTTCATATATAGCAGAAATGACACATCATAGAAGAATAGTTGTTAATATCGTACGATTCATTGCAATACAATACCCGAACGATACGTATCTAAGAGTCATATCATTTTTCTTCGTACGATATGCGATACATATATATTATGATACGTTCTAATACAATAAAAAAAAACGATACGCGCAATATCAAAATGACCTCTTTTCACAAGATTTTTTCTACCTAAACAATGAAACGACATTATTTCCCTGATATGTTGTTTTTATTTTTTGATTTGACATCAAAAGAATGAACCTATCAATCATCTTCTTCTCTCAAGATCCGATTTTGTTTCTTCTGCATCTAATTCTTTAGACAACATCCTACCTATATTTCAATCTCTGCGGTATAGACAAACGATTGTTTCTCTTTTGATCTCTATTGGACACACGAATTACACAAAATGATAAATGAGTTGAAAATGATATTTATATTACTTCAGAGATTATATATTTACATATTTTTAGGTATGTGTACACACACACACACACACACATATATGTGTGTGTGTGTGTGTATAAATTTAAGTATATCTTACGAGACACGATACGTTACGATACACGACACATTATTTTTTTAAATCGACACCCGTTCCGATACACGTTTTGAAAACCATGCATAGAAGGACTAAATGAAAAAAGTGTTCCCAAGTGATGCTCGTAATAGGACAAAATATGCAATATGAATGAAGTAATAATAGAACAAATGAGGCATTTCATATGATCACAATACAAACCTAAGAATATAGACAGTAACCGACCTCTATCCAGAAGACTAATCTCTCAAATTGACAAATGCAAATGCATAAAAGCACTTGAAGCTGCTAAGAACCTTCTCACGAAATTATGACAACATCAAAAGAGAGAGGAACATACTTTGCTCCGATAGAGTCCATTGTGCAAATGAAGGGTTTGTCTTCAGCACCCAATCCAGCAATCACGGGCTGGCAGAAGTAGGGACCAAACCTAAAGAAAAGGAATTTCGGATTTCATTATGATATATTTTTGTGCATAATTGAGCTAATCAAAATGGCATTGTACTAAAGCCTAAATCTGTTTCTAATCTACTCGATGGAAGAGAAAATAAATGGAAACAGAGACAAAGAAACACAAGGAATTATATAGGACAGTGATACAAATATAATTAGGAAAAAACTAAACTTTTTCTTCCACTAAATTCGCATAAATAATTAAATACTGACCAAAGAATCAGTAAATATGTACTGAAGTACTAAACCAGAAACACAATGCATGTCACTATTGGCAACCATATCAATACGATGCAGGTGCATTCTGTTTCTAAATGGTTGCCTTCCATTATACACAAGAAATAGAGATAAACGCAGCTAATGTATATTTACGTCCTTGTTGCAACATTGAGCCCCAAAATAGAGTTTCTATTCAAATCCCTACTCAACCCGGTGCCTTAAGAAGAATCCGAAGATGGATGCTAGCGGAAGTAGCGCACCAAAGAGCAATGCGGAGCATTCACAAAGAAATGGGGCAAGCGGAAGGGAAGTCTTCCAATGATGCATGGAAAGTACAATGAAGTTGAGGAATCACATGCTAGAGAAGATGTCAATGATGCCGAGGAAGTGATGAGGCGGACTTATGTCAAAAACTTCACATGATGTTGTTGACAAAGAAAATACTAATGATCATATTAGTTCTCATGTTTGTGTCAAATACTTTAGTATGATATAATGATGTGACGACGAACTAGATAAATGCTTACTAATGTGATCAACCTGCACAATAACTCACTAAATAGCTCCAATGCCTATTGTAGTCCTGACTTAGGATTTGAATCTGGTCATTATTTCTAAAGCTTCCAATCATACCATGTATTGGGGCCAATACCAAGATTGATACAGACTTTGAAAGCATGATACAATGTCCATTCTCAATCATTTTCCATTTTTATATTTCCTATAAATAAAATTTAATTTAAAGTTCCAAAATAGAGGGGTGTTATCCATGTAAATGCAATGTGCACAAAAAGAGCCCAAAAAACTCCATATACAAACTACAGGCCAGGCTCCAAAGAAAATTCTCCAATAAGACCAATAAAACAAACAGTAGATCCTGCATACACCAACTTACATAGTCACCTAGAATGATACAATTGTAAATTTTAAGAGCATTGTGAGGGTCCAGCTTGAATTCCAAGTACACAAAAAAGCTGCCATGGCATTTTTTGGCAACCTGGGTGCACTAATGCGACGCAAATACCCTTTGATAATATTTTTTAAACCTTCACATGAATAACAAGTATGTTCACATACAACAAAATAAACATAGAGGAATGATATTTCTGTCGAAAAATACTACTAAGCGAAGTAATCTTGCATACCACATAACCTTTACTACTCGTCCAGCAATGGCATCTTGAGAAGTTCTCACACTCACCCTTCTCCACAATGTTCACTTGAAAAAATTTCCAAATTTCTCCTCCTAACAAGCTGTTTGTTCAATGTTAAGAATTTCTAGAAATTTATCAGCATTCTTCGGAAATTGCTTGCTCTTAAGATGTTTGCAAAAAATTTCACCATAATAATTTTCCAAGTATCCACATGCTACTCATAGGTCCAAATTATAAACATGTATCTATATAATTAATAAAGGGAAAGCAGGGTGTTTGGTGTCTACTGCTAAAATGTCCATAATATCCTTTATTTATTTCTTCCCAACTAACTACCCATAACTTCCTCTTTAACTCCACTAAAACGTCTCTATTCATGAAATATCAATATTACCATTCATTTCTTTTAACCCTATATAACTGTCTATTGCTCTCTTCACACAGATAAACCATACGTATAGGGCATCAAGTGTAAATAAACATATAAGTATATGCAAGTGCAAGCACCAATTATTCACATCATAATACACCTAACTTATGTATATCCAAAAATACATGCAGATAGATTCATTTGCAAATATATATGTGCATATGCAAATGCTCACACACACATGCTCATGTGTACTCAACTGTACAGGTATATGTACTAATACGTTTTTATTTTTTATTGTAACAAACATGAATCCATGTCAATTCAAATATTTATTTGGGTAATTAATGCCTTTTATGAGTAGATAAAATTAGTTTTAAAAAAATCAACCAAACCAGAAAATCAAAAGGAAAATCAAATTTTCATGAAAGAACCTTCCAAGAAACCAATTTTTCATCGTAAACCATTTTATGATGAAACAACCACAGCGTAAGAGGGCATACAACAATCAAAATCTGTCTTCCCGAATTCAGACCCAAGCATCAGTTGTTTAAATATAACTCAAGGATGAATACACAATAGAACCACTGCAATTTAAAAGCCACAATTTTTGGTTTCATAACATGAACGATACCGATTCATAATTACATGTCTATATTGCACAATAAAAACTCATTAAATTTGGGCCAACCGTTAGTCATTCCAATGCCTGATATGCACAAGTCTGTATCAGTATGTATACAATTCATCAGTGCGAAGACAATTTCACAAACCTTTTCTCATAAAGAATAGCAGAGACAAGGCTAGCAAAAGTCTCAGGCTTCATATCCCTCTCCTCTCGAAGCTGATACAACTTGTGCCGGAACACAAGCCTTTGATACCTTCAACAACTCAACCAAACCAACAATCAAAACAAAGTTTACATGAAATTGAACCACAACTACAACAAAAAAATCAGAAAGTTAACTCACAGAGTTTGGGCATCGGTGCCCAGACCTGACAGACCAATGAAGAGCTTATCGTGAATCTTGTAAATCTTTTGAAAATCGGTAGCGATTGTCTGAAGTTGAACGCCGAGCCGCCGATCGCTGGCGATCGCAAAGCAGTTCTTCCCAACCATCGCCACAAGGGCACTGCCATTATATTCAAAGATCTGCCAATTAAATCAAAAAATAAGCACGATAAGCTAGGGTTTACAAATACAGAGAGAGAGGGAGAGAGAGGAGCTTACCGACATTATGGGGAGAATTGGAGGAAAGGAGTGTGCAAAATGGAGTGTTTCCCTCTACTCTCTGTGCTTGTGTGCTAAAGCGGAAGGATGTGTCTATGTGCTGTCTTGGGCGACACTCTTTGATCGGAGCTATGGTGGACGGGCGGGCTGGGTTTTTTTTTGGTAATTAATATTTGGGTAAATCACATAAATGACCCTTGAACTTTAGTCTTTGTTTTAAATTGCCCCCTCAACTTTCAATTTTTTTAGTTTACCCCTAGATCTAGGAGTTCATACGAGGCTAGCGGGATTCCACATTCAATCGGAGTTAGACTTAGTTGGTTTACGAAGGGAAGACACTCAAGACTCTATATAGTAGTTTATGCCCTTATTTGGCTTCAAGAAACATTAGAATCCCTTATTTTAGAAACACCTTCTGTTACATTTAGGCGTTAAGTGAGGATGACACCCTACACGTGACCTGCACATGGCAACCGGTGGAGAGCATTTTTGACACATCAACATTTTATGTACAGTTGTGCGCCAATTTTTCCTCCCATTCTCTTCTCCTCGTGATGCTTTGTTTCTTAGACCCTTTATTCAGTCCGTTGACTAGGTATTGCAAGGAAGGCAGCAGTGGAGGGGGAAAGAGGAAGGGAGAGAAAGAGAGAGAGGAAGTCGCCATGGATGTTTAGTACTACTATGGGAGAAGAACAAAAAAAGGACCTCCTATAAATTATTTCACATCAAAATAATTGGTGTGAAAATGCATGTAGGACTATGTATGTCATCCAAAGTCTCCCACCCATTTTCCATTGCCCAATTCTCTTGCTCTCCTATCATTGGTCATTCTCTCTAGTTGAGTGAGTTTTCAAGTTGTGTGTGTGTGATATATCCATATAGGAAAGTTGATCTATTTCTTTATTAAATTAGTTGATAATTAATGCTTTATGTGTTGTCAATCTTTTTGGTTAAATAAATATTGTTACCGATTGTAAATCGACATTCAAAATCCATTCGTGTTGATTGTAAATGGCAGGGATGTTGGGTGCCACAACAGAGACCACATGACTTTTCTTGATGTTGAAAGAGACAATGGAGGGAACGAGTTAGAGGCACCGACGGTGAGTCTTCAACCAAGTGTAGGTGATGGTGTTGTAGATGACGGAGGGGGTAGTCACCCTAGACGATGGCTGCTCTTTCCAGGAAGCGCAACTGAGTGAGAGGGCTTGAATTTGGAGCTTGTGGGTTCAATTGGTCCATACTCTATTTCTATGGCTATGTATGGAGTTTTGGAGTGGATGTTCTTTATATCAAAATAATTATTTTCACATCAATAATGAAGACCTTCTATGTATATAGAGTATCAGGAAGAGAGGAAAATGAGAGGAAAAATTGGCGCCTAACTGTACATAAATGTTATTGTGCCAAAAATTCCATCCACCAATTGCCATGTTCAGGTTGTGTGTAGGGTTTCATCCCCACTTTAACGTTTGAATTTAACAGAAGGTGTTAATTAAAATAATTTAAATATTTTAGGGGGGTAAATAAAAAAAATAAAAGTTGAGAGGGTAATTAAAATAAAGACTAAAGTTCAGGGGTTATTTATGTAATTTACTCTTAATATTTTATACCCTTTAGGCTCGTTTGGTAAACGTATTATGAGAGATTAAATATTTAATTGTACTATTTTTTATTTAATCGGGCATAATACTTTGTTTGATAAGTAAATGTGATACCGTGTATTAATCGTATACTTGTCGTATATTTTTTATACAATAGACATGTATTATAGAGGTCTTTTAATACCACTAAGAGATGTGGTATTATAATTTAACTCAAACATATTATTCTACACATTTAATTTCTATTTGGTCCCTAAAATTTTAATTGTACCAATTGCATCCTTAACGTTTTAATCGAGTTTCGATTCAATCCTTTGATTACAATGATTTAAATAGTTCAGGGGGTTAATAAAAAAATTGAAAGTTGAGAGGGTAATTTAAAATTAAGACTAAAGTTCAGGGGCCATTTATATAATTTACCCTTAATATTTTATACCATTACATTTTATACTTTATTTCTATTCGACCCCTAAAATTTTAATTGCACCAATTGCATCCTTAACGTTTTAATCGAGTTTTGAATCAATCCTTCCATCCAAATCTACTAAATTATTTTAAGAGAAGGAGATCACATAACTTGTTTGCAAGGGTATATTTGTCGAATAAAAAATCTCTCATTCAGAGACAAAGGTATTTATTTTCCTGTTTCACATTACCTCTCAATTTTTCATTTTATATCATTTTTTTGGGGGTTATTATTTTTTACTTTTTCAAAATAGATGACACAAATTAAGGTTCATATACATGAAAAAAAATTTACGGGACAAATATATTTTTTTACTCAAGTCACATTTTGTCCCGAAAAGTTAAAGACTAAATTGAAATTCATGGCTGACCCAATAGGAAAGTGAAAAAAGCGTGGACTTTAGGCCCTAATTATAAAAGAAGCCTCATATTTCATCTATATAATAAAGTAGTTAGATTTCTTTGTCTTTAACTTTTCGTGGCTTAGATTACTTGATGATTATTGATCTGACGGTCTTAATGTGAAATTTCGTCCCCCAATTTTTTGAACAAGACTTTAATTCCTTCCACAATTCTAAGACTCTTATCTCTCTTATAACTCTATATCTCTCTCTCTATCTCATACTGCACATTAATTAAGTCGTTAATTATGATTCTATATAATTAAGAATTATTTTTAAATAAATAAATGGACCTTAAATACACATTCTTTGAGTCAAAACGAGTCAATTGACTATAATATATGTCATATTTTGTATTAAAATAAAAATATTATAATATTCAAATAGTATAATAGATGAATAATATATATATAATTTGTGATATATCTATATATTAAGGGGGCTAGCATTATTTGTCTTGAACTTTTTGCAGTTCAGATTGTTTTAAGATTATTAATCAAACGATCGAAACTACTCCAAATTTTTTTTTCGACCAAAAATTACAAGAATCCTTTCATTTTACTCAATTATCGGTTCGAAGTGATTATGATTAGAATTCGAATTGAGTTGAATTTGATTGTAGACTATAAATTACATATTCTTACTTAAACTTTATTTTGCTCGAATTTTACGAGTATATTCAAATTTGAAGTTAAATTGAAATTGATTGTAAAAATAATAAAGAATAATTAAATTTAAAAAAATTATGGTATCATTATGAACGAGAATAGATGTGAATTAGTTTGTAGGTTTAAGATAAAAGTGTTAATTGAGTCGAACTTAAATTCAATTATCGGTTTGACGTAATTATGATTAAGACTCGAATTGAGTCGAATTTGACTGTCAAGTATAAAATATAAATTCTTACTTAAATTTAAATTCGATTGAATTTTACGAATATTTAAATCGAACTGAAATAAAAATTGATCTTAATTTCTCAACATTTTTTTTATATTTATGAGAATTCGCGTGAAACTTTTAGATGTTTTCGTCACAAAAGTTACACAAACTCACATTGGAAAAATGGAGCAGAGATAATGTTATGAACTTTAGGTAGAAACCTGTAGAAAAACAAATAGTTGATTTTTTTAAAAAAATTTGAGATAAAGTTTAAAAATGTTAAAATAGTGGATGTTTGATCAATAATAATTATATTTTTTCAAATTTTTGAATTAATATGTTGCAGTAATTGTAGCGTGACTTTCGATATATAAAAATTTAATTGTATATGTTCTACATATATATATATATTTTTATCAATGGGACCCACAAACCACTCACACTGGGCAATTGCTGACCAGGTGAGGGCTGTGGAATTGATTAAATACTCACACACAGAGCCGAAGGCTATCCAATGTGGTATAGCCCCAACCCCTACCCCACGCAGGTCCTAAAGTCTCACCCGACCTATGGTCAGACCAAACAATGGGGACAATCAAGCCCAAAGGCAACATATGCTTTTTTTTTTTGTTATTAATAGGACCTACAAACCATTCACACTGGGCAATTGCTGACCATGTGAGGGCTGTGGAATCGATTAAATACTCACACACACACACACCCAAAGGCTATCCGATGTGGTTTAGCCCTTGTATACAAGTTGAACAATATCAATTTGATCGTTGTATTGTTAAAATTGTATTATACATTGTCTTTATTTATGAATAAATATTTACAATTTTTTACGAGTAACATAGTGGTTTCAGGCACGGGCAATTACTAGTATGTCTATATTATAGTTGAGTCCCAAACTTTAAATTCATAATATTATAAGTCAATATTGATTGAACCTCATAAAATTTAAACTCAATAAGAAAATTTTATGTTCAATGGTTTAGACCCATCCATAAATCAGTCCACAAAATTCAAAATCAATATCTCTCTCCCGTCCTAGTGCTTCACAAAATCCATATCTTTAAACAAACTTAAAAATAGACCACTCATTTTTGCTAGCAAGAATGATAGTCTAATTTTGATCAAGAGAGCATCAAAATATCAAAATTTATTTTTTTAACATAATGCTGATAAATCAAATTTTATTATTTCATATTTTTAGGACTTTTGTTTAAATTCAATCTTATATATTTTTTTTAAAATATAGATCCTTTTTGATCATATGTATTTATTTTGATTATATATTATGGACAACCATCAAAATATAAAAACTTAAAAATTTAAAAACTAATTGTACCTCAAAAAATTTTTTTTTTGATAAATTTATTACAAGTATCAAACAAAAATATGTTAGTAATGAATAAAATATGATTGTAAAATTTGAGAATATAATAACTTGATTAGGAATGTGTATTTGAACTAGTGATTTTTTTTTTTGAAAAAATTACATTTTTATTAAAAAAATCCAAAGACCTCAGTCAAATTTGTTGCTTTAGGCCTCAATATATGTCGGGCCGCCCTGAAATTCAATCAAAACTTTAAAAGTTTGATTATTACAATTGAAACTTTAAAAACTAAATAGAAATTAGGTTTATACTATAAAGATGTAAATTATAATTTACCTTTTTAAAATTTGCTATACATACAAGCCCAAAAAATCAATATGAATTCGAATCTAGACCTAACATATTTGGATGAAAATAGGTAAATCCATTAGACTAATTAAATATATGAATTGAGATGAATTTAATTAAACATAAAAGAAATCCATTTAATATGAAAAATACAAAATACGATCCAACATAGGATAATTATTACATAAAAATAAATGTGAAATAACACATAATTTAATTCCATCAACTCAAATCACTGAGGAGTTGCAAAATAAAAAAATAAAAAAAATAATCCAATTCAGCAAGGAAGTGATCTTGCATCTTTTAGGAATTTAGGAGCGTCAGTTGACCCATATCACAAATTCTCCCCAAAAGAGTTAAAGGCCACCTAGACCTAGTCATTGAAAAACCATATTGCTTATTTGTTTTATTTTTATATTTTTCAAATTTACTATAGCATTTACTTCCCCCTTTTGAAAGCACTAGGAAAGGATGAGGGAAAAAAGAAAATGAAAAATCTCCTCTATTTTTTTTTATAATTTTTTCCAATGATAGATCATTGAGAACGAATTCAAATGAGACTAAAACTTATTACATACAAGTGTCTTCTATCGGGTTAGGCATCCCTCCAATTTCACAAGAATTGGAGGATCCTTCAATTCACGTTTAATTGATTAAGATTTATATTTGTCAACAGATTTACTAAAATTTGAATATTTAAAATTTAGAAATTCTTTTGAATCAACTAACTTTGCTTTTTGTGTATAGATCATGACCATTCAAAGAGAATTGGATGATCCTTCAACTCATGTGAAATTGGATGGGAGACAAACCCGTCTTTCTACCAATACAAAATTGATGGCCGAGAAAAAAAAGTAAAGTAAAGTGTATTAGAGGGATTCTAAATTCCATAAAAAAAGAGGTTTTGAATTTATATTTAGACAAAAAGGGGACCTAATTAGGATCATATTTATATGGAAAGTTGACCAGCATGATCTGCAGTCCTGGACAGGATCAAAACCATTTAATGACTTATTACTGATGTTAAAATTAAACTAAATATTAAAATGATATCAAATGACTGAAAAAAGGTTATACATTTTTACTACCATTATACTTATAGTTCCAATTTTCAAGTGGGGAAATACTATCAAGTGGGGAAAAGGGAATAGAAATCATCAAGACCCTGCCTCTCTTGGGATACAATTTACAAAGAATAGAAATCAAACAACTTTTCTTGGGATACAAAGAATAGAAATCAGACAACTTTTCTCTTGGGATACAAAAAATAGAAATCAAACAACTTTTCTCCGAACTATGGTAATTTTTAAACTCTTTTTTTACCATTTTACTATTATTTTAAATTTTCAAGAAATTACTTTTATTGTGGCGTTGATTTGTTCACAGCACCTTTATACTACAGTGGAGGAGCCAAACCAAACCATACGCAATAATGTTATACTGACCAAAATTAGGAACCAAAAAAAGTGACCAAATGACATGGCGGCTGATGTAGAATCTAATCAGCCTTCCACGACAGTTGCCATGTCATTTGGTCACTCTTTTTGGTTCCTAATTTTGGTCCAATAATGTTACACTGATCAAAATTACGGACAAAATAGAGTAACCAAATGACATGACGATTGACGTGGAGCCTAATCAGCCTTACACGTCAGCTGCCATATCATTTGTTCACTCTTTTTGGTCCCTAATTTTAGTCAGTATAGCATTATTAAACCATATGTGTCATAGGACTGTTCCATTCCATGACAACTGTCATTGAAGAGTAGGGTTCATGTCAATGCTTCTATTAAGCGGATTTAACAGGTTTATAATTGCTAATTTGGTTTTTATTTTGTGTGGTATTCACGGGATTTGTCTAAAGCTATTAGCGGGGGTAAGACAACCAAATAGAAATCAAAACAAATGGGGTCCACAGTTGAGCTGGCTGTTTGATACCCCCTGCAGCATGACCTAACATATATATATATATATATATATATATGTATCATAGAAACTCCATGACACTTGGTGTGACATGAAAATCTTCTCCTTTGGTTCTTGTCACACTGAAACAACCGTCCAACTATATGTAAAAACAAGCAAATACAACCGTCCAACTATATGTAAAAACAAGTTGACGTACAACACTATGTTGACAACTCTCTCTCTCTCTCTCTAAAAGCCTTCTAATAAGCAAATACGGACAAATGTCCAGTTTTCTTTAGTAACAAAGGCAAATAGCTCCTAATATGCCATAATTTAAGCAAAGTCATCTTTATAATAAATTTGTAACGACAATGGTTTCAACCTAGAAGCCTTTAGATATACAAAGAGAAACATAGAAGGGAAAGTTGTGTTTTAGAGAGAGAAAGAGGGAGAGAGACCCAACTGGCATGTAGACAAAGCGAGAGGTGGAATAGATTTGTCATTCACAAAGAAGATTTCTTTCCACCCTTAACAAGGAGAGATACCCCCCAACTGCATCACAGAGAGAGAGAGATTGAAAGATTTCCTAAGATACTATAAATATTGGTGAGCCTCATTCTTAACATTTATGCAATAAGAGAGAGAGAGAGAGAGAGAGAGAGAGAGAGAGAGAGAGAGAGAGAGAGAGAGAGAGAGAGAGAGAGAGAGAGGTTTCGTAATGGTTTTGCCATTGGGGTCAGCAAGAAGTGTTTAGGAGGGATATTATTATAGAGAGATGGTGTGGACATTATTTTGGGTTGGCTTAGTACTGGTGGTGACTGGCACTGCTAGTGGAGGGAACGTGACTTACGATGGCAGATCACTGATCATAGACGGGCAGCGAAAGCTTTTGTTCTCCGGTTCAATTCACTATCCTCGAAGCACCCCTGATGTATGCTCCTCTTCTCTCTCTCTCTCTCTCTCTATATATATATATATATTTATATTAAATGTGTATGCCACATTTATGCATGGCATGTGAGTTTCATTGATTAGATGTTTAGAAGAAGTGGTTATATGAGGAAAAGTGTAAACGGAGAGAGTCAATTGGGTCATGCACCCAACTTTCGTAGTCTTGGGTAGGTAAGATAATTGGGTTACGTAGATGAGATTTTAGAGGAAGTTCTAACCACGTACGACACCATGATGCTTGTCTTTGTGGTTTTGCCAAGATAACCTGGTAATAAACTTACCACCATTTACGTAGACCAATTGCGAAAATGTGTAGCTAATTTTATATTGTTTTAGACGTAGGCATTTAAACGCTATGTGAATTTCCTCTTTTTTGTCCATTTTTCGGAAATAATGATTTTAAATGAATCGATAAAAGAATTAGGACAAAAAACACCACCATCTCTAAGCCACATACTATCCGAATCCATCCATAAACCCTTTAGCCATTTTATTTTCTCTCACCACATCTATATTTTTACCCTTCTGAAATAATCTAACAGTAAAGCGGAAAAGAGGAATTTTTTTTCCTCTCTCCCTCTTTTTTTTTTTTTTTAATATTTTTTTCTTTAAGTACCGTTAGGTAATTCTTCTCAAGTACTTATTTTAATTTATTTTTATTTTTATGTCTAAGCCCTATTTTTTTTTCACAATTTTACTTTTTCATATTTTTAAAATTTTTTCCTTTATGTATTAAATACATTTAGACCATTTTTTCTAAGCCCTATTTGTTTTTCCATAATTTACTTTTTCTTATTTTTAATTTTTTTTCCTTTTTTGTATTAAATGCAGTGCAAAATATATTAATTAAACGTACTTTTATTTGACCAAAGTTATCTTCACTAAAAAAAAAAAAAAACTTTACGAATCATAAAATCTTATAATAAAGTTTTGACAATCCCAGCATAATATAATATACAAAATCCAAAAAAGGGCATAGATTTGGATGCGACCCAGTGGAGTTTCGACATGCAATAATAGACTTCTGGGTATTTGCAATATATTGGGTACACCTGAATTATAGATTTTTCATATAGCCAGCTTGGTCTATGGAATATGTTAATGCAAAGGGAAATACTATGTATCCCAAATGAAAGGGACCGTTGGATGAGTGAATCTCATCAATTTTTTTAAATGGGACCCACTGATTCAATGATTCCCTTTCATTTGGGATACAAATTTGGATTACAGACTTAGGTTATATAACATTGCTCGCATGCAAATCTTAGAAATTAAATGACTTAAAAAATAAAAAAAGACAATCTTGCGCACAAAATTTACCTCATTCGGCGTCATGAAAGAATCTTTTATTCAAACTTCTTACGTATAGGTTATAATTGAACAATTTGGGTTTGTTTTTTTGCAGATGTGGCCTTCATTGATCTCCAAAGCCAAAGAAGGTGGACTAGATGTGATCCAGACCTATGTTTTCTGGAACCTTCATGAGCCCCAACCTGGGCAGGTCAGTCCTCTCTCTCTCTCTCTCTCTCACACACACACACACACACACTGACACTCTCGGTGTATATAAAATCATGTTTTTTGAATTGCAGTATGATTTCAGTGGAGGGCGTGACATAGTAGGGTTCATCAAGGAAATACAAGCACAAGGACTATATGCATGCCTTCGGATCGGACCCTACATTGAGAGTGAATGGACTTATGGGTAGAATCCTCCTGCCTACTTTTATTTGCAAATTTTATGTAGGATCATCAAGCATGAAAGAAACCAACCAATCAAACCACTTGTTTTGCATTCTATTTAATAAATGAGTCATCTGTCACGACAAAAATCCCAACCACACGGTTATAAATGGATTGTGCAAACCCATTTTAACACGACACAACTAATGGATTGTTAATGCATCAACAGTAATGATATGGTTATTTTGCTATTGCAGAGGTCTGCCCTTCTGGTTGCATGATGTACCAGGCATCGTTTTCCGATCAGACAATGAACCTTTTAAGGTATTGGCCTTCACCTCAAAATGACCTATCCACTGTGATGTATAAAAAAAAGCAGTGCTGCCCTTGACACAACTTTACTTGCATCGATGGCAGCTTCACATGCAAAACTTCACCACGAAAATAGTCAACATGATGAAGGCAGAGGGACTATATGCTTCACAAGGAGGTCCAATCATACTTTCACAGGTTGAAACAGTAATAAGTCTGACACTCAAGTTCATTTTCATCCATTTCACGCTCAACAATGAGATATATGCAGATTGAAAACGAGTACCAAAATGTGGAAAAGGCTTTTCGAGAGAAAGGGCCACCTTACGTTCGTTGGGCAGCAGAAATGGCTGTGGGACTTCAGACTGGTGTGCCATGGGTGATGTGCAAGCAAGATGATGCTCCTGATCCAGTGGTAATTCTCCTTCACTTCAAATGACTTTGATGGAGATCTGTATGAATCCTTGAGGGGGATCAGAAACAGTAGATGAAAATGTGTTTTATGAGTGCATTGAAGCTATATCAACAAAGAGTGGCTTCTTGTAGCTTATAGAAGTTGTTCAGGCATGCCCTCCCCACAAAAAAAAAGAAAAGAAAGAAAGAAAGAAATAAAGAAAGAAATAAAGAAAGAAGGGCGGCAGGTGATCCAGTGTCAAAACCATGACCCAACAGGATGTTTCTCCCTCCCCCAGATTGCAATATGACTTGGTGTTCTCTAGAAAGAGACCACCACTGATAGGATACTAGAGCTTAACAAGTATAAGCTCCTTGTTCAAACATTCACTTCCAGATTGTTTTGACAAAACTTCCATTTGTTTCCATGGATATAGTCATGATACAATTATAAATCAACGAAATTTTCCATTCTGCAGATCAACACATGCAATGGGAGGATGTGTGGAAAAACATTTGCAGGGCCAAACTCGCCAAATAAGCCATCAATTTGGACAGAGAATTGGACAACTTTGTAAGCGATCAACTAATTTGTTTGTTGCTTTTCTGTTCATACATAGAAAAATATCACTCACATTTTTTTATCTTTGGTTTTCTGCGTGAAGCTATCAAGTGTATGGTCAGAACACAACCCTGAGATCAGCTGAGGACATTGCATTTCATACTGCTCTCTTCATAGCAAATAAGAGTGGGAGCTACATAAATTACTATATGGTACAGTAACACAACTATCTCCAACATCGTATACACTATACTTGTGCACTTCAACCTGTAATAACATGCCTGACGAATATTCAATAACATAACCAAAAAAATGGT
Source organism: Ilex aquifolium (assembly GCA_951799425.1). Lineage (NCBI taxonomy): Eukaryota > Viridiplantae > Streptophyta > Magnoliopsida > Aquifoliales > Aquifoliaceae > Ilex > Ilex aquifolium. The sequence continues at coordinate 23,830,720 of OX637402.1, forward strand.
CATACCCAGTGACCAATGCAAAAAACTTCTGCTTATAGCAGGGTCACACAGAAGTCAGTACTGGGTAGACAACCCTACTCCATGTTTGGAGGGACTAATTCCCAAACTCAAACCCAAAACATATCACTTGGGTCGATTCACTAGAACGACCACATTAATCAATAACTTGTCTGCATGTACAAACCTGTAACGCTGCTTTATGTTAATTTAATAATTTGATCTATGACTATAAGTATTAGTCTGAATCAAGGTAGCATTTTAACAAGCAATAGTATTTATGGTAGTATCATGGAGGAACCAATTTTGGAAGGACAGCATCAGCATATGTAATAACAAGCTATTATGATCAAGCTCCTCTTGATGAGTATGGTATGACTTCCAAATAATTGTTCCAATCCCAACACTCATATGTGAATATTCTAAATAGAAGTTCAAATTTTAGGATTGATCAGACAACCAAAATGGGGTCATCTCAAGGAGTTACATGCAGCAGTTAAGCTATGCTCCAGGACTTTACTTTTTGGAGTACCAGCTAATTTATCCTTGGGTCCACTACAAGAAGTAAGACATTGAAGAAACTCCCCAAGTATTTTCTTTATCAATGATGTACTTTTCTCTTCATATTCATCCACAAAATTTGTCTAATACTTGTTAACTTATTTGAACCAGGCCTACATTTTCCATGGAGAATCAGAAGAATGTGCAGCCTTTCTTGTGAACGCCAACGGTAGACAAAATGTTGTGGTGCAATTCCAAAATTCTTCATACGAATTGCCTCCAAAATCAATTAGCATCTTACCTGACTGCAAGACCGTAGCCTTCAACACTGCTAAGGCAAGTTTTCAATCAGTACAACTGGGCATTTACACAGGGTTTACCTTCTTCCAATTTTTTAAGACTCTAGATTTTCTTCATTCATGTAAAGAAGAAACCAGAGGCAAAGTAAAATATAGTGATACTTCATTCCATGGAGATTGACAAAGGATATAAAAGGAAATTGAATTGCACTTCCTCCTCTGAAATAGGTGAGCACACAATTCAATACAAGGTCCATGCTACCAGCCATGCAGTTTGATTCAGCAGAAAGCTGGGGAGCATTCAAAGAAGCTGTTCCTAAATTTGATGACACCACATTGAGGTCGGATACATTGTTAGAGCAAATGAACACTACAAAAGATGCATCTGATTATCTTTGGTACACTTTCAGGTAAACTAAAAAGCAAGTATGAATGTTCAAACCAATTCACCCACAATATGGATGAAGTATAATGTAGGATTTACTGCCCCAAAATTTGACAGAGCTTCACTTTATTTCAGCCCTTACCCACAACTCAGACAAGCCCTTGTTTCAGCTTCGTATACAACAATAATGAATTCCCTCAAAGGATCAAAATTTCGTTTTAAAACATCTGAAACGTTCTGTTTCCTTGGAGCATGAAGCGAATCAGTGATTAAATCCAAATTCCAATGTTTCGAGTGTTTTAGAATGTTTCAAAGTGTTTCCGCATGTTTCAACTTTCAACCAATGTTTCGTAATCAAAGTGATTCAACATGTATCGGTATATTTTGATCAATGATTGGGAATGATTTAAAAATAAGATCCCAAAATTTTTATTAGTTTCCGGCTATTTCTGAAACATATCCGAAACGTTTTCATTTTCAAAGTGACCGAAACATTACCTTGAAACAAACTTTTGATCCTTTATTCCCTCTACTCAGAATCTAACAGAACATGAAATGATCAAAGTGTTATTAGCCAAAAAAGCCCACTAAGAAATTAATATTCAGGGTTTTAAACGTGCACAATTATCCTCAGCCACCAAAAGTTCCTCGTCTCTTGCCTTTTTGCTATTTATCTTATGATTATACCATCCCCACAAGCAGTTTGGGCCGTTACAATACCAACAATTATAACTGAGATATATACATTTTGAATGTACAACTGCTATTTTTCAATATAGTCAATTCCTGAGATTAATATAGGATAAAATTGATAGAAGCTAGTAGCTGATTTGGATCAGTAGAAGTCAATATCAGATATCTACTTGTTGCAATTTGACTTCACATCTACTAACGGCCATATTTGCACAATTGATAGGGTTCAGCATAATTCCTCAGAAGCTCAGTCTGTGCTCAGTGTGAACTCTCTTGGACATGTTCTACATGCATTTGTTAATGAAGCACTAGTAGGTAAGGATTATGCTTTACGTAGTTTTGCTAGTGGTCAAAAATAGGTCCCTAAATCTGAAAATATGATTTTTACATGGTCACTCCATCGTAGATATTTATGTATCAAGCAGTCAAGTGGGAGAACACAAGTATAAGTTTCAGGTTAGTCACTTGTGCAATTAATGCAAGAGTTTGCCCTAGGCTCATTCAACCGCTCCCACCCCCTCCATTGGTGGGAACAAATGCTAAACATAGAGAGAGATCTTCTACAAGAAATTACAAAAGGGGGAAGAAAGGAGACTTTCTGACATATACAATGGAAAGTCTTTCATAGATTTAATTGTTTTCCCATTAGGTACAACAGAGACACACACAGACACACACTTTATGCTGATTTTTCAGTCATATGGAACAAATGATATCATTGAAGGAGTGACCTACAATGAGACTAGAAAGGGAAGAATCGAATACGAGAACTCAAGCTTGATTTTTCCATAGCAAGTTCCTCACTATTCATTATACTGCAACTCCTTCCTAACAAAATGTATTTCAAGCTGAAAAAACCTCAAAAAACAAATATCTTACAAGGTGAAGTAGTTCCTCAACATATATGCCGTATTCCCCATTTGATGACACATCAGCTGACATGTTAATCATCATGTCCTTACCCCCCCCCCCCCCCCCCCCCTCTTCTTTTCTTTTATGATCAATAAAAAGTCATAGCAGGGGCTTCTTTTTCTCTTTTTTGATTTATGGAACCATGACATACTTAACTATTTAATTCATTATTTGGTTGTTCTTTAGGATCTTCACATGGAACTCACCAAAATTCAAGTTTTACTCTGAAGAGCACTGTTTCTTTAATTAATGGGATGAACAACATCTCATTACTGAGCGCAATGGTTGGACTGCCGGTACCATTCTCTCTCAATTATTGGTCTTTTCTAATGATTTTTAAAAATTGATAGTGGAAGCAACTTTTTGAAAGAGACACCTATGGCTGATGAACATTTAGGGGCTTTTGAAAGCAGATAGTAGTGCAGGTGAAACTAATGCTGCTGCTCCTGAAAACCGTAGAATAACTGCAAGAGTAGAAAAGCTTCATTGACATATACATCCACATGGTCATCTGCGAGACATTTGTTTTAAGTCTCCATTAATCAATAGTTAAAAAATTGTATATGTAGAAATGTCTAGCTAGCACACCAACCTTTCTTTCTGAACAGATTTTGCCTTCCTTTTTTATTAACGAAGATTGGGAGTGTGTTGGCACATGGCTATTTTTTGTCTCCTTGTCTTTTCTCTTTCCTATTCTATTAGCTTGCTTTTGTTTTCTCCCTCGTTTTTAATTGTTAGAAGACTCCTTGTCCTCTCATGTACTCTTCAATTTTATTATTTCTAATATTCTCTGTTTACTATTAAAAAAACAAACCAACCTTTCACAACCCCAGTCATTTGTCTCTTTTTTAATGAACTCTTTCATCCCCCCAAAAAGCTTAAACATGATGCTACTAGCCTACTACTACAATTTTCATAAATACTAAAAATTTATTTTAATTTGAGATGTGAAGGATTCTGGGCCATTTCTTGAGCGTAAGACTGCTGGACCACATCAAGTGAGTATTCAAGACACACAAGGAAGTACAGACTTCACAAATTATTCATGGGGATATCAGGTATTAATGGTCTTACAGTCCCCACTCCCCAATATGCTTATTTCCACTTGTCAAATTTTATGAACTCCATTGTTGTAGTTTTTATGTGACTCTTTGTGGTTGCAAGGTAAGAGACAAATGTAACATTGTCAAGGGAACCCCTAACAATTTTTCATGATAAGACAGGGTTGGCTGATCTTGAGCATACTAGTAGAAAGATCTTTTATCTGATATATGCAAAACTATAAAACCGAATCAATATGAACTTTAATACTGATTCTATGGACTGATTTTATGAAGGTTGGATTGCTAGGGGAGATGCTACAAGTTTACACGAATGAAGGATCGAGTAAAGTTCAGTGGAGCAAGTTCAACTCGTCTTCTCAACCTGTCACATGGTATAAGGTAAAAACCACTCTCCAATGCTTTGTTTATCAGAGCTATGCAATGGGTTACAAAGTTTTTAAGGAATACATAATAGCAAATGCCACCTACATCAGGGTTCTCCACTCATTGGCCACATGGCTGTGGGACCAGTTGTGGTTCTATTTTCTAGTAATTTAAAATTAATTGGGCAGCTGAATGTAGCATTTGATGTTAAATGTAAATAATAGATTGAAAAGACATCTCCATGTCTATATAGCAGTTTGATGTCCATGTACTTAAATCCTTCCTGGGTATTTGACATAGCATTGTAGCTAAATATTAAGTAACAATCTAAAGCTATCATCGTTATCTCTAAAGATAAACAGATAAAGGGATCTATGTACATTCGTACTTCCTGGATGCCCCACTCATGTCATCAATTCTTTTGTATCATTCAATATTTGCTTGTTGACATATTTAAATCTTCAGTTACTGAAACATAATCACCTTAATTGACAAGCATTACTTTCTGACGTCAATTGTTTGTGCAATCATTGTCTGTAGCAAACATGATATAGGATTCATATAGTTGCTTGTATGTGATTTTGTTGAACTTTTAACCCACACTAACCTTGGTGATTGATACTTAACAGATGGTCTTCAATGCTCCCAACGGTAATGACCCAGTTGCATTGGACCTTGGTTCCATGGGAAAAGGTGAAGTTTGGGTCAATGGCCAAAGTATTGGCCGATACTGGGTCTCATTTCATACGTCTGCAGGCTCTCCTTCGCAGACATGGTAATATAATTATAATGGTGCATTAGTTTTGGAATGTTTATTGCATTGCCCTGCAAGTATTCTGCATCAAAAGTTTGAAACGGAGAAAAGACAATATATCTGGAGCAGCGATTAGGCTTCCATAGTGTGGTTGATGCCTTTTAAATGTTGAGTAATGAAGAGTTTAGACATAAATAAAAAGTAGTGTGTATGCCTGTCAATAGTACTCTGCCTATAATGCCATAGCAAAACTTTTGAACCATTCTCTGCATAATTCAGAAGGAGATAAAAGCTTTTCTTTCCCAAACTTTCTTTGGTTTCTTTTCTCAAATTCTTTACATTTTGACCTAGCATTTTCTAGTTCCTTACCTTGTCATGATTTCAGAATTCCGAAAGTACTTGTTACATATTAATTCATTGAAAATGTATCCGAATTCATAACTACTAAAAATTGACCTTTATCTTTCTAGGTATAACGTACCTCGATCCTTCCTCAAACCTACAGGCAACCTATTAGTTTTGTTTGATGAAGAGTATGGCAACCCTCTCGGCATATCAATAGACACTATTTCAATCACAAAAGTGTGTGGGCATGTTTCTGATTCTAATCCACCTCCGGTAATTTCGTGGAAGGGGCACAAGCCAAGTGAAATGAGGCATGAAGAACACCACGGCAGAAGACCTAAAATTCAGCTTCATTGTCCTCCAAGAAGGAACATTTCTAAGATTTTATTTGCAAGCTTTGGAAACCCCTTGGGTGATTGTGAAAATTATGCTGTAGGGAGCTGTCATTCAGCTAATTCCAGAGCCATTGTGGAGAAGGTAAGATCTTCATTTTTCTGCCCCATGATTATTCCATCTCCATCAACCATTCGGTTATCAAGAGAATGGAAGACATGAGAAAATAACTAGAACTCAGAAAACTATTCTTATTATTACATTTTGAGCTCTATTCAAAGAAGGTACAGGAAAAAAGAAGGAAATTATGTAGTGATAAAACTAATTGCAGGAATTGTCAGTCAAGAATCCAAAATTTCAGAGCAACCAAAGAAAACATTGATGCTGAAGGATTAGTTTTGGTATTTAACAGGGTATCTCTTACACAGATATATAACCAACTCAAAAAGAAATCAATCAAGAACTCAATCTATTACACAACAGTGTTCTTTCCTCAAAACAAATTGCCCTAGTAGAGTATGGACCATGTTATTCATTGGTACTTTGGAAAATATTTTTAATATATAAAATACCCACAAAATTTAATCAAACCAGGTGGTTCAAAATCAGTTTGTACTACTGATTTTTTTCGCTCTAATAAGCATATAATTTTAGCCCCCAAATGGTGGAACATACACATCATAGATATGGCACATTTTTTTCTCAATCAGTTTTATATGCACATTGATATAGCTCAGTGATACATGTTTATTGTGTTGTAGCTGTGTTAACATCTATAAGATCAAAGTAACACATTCTTATTGTTTTGTAATTTGACAAACATATTCTTAATAAAGTATGCTATGCCAGGCTTGTCTAGGGAAGAGGAAATGCTCCATTCCTAATTCACATCAAAATTTTGGCGGTGACCCATGCCCAGGACTTGCTAAAGCTCTATTGGTCGATGCACAATGTGAATGATTCTATACCATTTTCCTGAAGAGGGTTTTGGGGAATGATTCAACCTACTGTTGGAAAGGCTAGCAGCATTAGTTTAGGAAAAAAAATACATACTTAATTCATACATCATTTGTTTATTAAAGAACCATCGATCCTTCATTATGTGTAGATGGTATGAAAGTCTATTACTCGCAAGTGGTGATTTTGGTTAATAACAGATGATAATATTTTGATTGATACATGATCTTCGTTAGAAAAGATTGCCTGTAACTAGTCGTGCATTTTTCAGTAGGATTTTTTCCTTTTGTCATGCACTCTTGTTTTGTATTGATTTATCTTCAACAACCAGAATAACAAGCAACAAGTCAATCCCAGCATGCCTACCACCAAAGCCACAAGTCAAACCTCAGCATGCCTACCACCAAACAAGGTGGGTTATGGTCACAGTGCATTGTTTTGGTCACTTAGGAAATAAAAACATTTTGACATGTTTCGGAATCAGAATGAAAAAAATAAAAAAATTAATTATTATTTTTTCAAAACATTAGTCGAAATATACTTAAGTATCTTGAAATAACTTGAAATATTTTGAAACAATTGTACAAGTACATTGAAACATTACAAAACACTTCGAAATATTATGAAACACCTCGAAGTATTAGAATTTCGATTCCCTTGGAAATAGAAAGGTTTCAGATGTTTCAAAACGAAATTTTGATCCTCACATTTAAGATTATAGAAATGGTATTAGGGTTTAAGACAAAAGAGAAAAGACAATAAGGAAAGAGACGAAGAAAGGTTGTGTAGGCATTGTTGTCCTACACTGTCTTATTTATAATAAATTGACATTATGAGCAATTACATTAATACCCTACACTACTAATAATTTGAAATAAGAACTCTAACACTCCCTCTCAAGTTGGGACATACAGAGCAAAGATGCCCATCTTAAAAGTTGAAACAAAGATTACTGAAGACAGATCGAGCCAATGGTTTGGTAAGGACGTCACTTAGCTAATCACTAGACTTAATGTACGGTGTGATAATCTCCTTACGCATCAAAAGATCTCAAATAAAATATCAATCCACTTCAATGTTTTTAGTACTCCCATGAAATATCGGATTGTTGGTAATGAAAATAGCTCCTTAGTTGTCACAATGCATCTCTATAAGTGATGACACATTGATACCCATATCACGAAGTAAAGAGCAAACCCACATCATCTCACACGCAATATGAGCCATGAGCCGATATTCAACCTATGCACCCCAACGAACAACCACATTCTGTTTCTTGTTACACTAAGTAACAAGATTACCACCAATAAATATACAATAACCTGAAGTAGATCATCTATCAGTAAGAGTACTTGCCAAGTCAACATCAGAAAATTCAGCAACAATCATGGATGATGAAAAACGATATAATAATCATTTACCCGGTGCTTTTTCCATATACTGAAGAATAAGAAAAATAACCTCCCAATGAGGCTTACAAGGAGCATGCATAAACTGACTAACCACACCAACAAAATAAGTAATATCAGGATATGTAACAGTAAGGTGAATCAGCTTACCAACCAACCTTCAATAACGTCTTACATCATCAAATACTTTACCATTATTAACATCCAACTTAACCATGGAGTCCATAGGTGTATCAATTGGACGTGCACCGAGTACCAATTTTCGACAATAAATCCAATACATACTTCCGTTGGTACAAACTGATACCTTTCTTTGACCGAGCAACTTCAATTCCAAGAAAATATCGAAAAAGACCCAGGTTTTGGTATGAAACTGCTTTGCCAAAAAAATCTTAAAGTGGGCAATATTATTTGAATCATCACTGGTAATGATAATATCATCAATATACACAATAAGAATAATAACACCTGTGGAAGAATGATGAATAAAAACTGAATGGCCTGAAATAGAACGTTGAAAACCATATTGAAGAACAACAATACTAAACTTATCAAACCAAGCACATGCTGATTGTTTCAGACCATATAGTACTTTCTTTAGACGTTACACTAACAGTTTCTTACCAGATACAACATAACTTGGAGGTTATACCATATATACCTCCTCTTGTTGGTCTCCATGTAAAAAGACATTCTGGATGTCCAATTGATATAGAGGCCAATCACAACTCACGGCAACCAAAATAAGAACTCTAACAAAGTCAAGATGAGTATCAGGAGAGAAAGTCTCACAATAATCTACACTATATGTCAGGGTGTAACATTTGGCAACCAGAAGAGACTTCAAACGCTCAACTGAACCATCAAGATGATACTTCACTGTGTAGACCCAACGATAACTAACAAGTTGTTTACCAAAAAGAAGAGAAGTAAAGTCCCATGTATGATTCTCATTAAGGGCTTTCATTTTCTCATCCATAGCCAATTTCCAATCAAGAGATATCAATACTTGTTGCAAAAAACTAGGAACAAATATTGAAGATAGAGTCGATGTAAAACAATGGAAGGATGGTGAAAGCCAATACAAAAAAAAAAAAAATTGAAAATGAGATGCTTTGTACATTTACGGGTACATTTCCTCAATGCAATAGACAAATCAAAAAATAATGAACTAGCTTATGGCTCAGGGGATAGACCTCAATAGAATCAGGTGATGGTTGTGGAGCTCGAGCACCTATCTTTGGAACGATGATAAACGAGAAGAAGACTCGGGGAGGAAGAAGAGACACAATCTAGCACACTAGGCAACAAGGGCTCCCCTTGACTAGGAAAGACTAAATCCGAAAAAAGTGTACCGCCTAACATAGAAAAGAAGGAAGATGACTCAAAAAAAGTGACATTAACACTAACATAGTATCGACGAGAAAACATTGTCATACCAACAATAATTTTTCTGAGTACAAGAATATCCCAAAAAGACACTTAACCAAACAAGACGAAAGTTTAAAGAAGATGAACAAATGCAACGCAATCAAAGGCACGAGAAGTGAGACAAAATGGTGGTTTATCAGGATAAAGCAACGAGAAAGGAGTTTTGTTGTTCAAAATAGGGGAATATTAATAAGATAAATTGAAGTAAGAACATCATCGGCCTAATATGGTTTTGGCACATGTATATTAAACATCAAGGTGCATGCAACATCGAATAAATGATGATGCTTACGTTCGACAACACCATTTTTGTTGCGAGGTATGAGGATAAGTGATTTGATGGATAATGCTACGATCAGCACAAAAGATTTTCATAAATGATTGAGTATACTCAAGGGCATTGTCAGATCGAAATACTTTAATACGAACATCAAACTAAGTTAGAATTTCATTATAAACAGTGGTAAAGACATTGGGTAACTCAGATCGGTCTTTCATAAGAAATAACCAAATCATATGAGACAAATCATCAACAAAGATCACAAAATATTAAAAATCAGAATTACTTTTGACTCTTGCGGGGCACCAAATATTTGTATGAACAACATGAAAAGAACTAGATTAACGACTTGAAGAGCTAGGAAGAAAAAAATTACGGTGATGCTTACCTAGGTGACAAGCTTCACATTCTAACATAGAAGAGGAACTCAAATCAGGGGTGACTTGATGCAATTTCTGCAAAGAAAGATGAACTAGTAAAAAATGCAACTGGAAAGGAGACACAGTTGCACTTAAGACAGGAAATGAACTTTCGCAATCGAAGTAATAAAGGCCATTGTGTTTATGCCCAAACCAATCACGTTTTTCGTCTTGAGATCCTGAAAAACATAAAAAGATGGAAAGAAGGTTACTGAACACTATAAAGACTAACTGAATCAAAGAAAACAAATTAAAGGAAAAATTAGGAACGAATATAACATCAGCTAATGACAAGGACTGAGTGGAATTGAGATCGTCAGTCCCATGTACCGGTCGAAAAAAACCAACATTAGCTAACACAATACATGAGTTTGACACACGAAAGTTAGAAAATAGGGACGACATACCAGACACATATGAACACTAGCTCCTGAATCAATGATCCAAAAAGATGAAGAAGGCTGAGTAACTAGGCATGTTAAGGTACCTCCATTAGCAACACTGGCAATAGAAATAGACAAACTTGAAAGTGAAGACAACCTGTGAATGAGTTGTTTAAGCTAAGAAAGAAAGATCATCATCAGAGCTAGAACCAGAAGCAACTGGACCACCAGTAGTAGTCTGATGTACTAGTGAACCCACATTATCAACATAGGCCTGAGTAGCACATGTGGGTCTCCTGTAGTTATCCAAACAAAAATGCTCAGTATGTCCTGCGCCACCACAAGAAGTACACTTCTACACACAACGAGAATCACGACCAAATTGACTACCACGTCTACCACAGCCAGTACCTTGACTACCATGACTAGCACTATAAGGTGGACCACATCCACCACCACGACCACCATCACAACCACCATTCAAGTTGTCCATTACGAAGCCCACAGTCAACTATCAAGGAATCTGCCCCAATAGTCCAAAAGCACCATAATATGCAAACCACAACAATACCACACAACCCGACCACAAAAACACCACAAAACACATCAATCCAGAGGCCAAGAAGCACCGGAGTACACAAGCCAAACCAAAATAACACTGGATGAATAGATCTAGAGTAGATGTGTAGCAAACTGGAGTAGATCAACACACCCGAGCCAAAGGAGATGTTAATTGCATAAAGTTGGAGCCAATCGAGTACAATCGAGGCTAAACAACAGCCAAACAGTGCAGTCGGCACTAAACGGCTCAAAAACACCTCTAAACGAGCCAATCAAGGTTGGGCAACTTTGGAGGCTCCCCCTTGGTCCAAATCAACACCCATAATACCAAATCCAATTACCGGCCGCTGTGAGTTTTGATTTACGCTTGTCAATTCAATTGTGTAAATGCTATTTCAAAAGTCTCACTACTCATCAGGTCCAAGGCAACAAAGGCCACCATCAAGATGACAAAGGTTGCTGCCTTTTCAACCGTACAGCAAAAAAGGTCCCATAATAGCAGATCTAGAAATTATCCCCTATTTTTTCAAAAATTATTCAAAAATAAGAAAAACTTATGTAGATGGCTTCAAAAAATCACCATAATTACGAAGGCAACAAGTCGACCATAAAGGTATTTTTCCGTCACCTGAAGTGTTGAAGTCAACATTTCGGCAATAACGTCAGCGACAAACAGTTGCGACAATTTTTTTTTCTTTTTTGTGTTGTTCTTATGGGCTTTGCCGAATAATCTTGCTCTGATACCAAGTTAAGATTATAGAAACAATACTAGGGTTTTGGAGAAAAGAGAAAAGAAAAGAAAGAAAGAGACAAAGAAAGAACATATCCTGTTGTGTAGGCAATGTTGTCCTACACTCTCTTATTTATAATAAACTGACATTATGAGCAATTACATTATTACCCTACACTACTAATAGTCTAAAATCAGAACGCTAACAGTCAGAACTCAAAAAACTATAACAATACCACAAAAAACTCTAATCTCTCACAAATCTAGGCGCTCCATTTGGACGAAATTTAACCTAAAAGTCAGAGGATGGCCAATCATTACTACTTGTCGATAAGCCCTCATATAAAAATAGAGAAAAGAACATAAAAAACAGGTAGGGACTTCATGACAGATAGGTATAACAGAAAAATAAGCGAGAATGCGCTTCAAAAGATAATAAATATATATAAGAGCTCAAACATATCAACAAAATTAAACATTCAAAGTTCACATCTATTTCTGGGTTAAAGATGTCTAAAATTTAACTAACAATTAAAGGGCTAAAGGCCTCACTTACAATATTTAGCTCATCTTAAGCCACATGCAATGTGATTGAGTAATTTGCTGCAATGGAAGGAAAGTGTAACCAAAGTCGTGCATGCTCACGCAGAACCATCCTTGTTGCTTTTTGCATTCCCTGCAATAAAACCAAAAAATTGTTATCCCGGCATACTTTCAAGAACTTACACACACTAAAAGATTTTATCCACTTGTAGATCCTGAGAGAAAAGGAGTCGAGGAAAGAAATATCTTAATTCAGAATTTTGGTATGCATCTTATGATCCCTCATGACATAACTTTACATGTTCCATCTTGAAGCAAGTGGGGCTGAGAATAGTTAACAACTATCATGTATCATCAAAACCAGTTTCCTCCGAAGAGGATAATTGATTTAAATTTTTTTTGGATACTAACATAGATTACCAGAAAAGAAAACAAATGTTTATTCTTTCAATATAAGTTCCAAAGAGAAAGGTATTTAACATTCAACACAGGGCCGGCCCAACAGGGGAGGCAAAAAAGCGTGGGCTTTAGGCCCTAGTTACAAAAGAGGCCTCATATTTTATATGTTTATGGTATAGTTGAGGCCCAAACTCAAAATCCATAAGATTCTAAGTCAATACCAAAAGGACCTTATAAAGCTTTAAGCCTAATAAGAAAATTCTATATTCAATGGTGTAGACCCATCCATAAATCAGCCCACAAAATCCAAAATCCATATCTCTCCCCCAGTTCTAGTGATTCACAAAATCCATCTCTTCAAACCTACCTAAAAATAGTCCACTCAATTTTGCTGGCAAGAGTGATAATTTAACTTTGATCGAGAGAATCAAAATATTAAATTTTAATTTTTTAAAGTAACACTGATAAATTAAATTTTATTGTTTCATATTTTCAGGGCTTTTGTTTAAATCATGGTTACCACAATTCACTAAATCTTTAACGACCCACGATACGATGAAGGTAGGTTTAGTTGGTACGGTATTCACTACATCTTTAACGACCCTTTTCCTGTACATCATCACGCACAATTAATACTTCAGATTAATCAAACAGGCAGAACATGTGAGTGATAATAGCGGATAAAAATACAGTCACAGACCTTCCGCTAAGCAAAAAAAAGGAAAAGTATAACTGCAATCACAGAAGATTGTTATACAGAGAGCTAGAAGTGGATAACAGGTGAAAGGGACTAGAGATGCAATAGACATGCCATGTACTTTAAATATCAACCTCCAGACTACTGATTGGCTCACTGGATGGCCGAACAACCAGCTTTCAGTAATCTTATCACTCCTATCTGCGAGGAATATAACTTCCCACCCCTTCTAATTTCCTGAACTGTATCTCTCTATGGGTCTTCCTCTTCAGCAAATCATGTATACACAATTGTGCACTCTAATAAGTGGTACGCCAGATTTAAGAATCCAAATTAAAATGCTTCAATTTTTACCTGTTTCTTCATTTTCTGATGGAGTAGCCTTTTTTGCATCAGCAGTCGAAAAATTTGATAGTAGTATTGCCTTTTGTGAAGGTAGTTCAGCAATGAAAAGCAGAGTTTGAGCCCAACCAGCATACTTCCCATATTTGCTCAGAAAAGCATCAGCTACACGACTGCAAACTTTAGGTGTCAGACGGGTGCCTGCCAACTCAGGGATGAGGTATCTTGTCGCAATCTGTCTCAACCCCAGCAACAAAAGAAATTTCACATCAGCCCTTTACAGATCCATGCGCACAATAAAGGTCCGCACGATGCAATATAATATACAATAACAACAATTCTACATAACCAAATACATAATCTGAGCAGTCACCTTCCTTTCAAATTCTTAGAAGATAGCCACATTTTTTTGATAAGTTCAAATACACCAAATAAAAGACTCCCCTAAGTGATGAGGTAGACTATTCTTTGGGGCCATTAGGAATCATAAACCAAAATAACATAGTCTATTAAAAAAGAGTGGCATACCAAAACACTTACTATATCAGCTTTTATCCTACTTTTTTGGTCAGATTTCAGAATCTTGGAGTAGCCATCTCATGAAAAAACCTACTTCAGAGAAAAACACTTCAAAATAAAGTGAATGTAGCAGTGGCTTGATAGAAATCCAGAGTCTTCACTAGATCTAGAGCTTGTAATAAAAGGTCTGTCTAATGGTTAACAGTCACGGTTTGTAAACAACAATTGCTCAGGTTGATGCTTGCCAAAACCCACCCTAAATAGGTTGCTTTAAAATGGGGAAATCCAATTGATTCTTGGCAGGCATTTCCTCCACCAACCCTCCCCCCCCTCAACAACAAAAAACCCGCAAGGGAAAAGGGAAAGAAGAAAACCAACAACCAGAATGAGAAAATGCAACCCAATAGATACATTATTTTCCCAGGATGAAGGCTCCAATCTTTAAGGTTGACATCATTCTTAGTTTTCCACTAGGCAATGACAAATACTGGCTCTGCAGGTGCAATCCTACCTAAACACAATCAGATTGGGGATGAGTTGAGATATTGACCTACTTGATACCACCACATTGCATAAACAAATTTTACACAACATTATGTTTTCTGCTGCAGTAACATCCCGCCCCACTTGTCAAGATATTATCCACTTTGGGTGCCCATACACCCTCGGTTTTGTTCCTCTAGGGATTTCCCCCTAAAAAAGGCTTCTTGACAGTCAAGACTGGAAATCACATAAATAGTCCACAAACTTTTCCTCTCCAACCGATGTGGGATGACACACATGGCACCTGTAGCACCTCACCTCACCGCACCACACTTAAGTTGGTCTATTGGACATCTTCTTCGCTACTACAGCTGCATTGCTAGTTAAAGCTCAAACATATAGGAACAACCAAACTTCATCCAATGCTATTTCTTGTATCAACAACTAATAAAAAGAGACATTGACTTTCAAATCCCAAAATTCAACAAATTTCCATTCATATCAGCGTCCCAGTCGACAACCAACATGGTTCAAAATATCGGCCGATACCGATACGAGTCAGCTGAGACTCAGCACCTTTCGAGATGATACCGTTGCACGATACATATAAATCCTGAATTTCGCACAACTCGATCGAGTTGTATCCAAGTCAATCCCGAGTTGCTGAATTATCGTCACCGAATCGACTGATATGATTTCGGGATGCCACGGAATATCCTGAATCTCTCGTCATGTTCAACATTTTCTCCGCGCCGTGACCGATGTGTCTCAGAGTTCTCCGAGTTGATAACCGATACGACGACCTTTAGCCACGCAACCAAAAAGGCCTTATCTACAAGATACTTGATTGTGACACTTTTACTACCTTTTAACTTGTCTTTAGCTGCAGGATATTGATATCTCACATCTCACTTAGCTGAGCAAAGTGGAAGTCATCCTGACAATCCAAGTAGGTGTACATTTCAACAAAAAAAAAGATGCGACTATGTTTGGGAAGCTTGATTTGGGTCATGCTATGGACTAAATCATCTACCACAAGGAGATTGTGATGATAAAGAAAACTATCCAATTTGTGTACCGATGGGAAGCTCATTAAGGCCAACTAACTTTTGAAGAAAACTATTTCTGTACAGATTAACAGCAGAGAGAGAACTTTAGAAGCCACAACAGCAGTAATAGTCTTACCAAACACATTTTCAGCAACATAGACAAAATATAAACACAATTTTCCAAATATCACAACTATAGCAACAGGATTCTGGATCAACAAAGTGGATGGTTGTACATCAAATCATATGCGCTAATGACAGCTCATTTACAGACCAAACTATGGACCATCACTCAGCCACGAAGAAGTTTCTATTTGACAACTAGAAATAAAACCCTTGAAAGCTCACCTGCCAAACATGAGTATCAACAGGAATAGCATGGTGTTGATCTAAAGAGAAAAGAGCAATGCATGCTGCCACCTTGGGACCAACACCAGGTAGAGTGGAGAGACCATCAATTGCCTTTTGAAGATCTAACTCACGAAGAGAAGCAAGCCACTCCACACCTCCTTTAGGTTTTGATTGCAATGCCCGGACAGTGCCAATAATGTATTTCGCCCTGCTCATTTTGTCAAGACAAAAGAAATACTGTTACTCTCTATTGGATGCAGACCACTGGGAGAGAGTTCCATGAACCAAAGGAGACCCCTACTCTGCATTCATGAGTTGCAAAAAAGAAAAAGCTCTTTTAATAATTAAAGATTTCATGTGGAATAGAATATGACACCACAAACTAATGTTATCAGAACTGGACCGGTCATCGAACCAGTTGAGGGACCGAGTTAATGGTTTATTGGTTCAACCATTTGGTCAATTGGTCAGACTGGTCACATAATAAAAAATATAAATATTATAAAATATTGGATAAATTGTACAAATAGTCCCTGAGATTTATCACCTATTAAATTTTGGTCCTTAAAATTTGAATTTTATCAATTTAATCAACAAAGTATAAACATTAAGCAAATGTGCCAATGTGGGGTCATTGAACATCACGTGTCTGCCACGTTAAACATCAAGTCTTCTACCCTTTTTTTTTTTTTTTGACTTTTTTGCTTCTCTCTCTATCTTTGTAATTCACCAAACCCAACTCCCACAAAACCCACACCCCATCTTCGGGATCCCCTCAAATTTCACCCCCAATTCCTTGGTCCTAGTGGTTTGGTTGTGAATTTCCAACCTCTAGGCCAAGGGTTCAAGGCTTGTGAAGCAGAGAAATTAGGGCAAATTTCAGATCGAGTTTCCTGGGTAAATTTCATATCGAACTGAAGCTTCTCGTCGCTTGAGTGAGAGAAATCGAGCTTCCTTGGGCTTCTGTTCCTCATCTGAGAGTTGAGTGGTGGCATGAGCTATGAAGTGCGAAAATGGGGTAAGGAATCTGCGAGACTGCGATTGATTTAGGGCAAAATGGCCCAAAAAAAGGAATTTTTTTTATATAAGATTTGCAATTCCAATCGTCCGGCTTTGAAAAATCGTCCGGTTCACGGTTTTGGTCCAAAACCGGCCAGTTCAGTGGTTTTTAGGCGGATTTCTTCCTTATACGGTTTAACCACAGAACCGGACTGTTTTAAGTACCAGTTTACGGTTCAACCGGTCCGATTCTGATAACACTGCCACAAACCAAAAGAAACATAAGTTGCAACAATGAATGCATGTGCAATGACTTTATCATGTTTTCAAAACACCAAGCCAAATTATATATCAATCTTTTTCAGATAATATGCCTGCTCTAGAAATTAATAGATTCATTTTCTTTTGGTGGATAACTTAAAAATTCACGAGGAACTTCAATAAGATGTTTAATAAAGACATAAATATCATATGAACAAAACACGATACTTGCACATACATATATGTCATAGCCATTAGCAAAAATTGGCATAAACCTTCCCTTACATGCAGTAGCCACCTTTTTGCTTGCTTTTCGGATCTTGTACTGCTTGTAAGAGGATTGACAAGCCGACAGATAGCACTTCAATCATAATTTAGAAGGTTTGATGCAGAGACTCGTTTGAGTCAACTCTAGACTTCATGCAAAATATGTTACTTCTAAAAAAATATTCAAGAAGGATTGAAGCATTGGAGTTGGGTGTTGGGATCTCTCAACCGATGATTGTAACACGTAAATAATATATTTCTTTTCTTAGAAGAGGAACATATTGAGATTGTATTCGATTGTGTATGCCTGGGTGGATCGAGGCTGCATGGGCCCAAGATTCTCACAATATTTTCAGGATATCTATAAAGGAATCATACGGTGAGGACATACCTTGGTTATCCCAGAAAAAGTATATAGATTGAGGAACATATTTTCAATTTTAATATTATAAGGGGATTATTTGAAGATATTGCATTCGGTGGTGTATACCTGGGGGATAGGGTCCATGGAGGTTCTCACGATAATTTCAGGACATCATTAAAGGAATCACACGGTGAGGGTAGACCTCCATTATCCCAGAAAGTGTATTCAAAATTGTTCTTTAGATTTTCAAAATGAGCTGCTCCGCCCCTTCAAAAGCATTCAAGCCACTCGCAAAATTAAAAAAAAAAATAAAAAAAAATAAAAAAGAGATAAAAGCATGGTCTATAACCCAGCAATCATATGAAAAGATGACTAACTCCTTAACCACCACAAAATAGGAAAGAAGGAAACCCTACCCTTCAAAGATATAATGAATGAATTTGGGTCTGGGATACAAACATTTCACAAATTTACCAAAGGATAATATGTCATTCCTATCCAAATCTACCAAGTCACTCTAGGTTCATCTGGTCCAATACTAGGTAGACCTAAATGTATGTGAGTGCATGTTTAATCCTAACTGACTCCAGCAAAGCCACTGTGTAAGATCATCAAGCCACTATAGGAAAGCCAATTGCTCGTTTAATATCCCCAAGGAATAAGCTACAAAACTTAGTTTGTGCCAACCTTAGGTTGGTGCCATCTTTCAATTAATATTGCATGGGATGTAAAATAAAACATATCAACTTGAATATATAGCCCAGTGCTATACTCATTGTCATCATTAAGTCATGTCAACATAAGTTTATGATACCTTGAGAACCTTAGCACATCAAGAATAAAGCATACTTCACATAGTCAGAAGTCTATAAAGCACGGACACTCTCAAGAAGGTAACGTATACATGTCAGACACTAACCATCTTCGGACACTCTCGAATACATGTCTGATATTCTTTTATCAGTGTCCATAATTAAATGATAAAATTTTAATTTCGGATACGTATCCAACACTTCTTTGGTGATGTGTTCGACAATTTTTTGGACCATGTCTACTACTAAACAATAAATATGTATTAACAAGTGATTAACAAAGTTTAAAATTTTGGCAATAAGTATCTTATATTATGACAGAACATATAATTATCAAGACTAAACATGTTAAAATCGTACTCAAAATATAATAATAAAAGTAAAAGATGCCTAAAAATATTAAAAAGAGAAATTGGAAAAACAATAAAAATCATTTAAATTATATATGTTAGGTACACGTTGGCTAAAAATAATTCATGATTATTGACTATTATAGTATTTTAGTTTACAAATTCACACTCGATAGACTAAAAATATAACAATTACTTATCATAAAATACTCATTTCTTATGAATAATATACCATTATCATTAAATTTTTGTGATAAATTATATAATTATACATAAAACATAATTATTTATAGCGTATCCCCAACATGTCCATGTCCTACTTTTTTTTTAAAATGTCGTGTCTACGTGTCCGTGTCTGTATCCATTTCCATTTCCGTTTCCGATTCCGATTCCGTTTCTGTGCTTGTTAGGTCAGAACTGCTGCAGTAGAGCAATAATTTTTCGCACGATGTAACATGAAAAAAAAATGTTGTCAAGGCAATCTTTTAAGTAGCTAGTTTCGTATGGTTCATAGTTAGCCCAATAACTGATGAGATCTTAGCCCACCTTTGCTGCTACACTAACCAATTTTAGTCATAGTGCTAAATCATCTTGATAAGGGTTCTGAAGCTACAAAATGGACTGCCGCTTGAGAATATACTATGCTGGAATAATAGTTTGTTATCAAGAAATGTGAAGAGTAATCCAAAAACCACTCAACAGCCACACTATATCTGGCTGAATTCATATTTTGATGCCAACTTTCATGTTGTTGTTGAATGAAAAATTATACATTTGGGTGTCTATCCAAGTACAATTTTAGGTGGCATTCATTTTAAGCCATATGAACCAGATTTGACAGTAAATTAAAACAGGAAGATTGCCCAACATAATAAATTAGACTATTAACAATAAGCATAGAAACTCCAACCTGTAACCGAAACCTGCCTCTCTAAGCTCTGCCTCAGAAACCTGCGACAACCTGTCTAAGGACGGGAATTCATGGAATGCAAAACCTTCAACAGTCCCCAAATAATTTCCCAATGATGACACGAAATCAACCATTCCAGTAATTCTTCGAATATTATTATTGGATGAACAAATAAATTGAATGAGGCACTCAAGTGGGTCTTGCCTAAGCACCCGAGAACCGCCCAAATGCCGTGCCAATTCAGCGAATCTAGAATCAGCAGCTGAAAATACCTCCCACATATCATTCAAAGAAATACCCACATTCAGAAAATCCAATAAAGCCAACCTAGCACTAGCCTCAGAGGTGGTGTAATGAAAGTAATAACCCACATCGCCATTATCAAGCTGTTTGAGGGACACCAAATTGGACCCAACAACACCAGTGTACTGAAGAGGACCTGTTTGTTTCCACCTGAAGGTTTGGCCAGTGGGGAATGTGAGGGGCAAGTAGAGCTCTGATTTGCCAAGATTGAGGGGTACCCATTTGAGTTCTTGTGAGATTGGGATTGTGGGTGGTGGTGTATTGGGGAGTTTGAGATTGGTGAATAGGTCTCTCTTGGGTTTCACTTTCCTGGAGGAGTGTGAGATGGGTTTGAGATTGATACTCTTGGAATGGAGAGTTTTGTGGATGATTTGTGGGGTTGGAGGGGTTGAAGGAGTGGGCGGAATGGCTTTGGTAGGTGGTGGTGGCGTGGGTCTTTGTCTCTTCATGATAACTAGTGTTCTTCGTGACTGCATCGATCGGTTTTTTAGGGTTTCGAATTTCAGCTCTTGCAGTCACAGAGAGCGAGGGAAGGGAAACAGGTCAGAAAAATAGATCAAAGATCCGTTTCCATGTCACGTTCATGGTGCTTGGGCAGATTAAATGGGCCGATGAGGATCGGATGTGCCATATTTGACACCCACTCTCTTGGAATGTCTGACATATTAGGCATGTTTGCAACTAGTTTAGTTTAGACACGGAGTTTTTAAGAATTTGTAAATAAAATAAATCAGATTCGTTTATAATTTTTTGAAGCTAAAAAAATTTATTTATGTTGATTCATAAAATTAATTTTATGATTTTTTTTTAATTTTTTAGAATTTTATCACAAATTTCACATAATTTTTTAATTTATTATATTAATAAAATATTATTAGTGACGTACAAAAAATTAAAATTTATATTTTGATAACTATTATTTATAGTATATATATATATGTAATTATTTATTTAATGTTACAATTAAATAGTTTTGAATTCTTAAATTTATAAAAGCACAATAATTATTAAAATTGATTCAAAACTTATTTTAATAAAATAGTACAAAATTTATCCCAATTTTTTTTTCTCTCGAAAATATGATCTTCTCTGCACAACTCAACCCACACACTCCCTAATGTCCTCCAATACCAAATAACTCCACTAATTTACACATATCTCTGTTTTATTTTCTCTCAGTTTGACAATTATGTGATTACATGCTATTCAACTCTTTTTATAATATGAATATTTAATAAAATAAAAAGAAAAAAAATATTATTTAGACTTAATTTAAGAACATAATTTGGAGACTTAATTTAGTGAAACCATTGGATTAAAAGTAAGTTTCATCTAACATTGAAACTTATAACTAATTCAATGACTATAATAAACAAAAAATAACGAGTATTATAGACAAAAAATAAAAATTTTATAAATTTTTAAATAGTATTATATGAGTTGTTGTGAAATTAAATAATTTTTTATTAACACGAATCTGACACGTACTAAAAGTAACTCAACAAGAAAATAATACGATTAAACACGACACAATTAATACCCCTAAGTCGCATCTTTCCACACACTAGTTCGTTTGTTACTCTGCTCCTCCTGGGAGAAGTTAACGGCCAGGCATCTCACAATTCTATCAAACAAAATGCATAAGTAATCCTTAAATCAGTAAGATACAATATTAATACCTAGGGCCGGCTCCACCCTTAAGTAGGGCTGTTAATCAAACTGAGCTACTCGAGTTTGGCTTGAGTTCGGCTCGGGTTCGGCTCGTTCAGGCTCGGTTCGTTTTCTAAACAAGCTCAAACTTGAACAAGTTTTTAGGCTCGTTTAAAAAACAAGCCCTATAAGCTCGGCTCAAACTCGACAGGCTCGGCTCGTTTATGTGCAAATACTCGGGCTCGGCTCGGGCTCGACTTGTTTTTAGCTCGTTTAGGCTCGGCTCGTTTCTTAAACGAGCCGAGCTTGAACAATTTTTTAAGCTCGATTAAGAAACAAGTTTTTCAAGCTCGGCTTGAACTCGGCTCAGACTCGTTCAACTAACAGCCCTACCCTTAAGCAAGTGAGGCCTGTCGCCTAGCGCCTCCACTTGCTTGGCGTCTTATTCTCGTATCTCTTTTAAAATAACATAATTAAATTTTTAAAAAAAATATAAAAAAAATTTAAGATGTTATGTCAAATGCTCAAAAACTTAAAACATATTTTTCTTTAAATCATAAAATATATGTACATTCAAAAAAAAAGAAGAAGAAAAGATCGTCCCATATTTTTGTAAAAAAAATTACAAGACTCTATCCTATTTATTCAGTTTTATTTTATTGAATTATAATTTTTGTGATAATTTTTATCTTAATCTAATCATTTTCATAGTTTGTTTGTTTTGCAAGTTATTTTCGATCTTACAAAATATAAATTTAAATATTTAAAAGTAAAAATAAAAATAACCAAATTATTCATCTAAAAATAATTTAGGGTTCCAATCTAAAATTTTTGCCTAAGACCTCAAGTATTCTTGGGCCAGCCCCGGTAATACCAGATGAATGTTGTCCCAATAGCTCACAAATTATTGTGATATCGTCATTACAACTCTAAAAATCCAAATTCTTGAAAACCCATTACTTTGAAGAATTTCACTGAAATCATCAGCCACCGACTGTAAAAAATATTCTCTGAGCTTCTAAACTATACACTAGGAAATTTCCCAAGGCTCCCATCCTTAATGTAGTCAAGACAAAGTGAATCTTCGTAGTAAGGCAAACACATGACTTGCAGGCGTGGGGGTGGGGGTGATCCACTTGCATATATGTTATTTTATTATTTGTTGGTGACACTACCTGACAATGATGATGTAGTATCATCGTTACATTCAAGACACGAAAAATGTGTTCATCGCAATACTGGTATTCCCCTTGATGGTAGTTGTGAGGGGATAAATCCACGCAAAGAGTCATCACCTCGTACGGACGAAAAAGGGGCCGAGAAGTCTTGCACACGGGATAGAAATAGGTGGGAATTGAGAAAAGTGGAAAATTTGGAGCGCCTTCTTAAAAAGAAATGAAAATTTACCGAATAACAGTTAAGACATGGTGCATCACATTGTACCCAAGTGAGATCATTGCCAGTGTCACCGATCATTTGCGTCGCTCCACGGGTGGTTTGGAGGTTTTTGGACAAATTCACAAGAAGGGCTCTTACACATGACATTAGTTTCCATGCTGGGGGGGGGGGGGGGGGGGCTTGTATGGCTTGTGAGGAGCCTGCACACAATCATAGATCAATGCACTTCAAGGAAACATCTTTTTAACGACGTAAACATTCAACAAAAGTTCAATTTTCGTCGCAAAAATCACTCCCCACCAAAAACATTTAGAGCCGAGATGAGTTTATAGTGAAGAAACTATAATTTCGTTGCTAATAGTCACCTTTTTGTTACAATAAGGTTTGGTCATAATAGATTGACACTTACAACGATTTTTTTTGTCACTCAAAATCAAGTATCATGATAATGCTCCATAAAGGAAATCAAAACTATGGTCACACGGGATAGGAATAGGTGAGGATTGGGAAAAAGTGGAAACTTTTGAGGGCCTTCATAGAAAGAAATGAAAATTTACCAAATAATAGTTGAGACACGGTGCATCACATTGAACCCAAGTAAGATCGCTGCCAGTGTCAATATCAAAAGTGTAGGGCTTTGGTGAGCTCCTATCTCCACGGTAACTGAGTAGAATCTGCCTATATGTAACATACAAATAATACAATGCTTTTCAAACTGAAACAAACAGGGTTAGATAGAGAGACAATGAATAAGACAAAGAGAATGTAGACTGAACTGAACGTACAGGTCGATTCTGATGCCAATCGTTAGAGGGATAGATGGAAATGCTATGGACGGACCCAAAGTTGCTCACCATGGACCAAAATAGGGGCCTTCGGTAAGCAGTATCAATTCTCTAATGTTGAAAAGCTCTGTCTCGAGTAGTGGAAAAGCCCAGATACAAATATGTTAAGTAGCTGACGACGAATTGTCGAGCCCGTTCCATACAAATCACATGAATATATCAACCAAAAGTAATACCCTTTTGTGGGATGGTAATATGACATGTTAACACAATATATCTGATACGAAAATAACACAAGCAGTAGTACGTACAGATAATAAGCAAGTCAAATGAAACACGAATAACTTGGGGCCTGTTTGGTTTGCATCCCAAAAAACAGTATTCGAAAAATAGTTTTTCAGAAGAATTTTAAGAAAGTGTTTTTGAAAATTTTATAGATTGCAAAACCTATTTGGTTATATATTTTTGAAAATAGTTTTAAAGAACAAAAAATTGTAAAATTTGTCTGGACAATAATCCACAAAACCCACAATTCCCACCTCCATCTTTCTTTCCTCTCTCTGTGTCTCCACAAAATACACACACACATACACAGACGAATACACACACAGAGATCTCACATCCATCTTTCTTTCCCCTCTCTGTGTCTCCACAAAACCCACAATTCCCACCTCCATCTTTTTTCCCCCCTCTCTGTGTCTCCACAAAATACACAGACACGCACATACACAAACAAATACACACACACACACATAGACGTGCGCACACACACAGACACACACAGATCTATATATATACACAGATCTGTGTAAATCTGAAGTTTCAATTGTTGCGAAAGAGAGAGAGAGTGTTCGTTCAGATCTGGAGAGGCAAAGTGGAGACAGAGTGCTCAGAGTGCACTCACCTGTGTGTGTATGTGTGTGTTCAGATCTGGAGAGGCAAAGTGCTTAGATTTGGAGAAGACGCTGGCTCTCTCTCTCTCTGTGTTCATTCTGTCTGAGAGGCCAAGTGGAGAGAGAGAGAGAGAGAGAGTTAGGCAGAGAGGAAGACAAAAAAGAAAAAGAAAAAGGAAGCCTATATACTATGACTAATTTTGCTGCTAAGGGGATTCGAATGAGAGACCTCATTAAAGATTTTTTTGTTCTCCGTGTTTTCAACATTTTCAGCATAAAGAGCTGAAAACAAGTCTGACTTGTTTTCTGTTTTTTTGCCCAAATTCTCACTTTTTTCCGAAAACTTGAGAAACTCAAACCAAATGGGTTTTTACTGTTTTTAAGGTTTTGAGAACAAAAAACAGGTTTCAATAATCAAACCAAACACAGCCTTGATTTTTCATTTTTCATTATATATTACTTGAAACTTTGTACAATTAAATGATTTTTTCACTTGGTTTTCAATCATTTTTTTCGTCCAAACACAACAAAATTAGTAAACAAGTTGGATTAGTACCAAAAATCTAACTCGAATATTTAACATAAACCCAAAATAAGACGATTTGAACATGACTTGGTTCATCAGTTGACACCCCCAGCCTTGTGAATTGAGGGATTAAAAGGAAAATGTAAGAATAGTCCAAAGAGATTAAACACCATAAATACTACCAAAGGCAAAATCAGAATAGAAAGATAGGAAATGCATACCCATCATAAACACTACCACTAACATCAAAGAACACTGAGGACCCGTATGGATTGGGTGGATTTGTCTGTACCATCATGCTATCTAGAAACTGATTAGCACTCGAGAAGCAGAATTGAAATGCTGTAGAGAAAACCATAACAAAAAACACCACCATTAATGGTGATATTTTCAGTTTCTTTTTAATGCTAGAACCTTTCATTGGGTAGGCAAGGCAATGATCAGAACCCAAATGGGCTTCAAGTTTTGCACTTAAAAAATGCTATGTATATGTGAGAGATTGGGATTAAGTCTATTGACTTGACTGATATAAATATACAGAGAGTCCACACCCACCTTACAGTGTACATGGATTTCTGTGTGAGGTATGACATCCAAAGCTTTAGGACTATACCCTTCAATTTTGAAATGGAAGTGACATTTTTTCCATGGTTTAAATTGTCTTTTCACTAGATGGTTGGAGAAGCTAGGTCGTGAGTTTGTCCACTTTCGGTGGGTTTTTTGGCTTCTTACACAAGATTGATTACTTGTGAATCAAGAACATGTCTTCTAGTACGAGACTAGGAAAATGGTAAGAGAGAGAGAGTAGGAAAGTGATGAAGAGAGGGACAACATGGTATGAAAAAGATGAAAAGCTAATCAAAGTTTGCTTGTCACTACTATTACGAACAATATTTTAGAAAACTACTATGTCATGTCTGTTTGGTTTGTAGTGTATCAAGCGTGTATGAATGCATTTGTCTGATAATTTTGATGTTTGAGGCTTTCCATTTTATAATAAATTAAATTTGCCTTTGTGATGGTGATGTTGTGCATGTCTTGTAGACTTTTGAGCCGAACCACGTAATCTACCATGTGTCAAAACATTCTATATTGTGATGGTTTCGGTGGGGTGTTTGATGTTTCTGTTGGAGTTATAGCTTAGTTTGGTGTTGATTTATGCTGGGAAGCTGGGCTGTCGGTGCTTGCTGGAAGGTGGGATGGTGGCTGGCAGTGGCTTGCTGGCCTGGGCAGTCGTCCGTCGGTGCTTGGCTGGAAGGTGTGGCGCTGCTGGGCAGTGTGGTGGTGGCTGGCAGTGGCAGTGGCTGATGATTGGGTAGGATTGTTAGAGTTGACGGCTAGGGTTAGAGGTCGGGTTTGACTCTGATACCAACTTGAGATATGTGAAAAGGATACCAAACTAAGAGTAGAACCTTGTATATATAGCCAAACAATAATACAAAGTGACTTAAACGCCATTATGGTCTAAGCAAAATATAAAAATCATAGTAAGGATAAAAAATAAAAAATAAATCCTTATAAACAACTCCAACAGTTTCAAACCACGTAAATGGAGGTGAATGTGAAATTTGGGAGGTTACATGTGCTCTGAAGGATTAGTAATCCAATTTGCACTATACTTGGATGACTATGAACTTAATTCAATGATTCTATTACATAGAATGTTGGAATAGGTTCGACTCTCTCAGACTACCACCCAGAAAAAGCCTTCTATAGTACAGTCCCTCACCAGGAAAAGGAGAAAGAGAAATGAAAAATGAAAAATAGAGAAAACAAAGAGAGCAAGGTGCCTAGTAATTGCTTGTACATTACAACAGTACGTATATGAATACTAAACCAATTGAGAGGGTCTTGTCTGTGGAAGCGAAAGGGACATAAAAGAGGAATAAGTTTCACTTTAATTGAAAGGTTACTCCATAAACTGTTAGTAAGTTCAGATGACAAATAAGTCACTCAATGCTTTAGATGATTTCACACTGGTAGGACTGCAAATTATTCCGATTCATCCCCATGCTCAACTGGTTCAGCAATCCTACAATAGTCTTAATTAAGTTCATTTGAAATATTCCGAAATAACTTCAATGTCCGCATGATCAATCAGATGGTCATCTCTAATTAAATTAAGAATTAGAAACATTTCTAGTGATGACTTGAAAGATGGGGGAAAGCATCAACATGGGAAAAATAAAGTGAAATGTACAAAATTATTTTTTAATGTATATTTCCTCTTGTTATTGGACCGGGAGAAGTTAAAAAAGAAAAAAAAACAAAGGGTGGGATAACTTTGATTAATTTAAGCTAGGTCCACTTACGATGAACTAAGCCTAACTTTGACATAAGGTTGTTGTACTTGTAAGCAACTATAAAAATTCATTCATGCCTTGATTAATCAGCATCTCCTGTATCCCTTGAGAAAAAGCTGTAATCATCCAATCTTATTGGATTTCATGAGGCGAGGTACAATCAATCACACCATGCATGAATTTTTATGTAACACTAACTATATATATAATTTTTTTTGATCAATCCTTTAAGTTCAAACAAATCAGTTATCCTTGAAAAAAGTAACTAAGGCCGTCATTAAGAAACTAGAAGAAGCAAAACAAGAAATTGTCACTACGTTGATATAACCATTCGAATATGATTAATATGTTTCATTTCATAAAGCATACTAGAACTTTAACTGAACAAATGATATGTTTCATTTCAATTTTGCTATTGCAAACTGAATTTACAATAGCATGCAGCTATCTGCTCCTTAAATTTTTTGGAACTTAATTTTCCAACCGGTTTATTGGTATATAGGGCTTCAAAGGAAGCTTAAGTTGCAGGAGATTCAGCTTGCAAAGTGCTGCTCGAGTTGGGATGATATGCCACCCTGCAGGTAAATAATAATTCAGTTAGAATGAACAAAGCATTATCAAACACACACACACACACACAAAAAAGGACAAAAATAGTGACAAGGAAAAGAGCTCAAGACCTGGCATTGCAGTTTGAAGGAACCCATCCAATTAGCTCTCTCTCATTGTCATAAATCACCAACTTATCTTGCAAAGAAATGTCTGCGAATAGAAAGTGAGGAAACAAGACCCAAAAAAAGAATTAAAAAAAAAAATTCAGCATGTTGGTTTTCTTCTTCTAACTTGTACATATCTTACCTCCAATTAGATTCAAGTTTTCGAGTCCTGAATGAGCACCATTGAAAATGCCGAAGCATACATTGCCCGATGGCTGAAATAGAATTAAGAGCATGTTCACTATCAAGATGTATATATATATATATTTTATCTGTTGTTAATAAGCACAGAAAAAGCTGCTAGCTAGGTTGCTCACTGAGATGATAAGATAAGCTTCTGGGGGCAATTGAAGCTGAGCATTGTTGGTTCTTGAAAAGAGGAGTGCCATATGCTTGAAGTAGTTCCTGACTTCACCAACAACTCTGTAGCGTTTTGGGCCTTTCCAGCAGACTGGGATATATGTGTCATTATTAATCTCTCTCAGTGGAGTTCCCCTTAAACTATTCCTCACCTGAAACAAGAATTAAGAAATAGTTTTGGATATGGGAATAGACCTACGTATAAAGGAAGCACTATGGTGCCGAAAAGTTTTTTTTTTTTTTAGCTCAATAGAAACGTGACACGAGCAAATGTTTTTGGTTATGTTATAACTGAAAATGCTAGCCTAGGCATAGAGAGAATCACCCCGCCTCACTCTTTCATGTCATAACAGTACTAATTATGAGTTTTATTCTCACCAGAGCAAGTGTAGCTGTATAAGCATGGGGAGCAAAAATGGTGTAGGTACTCCCAGAGTCGAAAACGACGTCAAGCTGCTTTAGAGGAGTAACCTTCCCATCAAAGAGGATATCTCCATGTCCAGGCGAGTAGTAGTCCCTGAAACAAAGGATAAGTACAGATTTTGTGGGTTAACAACAATGCATCGGTAGAAGCAAAATAAAGGAGATGGAGAAAAGAGGTGAAGGGTGTTGCAAAGTGACCTGTGATGCCCTGCCATTTGCATCCACACAGTTCCTGGAGAAGGGGAATGAGCTCCGAAGAAAAGATACCCATCTCGGCTGCCTAAACAATGGCCAAAGACAGTTTGGATTAGACCCTGAGCTCGTAGCTGTGATGCAATGGTCAGTGGCGAACGGCCAAGGCCAAGGATGCCATCAACATTATTCAAGGTTGAAGGTGGAAGTCTTTGATCAAATCCACACCTGCAGATAAGAGAATCAGAAAACATGAAATCCCTGAAAGGCAAACAACCACATTCTTGGGTGTCTTTTGTTCTTATTGAATGTCTAGTCTCTCGGGTTGTGGCCGTGATGTATGTTTGTCTTTGTGGATCAGGCGAGTTTGAGCAATTCTCTTTGAGAAAGTCACAACATCAAGTAATTTCATTTTCAAGTTTAGAACACGTACTATTCAATTAGATCCAGGGCAAAGAGGAAGTTACCAACCCGAAGATGAGACTGGGTTTGGAGAAACCAGTGGTGAGATGGAGTGGAAAGGAGTCTCTGACCAGCAAGCCAACAGATGAAGCTCCATCGGCATATTGAACCTCATAGTGGCATCGATCATTAGGGTGCCTACATGGATAGTTGGCAGGATGATCCACAAAATCACACATGTGGTCCTTACACAAGGCAGCATCAATCCTGGGGGACTTGTATGGTCTATGAGGAGCCTGCACAGCACACATACAAGCATGAAGGAATTTGTAACTGTTTGAAACTTTTCGTAAAATGGAATTGAATGAATGGTAATTACCTGATGACAATTGATACATGGTGCATCACATTGGATCCAAGTGACATAGCTGCCAGTGTCCATATCCAGAGTGTAGGGCATGGGTGGGTTTCCTATCTCCATGTTGACAGTATAGGATCTGTACATGTTGAAGACAACTACTGATTTATCAGCTTGTCACAGTAGCATTTCCATGGAAATTCCATGAATGATCACAAGATGTAACAATGGAAATTTGAAGTATTGCAAATAGGTGTAATCACTAAATTACTAATGACATGCATAACTATAGCAGGCCAAAAAAAAAATAGGGTCAACAACATAAGCCAAAACTTTTGTGTGTGTGTGTGTGTGTGAGAGAGAGAGAGAGAGAGGTGGGGGTGAGGGCATGGTAATGAGCCAAAGAGACATGAATAGAACAGGGAAAATCCTAGGAAGCTATTCAATGATGGAAGTGAGAGACAGAAGAATTTTCTAAGAAATTAAAAAAAAATACAAATCATACTGAAAATTAAAGAAAATCAACTAAATGGCCCTACAAGAAAACAGATGAGGAAAACAGTTCAAGGATAACACCAGGTTACAAGTACATAAAAGAGAAAGAAAAATTAAAACCGAGGATAAGGAATAAAAAGAAGAAAGAAAAACCAACGGGAAACTCAAGTAAACAATGTCTAATAATGAAATAAATCGAGAAGATAAAACACTACGACGTACCCTTGATGAACACTTCCACTGAGACGAAAAACGGAGGATCCCAATTGATTTGGAGATAGAGTCTGCGTCTTCTTGCTGTCATGAGGCTCATAAGCATATGAAGAACAACACTGAAATGTTCCAGACAGAACCAAGCCAAACACCACCAACACTAGTGCTTTGGCTTGATGATTCATCATGTTTGACACTTTCATTTCTTTGGCAGTGATCAGAAGCCAATTGGGGTTTATGGTTTTCACCCAAGAATGATGCATATATATACACAAAGAATTTTAAGAGAGAGAGAGAGAGAGGGGCTGAGTTTAATGATTTTTCTCATTATAGTGTCTAGACTCTAGAGTCTACGCATGTCAACCTCGCAAAGAAGCTTGCCATGTAACTGAATCAAAACCTAAAGCCTCTACCCATCGTTTTAATGCAAATAAAGTCTGTACAAGGCAAATTTGGTTTTTCACTGCATACACGGCCATCTCCTCCAAAAAATATGGAGCATAGGGGAAGTTGAGGTGTGAGAAAACAATCAATAACATGCAAATATAACATATTAATTATCAGTCCTGATTAAGTATAGCATTTTAGACTCTTCTTTTGCTTTTGGTCTTCTACTTGTAATTAGTGGTTAAGCTTCCGTGGTATATCCGTTTCTCCTTTTCGACTAATAAAATTTCTTATTTTCCTCGAAAAAAAAAACATGGCCTATAAAATAATACAAGGCTAAGTTGTCTATTCACTGCATGCATGGATCTATGTTTTTAAGGAATATGGAGCATTAGAGAAGCAGAAGGATGAGAAAAAAATGATAGATTAACAATAGGGATTAACCCACTGAGTACCTATTGTTTGGATTCCTCTAGGAATTAGAAGAGAGGCACTTACATATATACATTGTACATCTGAGAGATATTAAAAAAGTAATGCTGGGAATAACTAAGTCCCAATAGTACTATTCATTACGAGAAAAGAACAAGATCAAACAAAAGCAAGAAATATATGTTATTTGAACTAAATTTATTGATTTAAATTGCTCAACTAATCTTTTGTTTGTATTGGATTGACAATTAATCTAATTTATTATACTCACAATCGACCATATCCATTTTGGTCAATATCTTTATTATTTCTTGTGAATTTACTACTGAGAAATAAAAATTTTATCTAATATTCTCATTTAATGATGTGACAAGTAATAATGATTTGATACCAATCAAATTCAAGTAGCAAAGGCCAGATAGTGATATTGTTTGTGCCATCACGCCTTAGGTTCTGTTTGTTTCATGGATTTGGCTTGGATAAAATGGTTGGATTTAAAAAAAATACTCTAATCCATTGACTTATTTTTTGTTTGATTGACATCTCTAAGAGACCCTTGATTTCAAGTCTACCTTTATCATGGTCCGGCTTCAATAGTTCCAATAGGCCCACATATCTAGGTTTCATGAAACCCAGAAGGGGGGAGGGAGTGGGTTCAAGAGTAGTCAGCCTGGATTCGTAGGCGAAAAGACTAGTTCATATGCCAAACATGAGATGAGATGGGATGGGGAAGAGCATGTGAATCCTATGTACAAATCCATTGGAGTGGGATTTGAAGAGCTACAAAAATGCAAACCAATCCTAGCTCCTTCTAAGTATCATCCAAACATGACCTTAATGGCTGTTTTGATTCATAATTTCCAGTTAAGGTAAAGTACTTTATTCATGCTATCTTTTAGCTTGCCAAGTAATAAATGGTGGCACTAACTAAAGATAACGATTGATAGGATGGCTATTAATGTGTTTAGAGGGGTGAACTCTTTTGCAAGCCTTAGGCAAGGCTGAAATTATGATAGACTCAGACTGGTCAAAAGGTTAAGTAAAGGTTGTTATATCTGTTTAAACTAAGTATGTTGGGTTAAACATGCAATTTCACTCATTAAACAATCGTTAAACAATCAGGAGGTTTTAACGCCTATGTTATAAATTTAAATTTTCCTAATTACATAAAACAATTAATAGTTTAGCTGATACATATGAATAATAGGTTATTATGTGTATGAGAAGTTTGCGTTGCAGCTATGAATCTAAAGAACATGTAGTTAAGACCATTTTTAAAAAACAAGAAAGAAAAAAAGGTTAAATTGCGACTCCTTAAATTTATGAAGTTCATTATGATTAATATCTTGGTCATTGATGCTGTTAAAACATTGGAATCTCAAGTCTAACAGTACCATTAGCATGTCAAATTACAAAGCAAATACAGGCTTTGTGCCTTCTACATCATGGGTTCTCTTCTTAATCCAAAGGTACCCACCTCTACCTGCATGATCGAGCTTCATCAAATGCATCTTACAAGTTTTTGTAGCAATCATGCTGGTCTATCACCTAAATTTAGGGTCCAATGCTTTCGAGGTCAAATTTTGACTTCATATTCTCTCTTTCCATTGTCGTTTCTGGCATAACTCTGGTTTTAATTGTGATAGTGAAACCTTCTGCTACAATATCACTAGAGAAACTCATTGTATATAAGTACCTTAAAAAACCCCTCTCTCTCTCTCTCTCTCTCTCTCTCTCTCTCTCTCTCTCTCTCTCTCTCTCTCTCTCTCCTTACATATATTTCTGAAAATTACGTCTTAGACATGATCAAATTGGCATACTGTTTCATGTCCAAATCAACTTAAAACCTTCCACCAACTCTCTATGCTTTTTGCATTGAGAAGTAGAGTGTATGGGAGTCACTTTCTTTTAGTTTGGTCCCCATGAAAAGCATCATTGTCTGTCAATTAAGGTCATGAAATGACCTTTTTTAGTCTGTTTGGCATTAAAGCTTTCACATGATCCCATCAGTTTTTTCTTCACGACTCCATTAGTTGCAAGATGATTTGGAGCATTAAAATTCTTTATGACTCCATTAGTTGCAAGATGATTAAGAGCACTAAACTGAAAGAAATGAAAAGAATCCCTTCACATGAAAAGGATGTAGATTTAACCTCAAGAGTAGCTCAAATGATAACAGGGACGAACTGTAAACCTAGACGTTTTGAGTTTAAATTTTAACAAGTTCTTGATGCTAGATTATGAGAAATTTATCCCTCATTAATATTTTAATCTTGGGCGTGGATGACCTGTCTTTGATCGGACTGGAGAGGAAATTAGTGAAGATGCACGTAAGTTGGTCTGTATACCCCTGACCGTTGAACTAAAAAAAAAAAAATGACCTAAATTTTATGTAATATTTTTTTTTGTTCGTTTTCCTCCTCGGCTGATCCACCATTAATGAGTATGATTCTCACTTATATACAATGAATTATACTTCAATTTACTTGGATAATGTATCAATACGAAAAATTATAATCCAAAAGGTACCATGAACTCCTTGTTGGATGACTAATCTCATAACATTTTAACAGAGGACCCAAAAAGAGCATGGTTCCTATGTAAACAGAGGAGTTGTTGTATATACAGTGCTAGCTAGTAATAAAAAAATTATCGTTACCATTTAGTGAGATTAGTTCCTGCACTCGAACTAATGGCATATCATTTAAATGGATTAGTTTTTTTGGTATCTTAATAACATGATTTTTATCTTTAGATCGTGTGGTAGGGTATTTTAAGAAGGCCATCCGACTTCTCTATATAGGATCCAACTATATGATACTAATAAATTACTTATGAAAAATGTGATTTACAAACTTTGTCTTGCCTCTACGGTCTACTACATTTGGAATGAAAAGAAAAACAGAAGAAAAATGGGGGATTTAGTTGGAAGTTTTAGCTCAAGGCTTTAACTTCCCTCTGAATTTTGTGCCATAGAGTCAAGATGTTTTATTTTTTTCCATCATAGGGATTCCTTATGTATATTGTCTTTTTTACAATTAATAGAACTTTACTTTCCCAAAAAAAAAAAAAAAAAATTCCTTTTTAACACAATATATTCACTCTATGATACTAACAAACTATCTTTGGTCTAGCTCTTCACTTAGCTCAGATTGAATCTACTTATTGCTTTTTGACTCTCAACATTAGCTCGCATTGAATATACTTGACTCAACAGAAGCAAACTAGAACTTTGTAGTTCCTCACTTAGCTCAGATTGAGTCTACTTGACTCAACATAAGCAAATTAGAGCATTCTAGCTCTTCACTTAGCTCGAATTGACTCTACCTGACTCAATAGAAGCAAAATAGAGTTTTCAACTCCTAACTTAACTCGGATTAAGTCTAAATTGACTCAACAGAAGCACATTGGAGTTTAAACTGAATGACTGCTCTGGATTTCTATAGATATTGAGATTCACAGTTAATCAAGATGTTGTCCCCAAATTACATCTCAATAATATTGTTCGACTCAAATTATGTGTCAATAACATTGTTCGACTCAAATTACGTCTCAATAACATCAATGATTCCACTTGAAGTTTTTTTCTCATAAGTGAGGTCAAGCTTTACGTTGGCCTTCCTTATTTTTGAACCCCTAGTCTTGCAATCTAGTTGACAAAATTTCCATCATGACCGGAATAATCTCAATTAAGGGTGGCAATTTTGGCAACACGTTAATACTACATGAAATTAGTGCGTTAACATTAACTAATTTTTGACACGAACCTAAAAATGATGCGTCTTGTTAACACAAATAACAAATAGATTCAGGTAGTGCTAATCATAAATAACCCAAAAATTGACACAATTAGGACATTTAACTAGTACTAGTTGATGTACACATGTTTTGCACGTGGATAATCTCATTATGAATATTTTGTTTAGCACCAAAATTAAAAAAAAGTGATCCCGACATTACAAATAGTTGAAGTAAACTTAATAAGATTGTGATTTTATTTTATTTTTTTGAGAGGTGGGGGATCGAAGATTGGAAAAGCTTCAATCTCTATTTGCTTGACCCAAAACAAATAATATTTTTCAAAGGTACATAAACCAATGTCTTTTCAGATTTTTTATTGTTCAATATAAAGCTCAAAGAGCAAACATCTGACCCAAAAATTCAATCAATTACTGTGATTATTACAATTCCAACACCTTAATTTGACCTACATTAAGTAAAAATAATATGATTAAACTCAATAAAATAGTGTCTATATATTGATCTTTATTTTGTAAAATCTAATCATATTTGACATTATAAATATACACCAAATGGAGATAGACTATCTAACACGTGATTATATTAGATACATGGAGGATCACAAAATCTTACTTCTCTAGCTATTTGTTGTTCAATGCTTTTGCAAATTTCTTGAAATATTTTTTCCTAAATGGAGTGTAAAAAAAATAATGAAGAGTTGAAGTTGGAAATAATTGTCCAACCATCAATATATAGGGATAAGATCAGAAGCTCTTTTTAATCTTGGGAAAATCACAAGACCCCACACTTAAATAGAGACAAAGGTAATTGTCTAGCAATCGAGTTTTACGATATAGAGAGGGTACATTCACATCAAACAAATACATCAAGCGATACATTTTTATAGCAATCCTTGAAACCTAGTAGGAAAGAGAGAAAAAGTTTTAAAAGTTTTTTATTGTTACCATAAATTCTTGGTTTTTCCATGTCCATAAAACCCAGATATCAACTTAGGAGAAATTTTTTAAACTTTCTTGTAGTCAGTAGTCACAAAAAAAATTTGGCCTACAAATAAAAAAACATCAAATAAATTCATCTGGTTAGAATTAGAAGACAAAAAGTTGCCTAGTCCATTATATGGAGAAACAAAAAGATAGTAATGTACAATTTTGTTATTACTCATAATGATATGAACATCATTAGAGTTAAAATCAATAATTAAAGTTGAAATGAATACATGAAATATTAAGTATATGTACATGACTAATTTAAGGAGATGAAATAATAGTAGAGAAGTATGTGATTAATTAGAGAAGATGAAAGAAAATTGTCCAAGGGAATTATATGTTTTATGAAGGATATTATATTCAATCAAAAATTTTTCACTTAACTTCATTTTATTAGTAGTATAGATTGTATAAATAAAATGTCAGATTTTCATCTTTTTTTATCAACTATTGATGTGAATCCTAGTAAATGAAAATATTTTATACGTTCTCTTACCATTTTGATTTAGCAGATTTTTAGTTTTGAAAAAAAAAACTATGAATGTGGATGGTTGGGAGATAATAGAATCTTAGTTTTTAATTCATGGGCTATACGGGCCTAATTTGAACACAACATGGTAATAAACAAGAATATCAGCACATTTGACACAAATAGTCAAATAGATTGGATTAAAATTAACTGGCGTTCATTATGAATTAAAAATAACATAATCCGAATACGACTTCAATGTTAAAAAAATGGTTTTAAACTAGATTATTTGAGTAATTTGAGGCTTAAATAAAAGCGGGATCCACACCTCAAAATTGGTGGACTAAGTTTAAACGCGTTCTCCTCCGCGAGGAGATTGATGTGGTATATTTTTTTTTGTCTAAAATTATTAAGATTTGAATGAGAAATTATGTATCAAAAGTGATTCATTTGAAGTAATGAAATAAACTAAAAATGATGTAGTGGAATAGAATTTGTCCCATATTGAAAGAAGACCAATACTTTGGTAAGTTAATATACTTCTAGTTGACTTCATGAGTTGGACCCCAAGAGGTACCACACTTTTGTGAGCGAAGCGAATGCCTACACTATCTTAGTTACCACACATGCGCATCGCCCGTCGGGCTTGGGCTTGGGCTTGGGTCAAAAAGATATAATTTTTTTGGGTCATTGGGAGGCCGGTACCTCCCAAAAAACTTAATAGGATAAAAATACACTTTTTAAAATAATTGGGATAGAAGTACATGTGCTTAAAAAAAGTCATAAAAGCCCTTTTACCCCTACCATAAATAGTGCATACCTAATTGAATGTGAGACTTTCAAGATTAGAATGTGAGACTTTCAAGATTCCTTTTGATATTTGTGTATCATTTGAATTTTGAAATTTCATACACACACACACACACACACACACACACACACATATATATATATATGGAGTCGAAAAAGAGAGACACGATATAAATCGTCATGCAAACAGTGTCACCAAAGAGAGACACGATATAAATTGTCATGCAAACAGTGTCACCAAAGAGAGACACGATATAATGACAATGGGGGTCCAATGACATTCCATGATGCCACTGATTGGACCCCCATTGTCATTATATCGTGTCTCTCTTTGGTGACACTGTTTGCGTGACGATTTATATCGTGTCTCTCTTTGGTGACACTGTTTGCATGACGATTTATATCGTGTCTCTCTTTTTCGACTCCATATATATATATATATATATATATGAAATTTCAAAATTCAAATGATACACAAATATCAAAAGGAATCTTGAAAGTCTCACATTCAATTAAGTATGCACTATTTATGATAGGGGTAATTATGGAATACAATTTAGAAAGAATTTGAAAATGTTTTAAAATGTGTACTTATTGACAACTATTTAATGAAAAAGAGGACTTAAAGGAGGATAAGTTTGGAGGTGGTACTTAAAGTCAACTAAGTTTTGAAAAAGGTACCCCCATCCCATTATCTCAATTTTTTTTGACAAAATTTATTTAGAGCAATGTGAATACGAATCGTAATTAAAATCCCAACCAGATTTTTCAAATTTCCTATCCATTACTTTGAATTTGGTGCCGAAAGTGGGTTTGGTTCATTCTAAAAATGTTGTTTTACTCCAGTGGTGCCTTTTGCCTATTCAGATTAAAGAGTGTGTCTTTTCCATCTGAACAATCTAAATATAGCCATCAAAGATCTATAAATAGACTGCCTCATTGTCATTTCAATTTATCCCAATTCTGGATTTCAATTTCAAAATTTCTTCTCTCTCTGCATATTGCTGCATTGTTCTTTTGGTTCAGTTCAAGTATACACAAGTTGTGTTCACTGGTCTTTGGAGATTGAAATGTTACTTCTACAAAGACGTAATCCGTTATATCTTAAGAGGCAATTACTCATCAACCTTGAGCACCGAGAGAGAGCAAATCTGTCTTAAGAAAATTGTGGTTACACAAGACTTAGATTGTCTATTCTGATTTTCTTATTTGATTATTCGTACAGATCTGCGTCACTGTGAATGCATCGATTTTACTTACTTTCTATTTTGATTAAGTTGCATGTAACAGTATACATATATAAGTTCAATTATGTTATTGCATAAGTTAGATTTCATGCAATTTAATATAATTTAATTTTATACTCTTTTTTTTATAAATTTAACACCACACAATTCCCACTCCAAATTACAATTGCAGGCAGAGCAAATTCCACTGGATTTCTACTGCACAAGTATTTTAATTGAAACTGTTTGGCTCTTTCTCTTCCTATCTTTTTTGTTTTTTGGTTGAATTTTGGGTTAAATACAACCGTTGAATTTCTGACCGTTAAAAACATGGGGATGACATGGTAGGCTACGTGACATTTTCGATTTAAGTTATTGAAAGTTAGTTGAAGTAATTAGTTAAAATAGAGAGTATGATTGAAAGAACTTATAAAAGTGACTTTTTTAAAATAAAGAGTGTAATATTTAAATATATTTTGAGTAGTTAAAATAAAAAGTTGGGTTGGAGTAGGTCTAATAAGCTGAGTTGTCCCTTTAGTTTGCTTTCGATATCATTTAATACTTTCAGTTTTTGTTGTAACACTTCATATCCTAAATGGTAAAATCCTTGACTGCCCAGATGTTGGCTGGCCGACGTTTGACTTATCATTCGCAGACGTACTAGATAATCCAATGATTAATAGAAAATTTTGGATGACTCTCTAATTCGAATAGAAAAAATTTAAGAAATTAGTATATGCGCAATGTTACTTGAATTTAATTACTCATAATTATTTGATTGATAGATGACTCCTAATATTTGTTGGGACTTATAACTAATCCAATGTTTATGATGAATTAGGTCATAATAACATTATTGTTGATAGTAAGTACAATTTTTATAAAAAAATTTGTATTTAGGTATAAAATTCAAATGAATTAAAATCCTTTTTACTTAAACACCCTTCCTTAATTTATGCTCTTATCATTGACAGTTATTTGAGAAAACAATTATGTAAAGATTACATATTTGTTATCATTCATTTTTTGAATTTTGAATGAGCAATTTTTGTCGTTTATATGTAGTAAAAATGTCTTTAACGGATGAGAATTTTTTTCGATATATTTCTGCAGTAAAAATCTTCTTCAACGACCGGTTTTATTGCGATTTCGTTCAACATACGGCTTGACGATTTAATTCAAGAAAAGATTGTCGAGTTGTCCAATGAGAATGAAGCGTTGAAAAGACGCATGCAAGACACTGATTACATGTGGCATCACAAGGTATATATAAAATTAACTGTTATAACAGCATACATTTGTTTAATATTCATACCTTTTAAAGTTGTAG
Source organism: Ilex aquifolium (assembly GCA_951799425.1). Lineage (NCBI taxonomy): Eukaryota > Viridiplantae > Streptophyta > Magnoliopsida > Aquifoliales > Aquifoliaceae > Ilex > Ilex aquifolium. The sequence continues at coordinate 23,871,301 of OX637402.1, forward strand.
TTTTACGGGAATTTGTTGCATAGTTTTTGTGATTCCTGTCGTGTGTAACTATATTATACCTGATTGGTATAATCTTTACATATTTGTTTCCTCAAATAACTGTCAATGATGGCTGCATAAATTAAGGAATGATGTTTAAGTAAAAATGATTTTAATTCATTTGAATTTTGTACCTAAACACAAAGAATTTTATAAAAATTGTACTTAATAGAAAAAACAACTTATTCATACACTTTTGCCTAAATAAGTCTAAAAAATTGTATCCACACCTAAAAAACCCTATAATCTAATTAGACTTTCAAAAGAGAATTAACATTAGTCCATATACATATTTTATGATTGATTATACATATTCAGGATTCGCACTGTGGAATCAATTTAAAGAACACGTAGTCCAGATAGTTCACCATTATTAGAAAAATAACATATATATCTATATAATAAAGTAGCTTACAATTCAAATCTCAAAAGATAAACAAAATGACTTTTGCTATTCGCGGTTGAGATCGCTTTAAATTTTACTATAAAATTAATCTAACGGCTAATATTAACACCCTAAATTTAATAGGAAAAATAGGCCCTTAAGGGTGTGTTTGGAGTGACTTTTTAAAAATACTTCTAAAAATTATTTCTCATAAATATTTTTTTTAAAAAAATAGTGTTTGAAACCGCTCCACCACCACCGCCACCGCCACTGTTGTCACCACCATCGCTACCACCGTCGCTGTCGCTATCACCATCACCGCCACCGCCACCACCACTATCGTTGTCGCCGCCACTGCCACTGCCATCGCCACCACCGCCACCGCCACCACCACCACCAACGCCGCCACCACCCCCATTGCCGCCACCCCCACCATCACCACCGCCGCCACCACCACTGTCACTGCCCCTGCCGCCGCCGCCGCCACCACCACCACCACCACCACCGCCATCGCCATCGTCGCCACCACCGCCACTGCCACCGCCACCACAACCACTATCGTCGCTGCCGCCACCACCACCGTTGCCGCCACCACCACCACGGTAATTGCCACCCACCACAACTATCACCGTCTCCTACCACCACCACCTCTCACCCCCACTACAACCGATACTTAAATTCATTTATCTATCCTCTATGTTTGTGATTTGATTTTGGATATGAATACAAATATGTTTATTATTTATCATTTTTTATTACTTTGTGCCTTCAAGCACAAGCAATAACTAGTATATATATATAACATCCTTTTTGTTATATTTTCTTTTTCTTAATGATTATTTTTTGATATTTAGCTTAGCTTTTCACTGAAGGATAAGATTATTGTACTGACATATCTTTGTTTAATTTATTTATAGCTATTGGTTGTGAAAATAATAAAATAAAAAATGCCTTTCATTAGACCCAAAAAAAAAAAAAATAGAAAAAGATATGATACCAATCTAAAAAGGCGAGGCATAAAATGACTAGCAATATCATTTGAATTGTTGAGAACATTATATGCTTATTATAATTGCTCAAAGATCTATTCTACACACGTCTTAAAAGCATAATTTGTAAAATAAGTAATTCAGAATTGGACTTATTGAGGCCATTAAGAAGATTAAAAAACAAATTACATAAGACACTTATTAACCGGTTATGTTTTCACTTAGACGATGCATTAAGAATTCATGTAAATCTATATTAATGATTTAATTTAGTCAGATTCTTAATTGTGTTGGTTGATTAAAGAAAGAACAATATTTGAATACATGTGAATGATCATAGAAATCGGAGTAAGTGTGAAAATTGGTCTAATGATGCATGAAAATTGAGTAGTGTGGTGGTACATCTCTATTTGATGACTTTTTTCCATCAAAGGGTAGTACGAATGTTAGATTCGTTGCCGAAAAGAAATCAAATAAGCCAAATTTGTCAAATGGATTCTCATTAATTTTTTGTTTAATTTATGATTTTTTTTTTGCTTTAAATAACGCCTTTAAGCACGAGCATTAGCTAGTTCAATAAATTGTACTATGTTTTTATTACTTTTGTTTTTACTGTGTTTTCGTGACTTACTCTTAGTCTTGTGCTTATTTATGTTGGATATTTCATTTTGACTTTGTAGTTATATGCCATGCTTGCCCTTCGTTTGTTCTCTCGTGTGCTTATCTATTCTTGCTAGATGTTTTACTATGTTGGAGATTTGGCACTTCGTGACAAAAAAGGGAGAAGTCTGGATAGTTTTTGGAGAAATTCTTATGACTACCTAGGAATTAGTCACATGAGAATATAAAAAGAGGGAATTTGTTGAAATTACTCAGGAGGAGTAAATTTACAAGCTTGACATAAAGTCACTTATTTTTTAGTTGTTTATTTTATACTTGTTATTTGCTTGCGTGAACATCAATTAAAGGGAAAAACTTGTTTTACATCCAAACACCCTTATTCCTTAGTTAAACCGCAGTAGAAATAAATCCAAACACAATTTGTCTTCCTACTCCTTTTTCTTCATTTTTTTTTCTCTCTCATTAGCAAACTTTCAAATGAAAACATTGGAAAAAAAACCTCATATGCTAAAGTTTCAGGCATATCTTTGTCTCCCGGTATTAAAAGCTGTACACAATGTAAATCATTTTATTTTAGTAGGATACAAGTGCATGGGCATTTAAATTGAATGAGTATTCAGGATTTCTATAGATATTGGGATCCATAGTTAATCAAGATGTTGTCCTCAAATTACATCTCAATAACATTGTTCGACTCAAATTACGTCTCAATAACATTAGTGATTCCACTTATGGTTGACTTTTTTTTTTCCCCAGAAGTGCGGCCAAGCTTTATGTTGGCCTTCCCTGTTTTTCAGCCCCTAGTCTTGCAATCTAGTTGACAAAATTTCCATCATGACCGGAATAATGCGTCTTGCTAACACAAATAACAAATGGTTTCAGTTACTGCTAATCATAAATAACCCAAAAATGGTCACAATTAGGACATTTAACTAGTATTGTATAAATAAAATGTCAAATTTTCATCTTTTTTTTTTTTTTTATTAACTATTGACGTGAATCCTAGTAAATAAAAATATTTTATACTTTCTTTTACCATTTTGATTTAGCAGATTTTTAGTTTTGACAAAAAAAACTATGAATGTGGGTGGTTGGGAGATAATATATCTTAGTTTTTAATTCATGGACTATACGGGTCTAACTTGAACACAACATGGTAATAAACAAGAATGCCAGAACATTTGACACAACTAGTTAAATAGATTGGATTAAAGTTAACCGGCGTTCAATATGAATTAAAAATAACACAATCTGAATACGACTTCAATGTTAAAAAAATGGTTTTAAACTAGATTATTTGATCAACTTGAGACTTAAATAAAGTGGGACCCATACCTCAAAATTAGTGGGACCAAGTTTAAACGCGTTCTCCTCCGCGAGGTGATTGATGTGGTATATTTATTTATCCAAAATCATTAAGATTTGAATGAGAAATTATGTCTCAAAAGTAACCCATTTGAAGTGATAAAATAAACTAAAAATGGTATAGTGGAATAGGGCTTGTCCCACATTGAAAAAAGACCAACACTTTGGTGAATTAATATACTCTTAGTTGGTTTCATGGATTAGATCCCAAGAGATATCACACTTTTGTGAGCGAAGCAAGTGTCTACACTATCTTGTTTACCACACATGCGGACCACTCGCTTGGGCCAAAAAAATATAATTTTTTTTGACAAAATTTATTTGGAGCGGTGCGGGTTATGGGTCAAACTAATCGGATAGTAATTAAAATCCCAATTGGATTTTTAAAATTTTCTATTCGTTACTTTGAATTTGGCGTCGAAACAGGGTTTGGTTCATTCCAAAAAAGTTGTTCACTCCAGATGTGTCTTTTGCCTATTCAGATTAAAGAGTGTCTCTCTTAAATTTGAACAGTGGCATCTCATTCCTCTTAAGGCGATCTGAACAGTCACTAAGGATCTATAAATAGACTGTCTCATTGCCATTTCAATTCATCTCAATTATGGATTTCAATTTCAAAATTTCTTCTCTCTCCGCATATTGCTGCATTGTTCTTTTGGTTCGGTTTAAGTATAAAACACAAGTTGTGTTCGCTGGTCTTTGGAGATTGAAATGCTACTTCTGCAAAGACGTAATCCATTCTATCTTAGGAGGCAGTTGTTCATCAATCTTGAGTACCGAGAGAGCGCAAATCTGTCTTAAACAAATTGTGGTTACACAAGGATTAGATTGTCTATTTAGGTTTTCTTATTTGACTGTTCGTGCAGATCTGCGTCACTGTGAATACATCGATTTTACTTACTTTCTATTTTGATTAAGTTGCATATAACAATATACAGATATAAGTTCAATTCTGTTATTACATAAATTAGACTTCATGCAGTTTAATATAATCTAATTATATACTTATTTTTTATAAATTTAACACCACACAATTCCCACTCCAAATTACAGTTGCAGGCAGAGCAAATTCCCACTGGATTTCTACTTCACAAGTATTTTAATTGGAACTGTTTTCAGTGTTATTGAACATACACCTAGGCAGTGCAAATATTACAAAGTGCAGGACACCATGACTTCTATTCAGGCAGTGGGATATCAGCAAGATCCTCTCTGTATGGAACAGGCTCCGACCCAACCACGCCGTCGGCATCACCTTCCCCGTGCTCCATTTTGATCTGGGCGTTATCGTTCTTCGTTGGCTCAATGAACGTGACGACGACGTCTTTCCGAAACATAAGGTAGATTACGGTGAGGATGTAGACTGCCATCAAGGGGAAGACCAGTACTCCGATGAACACATTTCCAACTTTTGGCAAATTGTTGTTAATTAGCCAGCCGACGAAACCTGTGCTCAGGTAATAGATGTTGATGCCAATTATTCCCAATCCCAGTATCCAGGAAATCACGATAATCTGCATACATGGAAATAAATGGTTGATGCCTCATAAATTGATATTCAGATAAGTCACTCAATTAGAGCAGGATAAGCACACTTAGTTTTCATCACCAACTGTTTCAGCTAGCTAGGGTGGCAATAATCATCCCTAATTTCACCACTACACCGAATTAATGGTTAGAATTGATTAATTCTTGACAAGAATTCGAAAATAGCGTTGATACAAATATTAAAGGGTCGGGTTAATAATAATATCTGACAAGCCCAAATCCAGGTCAGGCCTGGGCTCAGTCCATGGGTTGAGCCCAAATCATCAAAAGGCATGTCAAGTTTAGCTTATGGCCTCAGTCTAATCCAAAATTCAAGAGTTCAGGAAGAGTCAACGCACGTGGGAGAGCAATTATCGGGATAGTCATTACTTCAAGATAGTGCATATTCCCAATTGTAACTATCCTCCCCGGTAGATTAGTAGCTTGACCACCGCTACAGCTAGGACTTTGTGCATAAAAATTGTAAACTCCCCTACACATAGGGTAGAGCACACACACCTCACCTTGAGCATATCCTATCTCTCTTTCTTTCTTTCCTACTACATTATACTCTCTTATTAATAGAGTTCTCCGGCCACCATTGTCGCTTTCAGTGGTTAGGTCACCCAGACCCAACCACCCAATATTTATCTCTTATTATTAATTACTTTACATTATACACTCGACTGATTTAATTGTGCATAATCAACTTTATACATCATCAATATCTAAGACTTATAACATAATTTTGGCATGAGTAAATACTTATGATTTCAGGGACCAAATACACCTTCTTTCATAATATGGGTAAGGTATCCTGCTGGCCATCAATGAGCTGGAATTAATGGCTAGTCAAACAAAAAAAGCATTAACTTAATTCAAATTCCGTAGCATATGTTATAGAAATAAGAGTATCCCGTGCTTTGCCCGGGATAGAAGCTGAGTGGTTAAAATATTTATTGTGATTAAAATGTAAATGAGTGACTAAAATATTTAATACATATAGTTAAAATATTAAACATCAATAAACAATTAAAATGTTAAATTAAGGGTTGCAATTTAGACGGGTTGAGAGACCAACCCAAACTCGACCCAAGTTATAAAACTCTTAACGCGAGCCCAATCTTAACCTGAAATACCTCAACCCAAGTATTACCCACTGGGGATCGGGTTGAGCTCAAGTTATTAAATCGGGGTTTAATTTTTGGGTTAATTTCGGGTTCTTAAATGTAAATACCTTCAACTCTTTTATTAAACTCTCAAATAGACCCAATGAAAACTAGTTCATTAAAAGACACAAGCTAGATGGAGTTTGCCTTTTTTATACACAAGCGCATGGAGATACTTTATTCCGTAGCCCTTAAATGCTTAAATAACACATTATTTTTTAATGTTTAAAGAAGAAATCGGGTTGAATTGGGGTTGGAGCTGATCTTTAGTAATTCGGTTTGAGTTCGGGTTGAACCCGTAAACCCAAAACCTTAATCTGAGTCCAGATTGAATTTAATTCGAATTGAAGATTTTTGGCCCAACCCTAACCTAAATTTTAAAAAATTCAACCCAAATATTAATTTTTTGGGGGGCTAAGTTCGGGTTAACTTGCTCAATTTACACTCGTAAAATATAAATCGTAAAATATATCGTTACATCTAAATTATTGTTGTGGTTTACAAACGTAAAACACTTGTAAAGTGGTTATATGAAGTTAGTCAAGGCACAATGGGAAAAGAAAATCAACTCACATATATTGAGTTCTTGTGTGGGCCCATCTTGGTGGTACTGCTACTGAATTTAAGGAGAGGGATTAGAGAAAATGGAAGCTCAAATGATAGTATCATCTGCAAATTCCATCAAAAAAAATAAAGATTTATGCACAATGTCAATATTTATTTATTTTTATTTTTTTTTGTAAATAACAAAAAAAAAATTATATGTATTTGCTTATGTTATATCATTATGACTTATGTCAACATACATTTTTTTCTTTCGGGTAAGTAGCATAAGTTTTAATAGTTGTTAATTATAAGATACTAACCGATGCGATGATGATAAGATGGCCAGATGCGGCAGATCCACCGATGACGGAGACAATAAGACTAGGGGTGATGGCAATCGATCTGGTCAGTAAGTTCCTTTTCCATGCCTTCATCCTAAGGTTCAAGAAACCCTAAGATTTGCAGAACCCAACCAGTCAAATAACTGAGGCATGTATACAAATAATTGAACAAATGAAAATTACAAACACACAGGGTTTTTGCAACCTGCATGATAAATTGTCCAGCATATGTTCCGGTGATAGCCGAGCTTTGCCCTGAGGCTAGTAATGCAATAGCATAAACCTTGGAGCTTGACTTTCCCAACACATTCTGCCAAAAATAAAATCATGAATATTTTGGTAACACCCATTATGAATTAAATTAGAACCCATATATATAGTGAGTTTTTCACTATGGACGACGTACTATTAACAGAAATAGATATTGGTATGCTCGAGAGATTACGATCCAAAATTTCAAGTTCGACATAAAATTAGGTGGTCGTAGATTATTTTTCATGTGAGTACTAGACATCCACTGTGTGTTATCTAGCAATGAAGATATCTGTTATTGAAGTGGATTAGATTCGAGTTTTGAAAGCTAAGGGGTAGTTTAGAATATTTAAACCTTGAGGAGGAAAGAGGCAGAGTTAAGATTGAGATCGTTGCATCTATTCATGTTGTCATTTGAGAGATCTTTGGCCAAGCAAACAGTGCCCGATACAGAGACGACCGAAATATTGATTAGGAGAGCTACAAAGAGTGCAAATCCACTCTCTATCAAGAAGAATCGGCATGCATCCTGCAACATCGAGAAAGCAATAAGTAAAAATTTCACAAATATCCCTCACCAAATGCATTGAAGGGTGGCAAACTGACACAAGGTCCATAGTTTGAGGGATAAAATGCAATTAATCAACTGGATATGCATTTCTGTATAGCCATACCTAAAATCAATGTATGTCAACCAAAAACAACACTATTATTATTGGCTTACATTGATGCCACGAACAGAATTTGGTATTTTCCTAGACAGTACAAGAGCTGAGTGGAGGAAGAGGTTATGCCTGTAGACGAACGCGAGAGAAAAAAAAAAAAAAAGGTAATCTTAGTACAAACTCTAAAGAAATAAATTGTTAAGTAACACATTGACGATGAGTTGATATATATTATATATATGATACACAATGGAAAATTCGTATCAAAAGATCAAGATCATACGGCATGACGAGGGCACCGAGGAGGGCAATGGAATCGCCAGTGGCTCCATGACCACTGAGCTTGGGGACAAACATCCCCTTAAGCACATCTGATGTAGGAGGCTTTACAATCACCATTTCTCCGAAAAAACAAGCAGCCATGACGAACACCAGCACTGTTATCAGTATTTCTAGCTTCCTCACCTAACCCATAAAAAAAAAACAAACTAATTAAAAATATAATTATGATAAATTGGAAGTTTAGTTTTCATCAACTTCAAACATATATGTAACATCGAAATTTCGAGCTGAGCAATTTATTTATTTTTTTATCTCAATTTATATTGCAATCTTCTTGTTCTTTAACTTCCATAAGTATTATTAGTTATAATAATAATACATAAGCAGATTTATAGAAATAGAGAATTAAGGGGGGGGGGGGGGGGGTGAAAGTATATCAAATCCAATTAGTTCTAGAATTAATAATTTTGTTTTAGATATGCAATGATAGATCTGCCTGTCAGAGAATACAACAGGCTGAAATTTAATTCTGATTTGCTTTTGACACTCTACCTTCCATATTTAATTATATATATGAATGATTTCTGAGATTGTCAATGGAATGGTGGTTGTAATGAAGCCATCTCACTAAAATAACATTTAGGCGAGTGATCAATCTTCGTATTCATGTAACTGAATAAGAAATTTATATGAATAGGTTTGTTTTGTAAATGGAAGCAATTTTTTAGGGCCCGTTTGGTAACTTGATGTTTTCGTTTTTTTTTGTTTTTGTTTTCATTTTATGGCCAAAAAAAAATAAAAACATGTTTGGTGAATGTTTTTATTTTTTTTTTAATTGCTCTGTTTCAAAAACAAGGTCCATATATAGAAACATCTAAAATGATGTTTTTGAAAACATCAAAAAACCAAACACGCGCGAGTCAATTAAAGAGGTCTGGGTTTCGATCTTCCTTGGCAACAAAATATGAATTTTTTTCTTGAGTATATAAATGGCAACCCTCTTTTCATCTCTCAGATCTCTGTTACCTCTCTCTCTCTGCTGGAGACGAAGCCGAAGGAAGACGAAGAGAAGCCAGATGCCATCTCCAGCCCCCCCTCTCCCTCTGTCGCTCTCACTCTCTCTCTCAACCTTCTTTATTTTAGTGGTGGTGATGGATTTTGGAGAGTGGTGGTGGGTTTCGCTAGTGGTGGTGGGGTTGGTTGGTGGTGGTGGGTTTGGGTGGTGGTGGGTTTTCGGGGATGGGGGGTGGATTGGATGGATGTGGATTTCAGGGATTGGGTGGGGTTGGGTGGCTGTGGGTTTCGGGGTTGGGTGGTTGTGGGTTTCGGGGATGGGGGTGGGGGTTGGGTGGTTGTGGGTTTCAGGGTTGGGGGGGTGGGTTGGGTGGCTGGTTTTCGGTGGTGGCTGGGTGGGTTGTGGGTTTCGGTGGTGGCTGTTGGGGGTGGGTTTCGGTGGTGGGATTGGGTGGTCAGTGGGGTAGGGGGTGGGTTTCGGTGGTGGGGGTTGGGTGGTCAGTGGGGTAGGGGGTGGGTTTCGGTGGTTATTGAGGTAAGGTGGTGGGGTTTGGGTGGTGATTTTTTGATATAATACCAAATATGTTTTTTATTTTTGTTTTCACAATTTTTTAAATATAAATGACTACCAAACATGTTTTAGATTTTTAATTTTTATCACAAAAAAAACAAAACTTAGTTCTATTTTTTTTATAAAAAAAAACATAAAAACGAAAACGTTACCAAACGCATCCTTAGATAATGAAAACTCTAAAATACAAAAAAGGAGAGAGAGAGAGAGAGAGAGAGAGAGAGAGAGAGAGAGAGAGATTCATAATAAACTTACCCCATATCTCTGAAGGCCCAGCAGTAAGAGAGTACTCAAACCAGTGAGGAGAACTCCAGCCCAAACTGGGATATGGAACAATATGTTTAGTGCAAAGGCTGTCCCAATCACTGCCACCAAGAGAAAAAAAATTTAAGACAAGTAAAATATAGCCCTTTACTACTTTTTCTCAAAAACTAAAAACTGTAACATCCCATTAAAAATGAAAAGAGATATTTATCATATACATATAAAATGGGCTTTTGCGCAGCAATAATATTATTCCATTTCGGACTTGATAGTCGAAGGTTTGAATAGCATAGCAAAGATAAGACTGTGTATATCTTATTTTTCCACAGACCTTATAGCATGCTTCTGAATAACGGTAACGATCGTCGTAACAATAATAGTAACGGTATAACAGACGCGGGGTGAAACAGACGTTACGTAACAATAACAGAATTCGAAAGCATGAATTTTTTTTTTGACTCACAACCATCCATAAAACATGAATATTTACCTGTTTCAACTCTAAAATCATACAAAAAGTGTTTAATGATTTCTAGTGCATTTTATGATGTTATGAACATGATAATAAAATATTAAAAGTATTTACAATATTTCTTAAATTGTAAGGCCCACATAACCTTCATTAAAATAATTAATGAATCAGTAAAATTGGTTAATTTTGAGACCCACACAAACTCCATTACAATAATTATTAAAGTAGCAAAAAGATTTGACCAAAAGATAAAACAAATTAGCTGATGATGTCTCAAACAAAAGTCAAAAGGGGCGGTGACTTGTAGACTGGAGCAGCGGCTTGGAGATGTGGCCGTTCGATGCGTCTTGCACTGTTCAACGCAAGCAGCGAGCAGAGATACAAAATGCAAGATCCAAAAGCAACCTCAACAATCGTTTGATAGTTGTTGGCTTCGAGTCTTTCGACAGTTCGACGCATTCAAAGATCCGAAAGCAACCTCAAGAACCGAGATCTGGAATCCAGGTGGGTTTAATGCCTTCTTTGTATCTATTCGAAGGATTTCTAGATCTGGTTGTGTTTAGATCTTGATTTGAGTGAAGGAAGATGAGGGATAACTCGATTGAATCGGGCTTTCCGATGGAAAGGACCTCAAATCGATTTTCGTGTTGTAACGGGTCAAATCGGCCCGATTTTATCCGTATCGCCCGTTACAGACCGTTTTAGGACTGTAACGACCATTACGGCTATGAACTTCATTCTATCCGCTATATCGGGGGTAACGGGATCGGAGGTCAACGTTACTATTACTTAACTGCCTTCCGATTTTCAAAACTCTGCCTTATAGTAAAAGAGTATATATATTTGTATACGTATGTGTGTAGATGAGTATTGTTTAGAGGACATGCCTTCAGGAATATCAGCAGCTATGACAGAAAGCTCAGCCAGCAACCATAGGCAGTATTTCACTAATATAGGGTACTCAGCCTTGCATAACTCTGCTAGGTGTTTGCCTGCCAACCGAAACAAATTAATATGGTAGTTTTTATAATATGTATGATAATATATATATAATATATAATATATGCGTCTTACCAGTGCTTACACCAAGATTAGCAGCTAGTGACTGAATTATGAGAGCAAAGATCAACCCAATAAGGATCACCCACAGCAGCTGAAAAGACAGGTTACATAAGCTAGAATGGTTAGTTTCTCCAGTTTTTCACTGCATCCACTTCTTCCAAAATTTTATTTCCCAAATTCATGGGGTTTCAAACTTATTTTCTAAACCCATGTTAAGATATTGGTTGAAATGACATTTTTGAATAAAATTTATCTACTTAGTGTAAAGCCTAACATGTCATTTGAAATGACGTTTTTGGATTTGAGAAATAAGATTGAACTGTACGGGTTTGTGAAATAAAGTTTTGAAACAAGTGAGTATGATGAAATAGGTGTATATTGTATACCTCATATCCGTGGCTAGCTCCTGCTTGGAGATCAGTTTCCACTGTGACATGATACCATGTAAAGTTCTGGAGTCGTGACGAACTAAAACAGAAAGAGAGAGAGAGAGAGAGAGAGAGAGAGAGACTTACAGTTTCCCGGGTCAAGATAAGCCAATGAAACAAGGAAACCAGGACCAACGTATGATAGAAAGTTTAGCCATCCGGGTTTCTAATTCGAACGGTAAATGAAAGTTATACAAATGTTTAAGAAAACATGAATCTAGGTACTGTGTTTAGTACAAAGAAAGAAGTAATACATGCATGAGTGAGAGAGAGTGAGAGAGACCTGTTGCTTTTGATCCTCTTGATCAGAGTGGTCGTTGTCAAAGGCTACAATGCGATTGCTGATTCCTCCATTTCCTTGCTGTTGCAGCTGCATGCTCGCCATCTTCTTCTTCTTCTTCTTCTTCTCTCTCTCTCTCCCTCTACAACTTACCACTCCCCTTCACATGTATCCTTGTATTTATACAGCATATGTTTGTGTGTCGGAACTGTGAAACTTAATATTTATGAGATATTTTTTTAGAACAGACAATCAGAATAAAATACATACTTTGGAGTAAATATTCAGTGTAATAATTATAGAACGTCATTGGCTGATAGTGATACGTGCTATTATCGATAAGTGATAATATACCATATAGAATAAGTCAACCTCATTATTTTAGTCAATCATTATAGTGATTATTAGAAGTTATTAAAATAGTGAGATCCACTACACATATAGTCTATTATCATTATTTGGTGATCTTATATTTCTATTATGACGTGATATCACTATTACATTAAATATTTTCTGCACGTTGTCGTATGAATAATATTAATATTTACTACTGAAAATATAAACAAAATCAATTGGAGAATTTTCACGCTCAACATGTACAACTTGTGGCATTTACATCCAATGAAAAATTGTAACAAATATTATTTTTTAGCACACATGGGGATTTAACCATAGTTAAAATAACATTAGGAATCTAACCAATGAATCATCAACTTCTGATGGAATTTGACTTATATAATCCCTGCACTTAAGTTAGCATGATCCAATACTACGAACCTGCACCATCGCCTAGTAGGCCTTATTATCACAACCTTAATTTTATGAGTAATGTTATCATTATTACAATGACATATAATTCGATTTTGATTTTTGCCTCTTCTTTTGCTCAATATAGCATTATTCTAATTTTATACTTAACCAGTAATTCTTTTTTAGTTATATCACTAATCGGAATTTTACAAAAATAAACTAAACCCACAATCAATTGTAAGCTGACATTAATTATTAAAAATAAAAATAAAAAGTAGATAAGAACAACTCCAACTCATTCTCTATTTTCTATTTCTTAGCCATTTTATCTAACCCAACTCCAAAAAACCTATTCAACCCACTCTCAATCTCACTTTATTTCTCATTTCACCTTTTTGGCTCTCCAAATCGGGCAATACCCTCCCCCCCCCCTCTTCAATCAACTTTCTCTTTTGTCATTTCACCATTTTTTATTCTTCAACTTTTTATTTTGGCTCTTCCTCATCTATCTTTTTTTTTTGATTGAATTTTGGGTTAAATATGACCGTTGAAAACCTGACCGTTAAAAATATGGCGATTACATGGTAGACTACGTGGTATTTTTGATTTAAATTATCGAAGGTTAGTCGAAATAGTTAGCTAAAATAGAGAGTGTGGTTGGAGTGAACTCATAAAAGTGATTTTTTTAAAATAAAAATTATAATATTTAAATATATTTTGAGTAGTTAAAATAAAAAGTTGGGTTGACATTGTTAAGCAGTCCCTATAGCTTGCTTTCGATATCATTTAATCCTTTTAGTTTTAGTTGTTGTAATTTCTAAATGGTCAAATCCTTGACTCCCCAGATGTTGGCCGGCCGATGTTTAACTTATTATCCTTGAATTTAATTTATTAACTTAATCACTCATAATCATTAGATTGACAAAAGACCCCCAATATTTGTTGGGACTTGTAATTAATTCAATGGTTATAATAAATCAAGTCAAAATAACATTATCGTTACTATAATCTAGTTCGACTTTCAACCCATATACATATTTTACGAGTGATTATACATATTCAAGATTCGTATACAGTCGAGATAGTTCACCATTATTAGAAAAATAACATATATATAACATCATTTTTGTTATATTTTCTTTTTCTTAATGATTATTTTTTTATATTTAGCTTTGGTGTGTATTGACATATCTTTGTTTAATTTATTTATAGTTATTGGTTGTGAAAAATAATGCAGTGAAGTAAAATAATAAAATAAAAATTGCGTTTCAATAAACCAAAAAAAGAAAAGAAAAGATATGATATGATACCAAAAAAACAGACGTTTAACACCGTTGGTGGACCCGTCACAGAATATCTATCTTATGTTAACTCGATTGAGCCCAAAAGAATGGAGAAGAATGTATACAACCAACAGTAGTTAGCTGATAGCACCATTTGAATTAATTTTTTGACCATCAAACGGGACCCATGGATATGATTCATGCCTTTTTGTCAAAAGTTTATGAGGCAAGATAAGGAAGATTCAAGCCATTTTTCTGCGATCCTTGTCAACTAATTATACTAATTACCTCCTGCATCTTGAATGAAGCATGCCGTCTAAAGTTTTGAAAATATTATTTTGACACCCCTTAAGTTTAGTTGAAATAATATAATGACCTCTTGATATTTAAACAATGGCGTAAAAGAGTTTCTTGGTAAACGACAGAGAGGAGTTCTCAATAATTAACGAAATAAGAGTCTCATTACGGTATCGGCTAGTGTTTTTAGTATCGTATCTTTATTTTTTAACCAATAAAAAAGGTTATATGTGCATTTTTTTAATTTTATGATTATTATTTTTTCAATTAGTGGTTGTAAATCATTTACTTCAAAATCAATATCTAAGATTAATAGAGGTATGATCCTGACTGTAGCCTTACCTATGAAATAATCACTTTATACCCTTATTTGATAGTTAAAAATTGAAAAAAATCAACATAAAGAGCGACATCACTCAAACTTAGAAGGTATTGAGCATCTATGATATGATGATGATGTGATCCAATAGTGTTGTTGTGACTGTAAATCTATAACTCTTAGAGTTCTTCATCGACACATTATTAGGTCAATATATTTGGTTAGTTTTTTAGGTTTCAATAGTATTACTTTTGAACTTAATTTAATGACCTAATTCAATGTAACCATTGACTTGGTAGTGGACTCCATATAATATTAAAACTCGCAACTAATCCAATGAATGTATTGAATAAGGTCCCTATAGGCTTGTTACTCCAAAATCTGTTGGGATCGACAAAAATGTCCCAATTGACAGATAGTTTTTAGGCGACTATTTAGAATGGATTCCAAATCCTTTTTTTTTTCCAGGACTTCCTCGGATAAAAAACAATGGATAATCATATTGTGCAAATGCGAAATGAAATAACAAAGAACTAATAAAAGAGGATTCATTTATTAATTCAATTGAATAGACTTCGGTTGCAAAAGACTAAACAAAATAGTCTTGATTATAGTACTTGTTGCTTTCTAAAACTATTTCTAATAATGCCCGAATTGTGTGTCTTTTGGGAGTTTGAGTGTATCTTTATCTTCTCCACTTAATTCATTTTTATAGCTATTGTCTTCGACGATTTTGCTAATATCGACAATTATTGACTGGTAACTCTCAGTTAGTGACTTCTGCCTTTTCAAATATGACTATAGCTGATCATCTCCCGCATTTCTTCATATTCTACCACGTGGCACTTTCTAAATGCACTTGGGATGTCAGATGTCAATACATTGAATATTCTCAGGATTTTATATTTTTAATCCAAACAAGGCTATAACATTACTTTTTCCAATTGCTTTCACCACCCAGAGAGATTGTAAGGGATGAAAGTAAAGCTTAAGGTTTGCAGTTTGAAATGAAGTTACTATTGGAATGGAGTTTTTTTCATTTCTCCTACTTTTCTTAAGCTTTGGTTTTAGGACTCAATTGTTCGTAGCAATCAATTGGTAGCAAGTCAGCCCCGAAAGTTAGTAAAGAATGAGTCTCTCTCAGACTTCACTCAAAAAGAAAACACTTATGTGCTTCATAGTATTGGAGCACGAAGGCATAAGAGTGTCTTTTAAGGTGGGGCTTCGGAAAAGAATAGAGTAAGGTCTTTACCTTTTTAACAAGTGAACGAACGTCAAATAGCTGTCCGGGACAATATCTCTTTTATTTCAATGTTTTTCATTAATTACTTAATTGGCCCCTAAATTATGATTATCCCTAATGCATGTCTTAAAGAGTCACCAAACTTTTGTTATTGGGTTTGGACAACTTGTGTGCTCCAAACACTGATTTTTAAGATACGAATGTTTCTATTGATCACTATTTATGTGATGCTCTCCTCTATTTGTCCTTTTTTTTCTATTAGATACTATTATAGGGATAGGGACGAGGAGATTCGAACATGCGCCTTTAAGGTCCAAGATAGGGGCAGTGACCATTAAGCCAAACTTCTAACATTAGTGCTCAATTTGTCTTGAATGTTGTTTGGAGCTTGAAGTGTTGAATTGTGATACTATGCTCTGTTTTGTCCTAAATGCTATGTGAAGCCTGAAGTATTGATGCTGCCTTCCACTAATGGTCAAGATTTTGCTATGGTCGATCAGAGAGATCTATTGCCCTGATTTATTGCTTCCTTCTTTTACATACGGGCGAAATACGGAAAATTATAGATTTTGACGTGATTATCTATATTTGATTTGGTGATGTTTTGGTGGATTTGATAAAAAAGAGGATTAGATCAGCGTGATTCTCAATTTTTGATTTAGTGTTGGTTTTGTTAAATCTTATCACCGTTCTTTGTGTTGATTGACTTAAAAATGATTTGAATCTCTTGAAGAAGGACTTTGGCGGTGTACTCTTTTACTCAGAGACGAATTTGCAGGAATTTGATTGGAAGTAGAATTAGTCAGAGCTTGATCTTTCATTCTCTTCCGGAGATAGACTTGGGCAGAGCTTCCTTGGTCTTCCCTTTTCTTTGGCTTCTCTTTTCTTAATCTCTTTTTTAATCTCCTATTTATAGAGTTGAAAGTAGTTATCCATATAAATGTATTTTACTAAAGTATCACTATATAGGCTTAAGTAGTGGACCAACCATAATCATCTAAATTTATGAGTTTTAATTGATTTATGTTATTTGGGCTAATGTGATTTAAGCCCATAATAATTTAATTTTAGAAGCTTGTTTAATTAAATTTGGGTCGGTATTATTTAGGTTTATAAAATTTAAGTCCAAACGAATTTGATTTTGAAAACTTGTTCAATTTTATTTGGATTTTATTATTTGAACTTGTAAAATTTATGACTAACCCAATTTAATTTTAATAATATATTTAATTAATTTGAACCCAATTATAAATATAATTTATTTATTATTATTTTAATACTTACAAATGTGTTTAATACGCATCAGTGATATAACTGTTATCAATGACATAACATCATCGCTTACACTAAATGTTGGTAAGAGCAAATTCCAATGGAACATACCACTGTACAGAATTTCATTATTAGCAACATTACACCAAAGCAACTCTTATATTACAAGTGCCGGACACCCCTCCAGGGAAGTGCTTCGCCGGGGGAATCACCATTTGAAAGCCTCTTTTCGCATCCTGTGCCAGCAACGGCGTAATTAAACCACTTCCCTGGTGACCCCTTACCTCTATTCCGGCAGTGGGATGTCAGCCAGATCCTCCCTGTAAGGCACCGGCTCCAGCTCAGGCACGCTGTCGGCATCGCCTTGCCCTTGCTCCATTCTGATCTGGGCGTTATCGTTCTTCGTTGGCTTACCGAACGTGACGATGGTGTCTTTCCGGAACATGAGATAGATGACAGTAAGGACATAGACCGCCATTAACGGGAATACTAGAATTCCGATGAACACATTTCCTATTTTTGGCAAACTGTTGTGAATTAGCCAGCCGACAAAGCCTGTGCTCAGGTAGTAGATGTTGATGCCAATTATTCCCAGTCCCAACAGCCAGGAGATCACGATAATCTGAAATACATAAGATTGTAAATAGTTAGTCATCATGCTAAAGAGTTGGAATGGTCACACTTGGTTTTGATCAATAATGGGGGATTATAATCTCATGTTTTTGGTTCACACTTTGTTGATGTAAACAGATACGGCCACCACAAAATCGATAAATAGATAAGGTTAGTGAAAGTTTATGTGACATGATTAATTAAACGGGTTGAATAAAGATTTATTAATATTCCATACAATTTCAAATTAATACGATGTCAACATAACACAATATACTCCTCTAATATTTCTTTTTTAAGTCCATTACCTAGAAAAATAGATTAAGAGACAAAACTTAATAAACTTCTTGCTCTGATCAATTATTATAAATTTTTGGGGCCCAAATAATAATCTAGATAGGGTAGGGTTAGGGGAAGTCAGCAAGTAAAATAAGGATTCAACAAATAATAGCCAATACTTATGATTTCAGAGCCCAAAGACCAGTGATAGGCCATGGTATATATCAACATGCATACTCTATCATGGACTAAAAAAGCAGGGCACATTGGAGAAAAAGAACAACTCACATATATGGAGTTCTTGTGTGGCCCCATCTTGGTGGTACTGCTACTGAATTTGAGCAGAGGGATTAGAGCAAATGGAAGTTCAAATGACAGTATCATCTGCAAAACCCATCAAAAAAAAAATATATTGTGCATGATTTCACCATATGTTTTTTTTTTTGGGGTAAATAACATAAAAATTTTATGTAGGTTGATTTTAAGATACCGACCGATGCGATGATGATAAGACGGCCAGCTCCCGATGATCCACCAATGATGGCGACAACAAGACTAGGTGAGATGGCAACTAGTCTGGTCATTAAGTTCCTTATCCATTTCCTCATCTTAAGTTCCAAGAAACCCTAAGAATTATAACACCCAACCAATCAAAAAGTTAGTTCGGAAAATTAACAAACGTCAAATGAAAAATACCACCATAATTTTTTTTTATTTTTTTGGCAACCTGCATGATATATTGTCCAGCATAAGTGCCTGTAATGGTGGAGCTTTGCCCTGAGGCTAGTAATGCAATGGCATAAACCTTAGAGCTGTACTTTCCCAACACATTCTGCGAAAAAAACACATTCATAAATATTTTTGGTATGAAATCTTTCTCGTGCACTTTTTTTCAATTTTCTTGAATGATAGATCATTTTATATGAATTTTACTAGAACTCATCCTATATTAATATTAACAGCCCACCTACTGGTACACGATCGCGGCTGATCTAAAACTTTGCTTCTATTTATAGTATTAGACTTTAAGATCTTCGATGTGTTCCAGTACTAGATTATCTCACTTCCACCAATGCTTGATCATGAACCATGTATCGATAGGAGACTAACTAAATTTTCGAGATTTATTCTAGCATTGAAGAAGTTTGGTACTGGAATGAATTTAGATTGTACTGCTAAAACTTATAATAGTAGTTTAGAATCTTTAAACCTTGAGAAGGAAAGAGGCAGAGTTAAGATTGAGATTGTTGCATCTATCTGCATTGTCATTCGAGAGGTTTTGAGCTCCGCAAACAGTGCCCGACACAGAGACGACCGAAATGTTGATTAGGAGAGCTACCAAGAGTGCAAATCCACTCTCTATCAAGAAGTATCGGCATGCATCCTGCAACAATGTGAAAGCAACAAGTGAAATTTCACATACATTCCTCACCACAAACATGTTCCCATGCAATTAGTTAATAAAATGTGGCCAAATATTTGGCCATGTTAATAACATGATTCTCATCATGCGGACTGTAATTGTCCAAAGTTTTAATTTCGAAGAGGACCCCCTACTTTCAGGGATCTCGATGAAAAAATAAATCATAGTGACACTAGGTCTATAATTTGAGGGGTATGTTGTCATTAACCCATTTAATATTTATTTCTCTTTTCTGAGTTCATTTATGATCGTCAATTGAAATTAATGCTGTTTATCATTCTTCATTTAAGACTATTATTATTGGCTTACATTGATGCCACGAGCAGAATTTGGTATTTTCCTAGAGAGCACAAGAGCCGAGTGGAGGAACAGGTTATGCCTGTTGAAGAAGAAGAAGAAGAAATGAGTAACCTTAGTACAAACCCTAAAAACATACTTTATTGTTAAGTGACACATTGATGCCCACTACACACACACACGCACACATATATATACATAAATCACAAGGGACTATTCTTATAGAGATGAGATTCTTACGGCATGATGAGGGCGCCGAGTAGGGCAATGGCATCGCCGGTGGCTCCATTACCAGAGAGCTTGGGGACAAACATTCCCTTAAGCACATCTTTTGCTGGAGGCTTTACAAAAGCCATTTCTCCGAAAAAACATGCTGCCATGACGAACACCAACACTGCTATCAACATTTCCAGCTTCCTCACCTGGCCCCCCAAAAATACGAAATTAGCTTATCGCTCATCAAATTCCAACAAATATGTGAAATTTCGAGCTGAAACATTGTGTATTTTTTTTTTTATCTCAAGTTTTCTTCAATTTTCGTGGTCTTTAACTTGAATAAATATTATCATGTTTTGTATCTTTGATACATTTATGATATTGGCCAATCCGCCGAGTTGTATCTGGTACGTTTAGATTTTATACTATTTCATGTTTTTGCATAAATTGTGAGTTTTATGTGACTCTGACTCAGTTAAGTCATTCGAGACGATATTTCTAAGTTAACCCTAAATGATTAAAGTTATATTGATTGAATTGGCCAATATTATTTTCCAACGCTATAATAAGACTTAAAATCTCCTGTGATGTCAATTGATCTCATTTCGCGACACCACGGCCAATATGTCTAAGAAGTATTTGAGTTGACAGGCAATACCGCAGCCACGAATTCTGATGGAGACATTCAAATTAAGTTGCAGGGGTCATTTCAATAAATGGCCCAAGAGTGTAACTTATAATGAGCCCCTTGTGCAAGTGTTATAAAATATCGATAGCAGCGGCGCCTCAACATTAATTATTTACAACTTTCATTTGAATTTTATATTTCCTTAGACATTAAAGTATGGGTCTCCTTTATATCGGGGGTTGGCTATTAAATGATTTGGAGATCCAGAAGTTCAATTTTCAAGTCTTTTTATTCATAAAGAAATATACTCTTGAGGCTGGAGCTGTGTTCAACTTGTTGTATAATATCTATAATAATTAGAGACTGTCACAAGAAGATATTTGAAATCAAGCATGTTGGTGTATGTGATAAATGCTGCCTTTATTTGATAGGGGTAAAAAGTCAATTTAATAAAAATTGTGAGAACTTAAGTTCAGTTTTAGGTTTACTTGCATGCTTAGTTGATTCTGGTAGGGTTTTTTTGTTTTTTTAACGTTATGGTGTTGATTTTCACCAAAGAGAATAGGACCAATCTAGGAATTTAGTCTGGACTGATCTTTTAATTTTATTTTATTTTAAAAGTTTGCAAGGACAAGTTACATAGATTTGGCTCATTAATAAGTTTGATAATATTATAAGAGGACAAGTTTACATAGATTTGAATCATTAATAATTTTGATATAAGAAGGAAGTTTTTCAAACTTTTGGTATGATAATGATTTGATGTTGTGTGTGTGTGTGTGTGTGTGTGTGTGTGTGAGAGAGAGAGAGAGAGAGGCTTTTAGCTAGAAAACTTTGTTAAAGAAATAATCTTGTTAAGAACATGACAGCCTCTCAATAACCTTAGGAGAAGACTATATAATATAAAAAAAAAAAAAATTGGTATTGTACTGTTATTATAACTTTTATGATTTTTTTTACAATTTTTATGGTAAGTTGCGATCCTAAAATGTTAGGATCACTCTCAAGTAACTATAAAAGTAATAACTCAATTAAAAAAAATTTGTAACTCGAACTTTAAAAATTATAAATATTTATTTATACTCTTATTAGTAGCCCCTCTCTATTTGATCAGGTACAAATTAGATTAATAATTGTCTAGAACCTATAGATATTTTGTACTGGAAGGTACTAGAAAAGTACCAAGTACAAAAAGACAGAAACACCAAGGACATGTCCAGAGAACAAGGCCAAAAAACAAAGGCATTCGATGATAATACGAAGAAGTTTTGTTGTTGGCAGACGAACAATGAAAATGAAATCATCTTCATTATTACGTTAATAACAACAAAGCAGGCAAGAAAAGACGCCGAGAGCATGAAGAAACAATCAGTGTGTAGCGATAAGCACTTGCAACCAAATATGTATATATCTAATAAATGACCAAAAAATCCGTACTGGTGATGAAATATAAAAGGGTTTACTAAAATAGAGAATTTAGTGAGGCACGAATAACAATAAAAAAAATGATTCTGTCCTTTCATAATTTAAAAAGAGTTAAATGTACGTAATCTTATACCCTTATGGTGCATGCAAAAATTAAATTAATTCAGTTAAATCGAGAAAAATTTTTGAAAAAAAATCAAGCTATTTTTCACGATTTTTGTTATACACAACGATATATCCGGCTTATTTGGGTAAAAACACTTTACTAGTCATAATTCTATGATATAATAATTTGCTTTTGTCATTATACTTTCCATTTTTAATTACATAAAAGTCGTGTTTTTTTTTTTAACTGGATGATTATGTAACCTCAATGTATTGTTATATGAGCTTGTTAATGAAGTGGTTGTAATGCAGCCATTTCACATAAAATAAGAATGGGCATGTGTGCCTGCTTGTACATAACAAAGATATTTTACTCGAGAAAGAGAGAGAAGTGGTTGTGCTATCTTTTTTTTTGGTCAAGAAGTGGTTGTGCTATCTACTATTGATAAAATAATTGGAAAGAAATTATAACAAACTTACGCCATATTTTTGGAGGCCAAGCAGTAAGAGAGTACTCAAACCAGTGGCCAGAACTCCAGCCCAAAGTGGGATATGGAACAGTATATTTAGTGCAAAGGCTGTCCCAATCACTGCCACAAAGTAAAAAAGTACAATTAACACAAGTTATGAGTATCAATCGTTTTGTATTTGTGTGACTTATATGTCGTGTTATTCATGTCGTGTTATTTTTATTCGTGTCGTATTCGTATCAAGACCTACGAAAAAAAAATCTATCTAATATATTTTGAGTATTAAACATTCGTGTCAATTTTATAATCGCTTGTGTCGGGTTCATGTCGAGTTCGTATCAACAGATCAGAGCTGACACCCCTAACACAAGTAAAATAGAGCCCTCACTGTGATATGTGATTGAATTCCAAATATACATAACGCAGCATTAAGTTTGTTTCATTGTAATTTTGACGTTAAAAATTCGAATCATAGAAACCGTCAATTGGGATAAGATTGCAACACTTCTTAAACTTTGCAGTGGGACTTGCCTTCGGGAATATCAGCTGCTATGACGGCAATCTCAGCCAGTAACCATAGGCAGTATTTCACATATTTAGGGTACTCAGCCTTGCATAATTCTGCTAGGTGTTTGCCTGCCAACCCAAATAAATGAAGTTATAAATATCTATATAATAAAGTAGCTTACAATTCAAATTTTAAAAGATAAACAAAATGAATTTTGCTATTCGCGGTTGAAATTGCTTTAAATTTTACTTTAAAATTAATCTAACGGTTAATATTAACACCCTAAATTTAATAGGAAAAATAAGACCCTAAGGGTGTGTTTGAAGTGATTTTTTAAAAGTACTTCTAGAAATTATTTCTCATAAATACTTTAAAAAAAATAATAGTGTTTGAAACCGCCACACCACTACCTCTACCGCCACCACCACCGCCGCCACCGCCACCATCACTGCCGCCACCACCATCGCAGCCACCACCACCGTCACCCCCCCAACCACCACCACAATCGCCGCCACCATCACCGCCACCACAGTCATTGCCACCCACCACAACCATCACCGTCTCTTACCACCACTACTACCGCCCACCACCTCTCACCCCCACTACAAACCGATGCTTAAATTCCTTTATCTCTTCTCTATGTTTGTGATTTGATTTTGGATATGAATACAAATATGTTTATTGTTTACCATTTTTTATTACACTGTGCCTTCAGGCACAGACAATAACTAGTCTATCTATATGATAGTTTTTAAGACAGATATAATTACAACCATTGATTTCAATGTGAGTCCTAGCATTTATTGAGACTCACTACATATTCAATAATTGTGATTATCAAGTCTATTTTTTAAATTCATATACCATTAATACTTGTGAGCCTTACCAGTGCTTACACCAAGATTAGCTGCTAGTGACTGAATAATGAGAGCAAAGATCAACCCAATTAGGATCACCCACAATAGCTGAACAGAGCAAAACCTAGCACTGGTTAGTTTTTCTCTCTCTCTTCCATGATTTTATTTTAGGAAAATACTATGTAACCTAAATTTGCATCTCAAATGAACATGAATCATTAGATGAGTGAGTCTCATCAACTTTTTTAAATGGAAACCACTCATCTAATAATCCTTATTGATTTGGGATGCAAATTTGGGTTACATAACATTTCTCTTTATTTTATTTATTTTTCCTTATTTTTAGGAGTAAATTACATACCTGATATCCGTG
Source organism: Ilex aquifolium (assembly GCA_951799425.1). Classification (NCBI taxonomy): domain Eukaryota; kingdom Viridiplantae; phylum Streptophyta; class Magnoliopsida; order Aquifoliales; family Aquifoliaceae; genus Ilex; species Ilex aquifolium. The sequence continues at coordinate 23,895,930 of OX637402.1, forward strand.
GTTAGCTCCTGCTTGGAGATCAGTTTCCACTGTGGCATAATACGATATGATAGTGTTGGAGTCAATGACTAAATAAGAGAGAGAGAGAGAGAGAGAGAGAGAGAAACTTACAGTTCCCAGGATCAAGATAAGCCAAGGAAACAAGGAAACCAGGACCAACGTATGACAGAAAGTTTTTCCATCCAGGTTTCTACTTATTGACAGAGAAATAAAAGGTACCAAGTTTAAGAAAATATGAACTTAGAGAAGTTTGCTTAGCATAAAGGAAGACATGCAAGAGAGAGACCTGGTGCTTTTGATCATCATGATCAGAGTCGCCGCTGGTCAGAGTAATGGACGGTGAAACTACAGTATTTCCGACCACATCAAAGGATACGATTCGGTTGCTGCTCCCTCCATTTCCTTGCTGTTGCTGCTGAATGCTCCCCATTTCTCTCTCTCTCTCGTTCACTTGTGTCCTCTATTATTTATAATGCAGATTGGAACCACCACTTGTTTTGACATGCAAGTGGACGGCTAAATATAGTCTTTCTCATACACTCAAATGACTTATGCTATGGAAAGAGAGGTCAATATCTTCCCCCAAATGGTAAAAGTTGCCTAATCATAATATATATATTGTAAAATCTTTACCAATTCAATATTTTCTACTTCCATGATGCATTGACCTTTTTTTTTTCATTTTAATTTGAGATCCAATTCATGGAAACTAAACCTAGCTTCTCTTCTCATTGGACTTGAACTAATCCCAAGAACTTAAATAATAGAGCTGAATTTAGTAAATCATATATGAATTTCGACATCAAATCATCTCTCAATTATATCATATTTTTACATAAAAACATTTGTATAATAAAGTACAATACAATTCAAGTCTCAAAATATAAACAAAATGACTTTTTCTTTTTGCAGTTGAGATATCTTTAAATTTTATTTTAAAGTTAATCTGACGATTAATATTAACACCCCAAATTTAATAGAAAAAATAGACCCTTAAGGGTGTGTTTATGGTGACTTTTTAAAATTGCTTTCAAATCTCAAAAGATAAACAAAATGACTTTTTTTTTTCGCGGTTGAGATCTCTTTAAATTTTATTTTAAAGTTAATCTGACGGCTAATATTAACACCCCAAATTTAATAGAAAAAATAGGCCCCTAAGGGTGTATTTGAGGTGACTTTTTAAAAGTGTTTCTAGAAATTATAAGAGCATCTTCAACCTTGATTCAAATGTAGACTCAAATTTAAATTGTAAAAATTGAGGGTGAGTTTCCCTAGATGGACTTCTAATGACTTGAGTCCTGGAAGGAAATTTATTTGGGGGTAAGTTCATGTTTAAACTTATATGTAGGTACTCAAGTCCACTTATTTTTTAAATCTCAAAATTACTCCTAACGGTGTTAGTTTTGTCCAGTTATGAAAAGTCAAATAGGTTAGATCATTGAAGTATATATGGAAACCCTTGATTGAGTTATATATGAAAATCGTTTATTAAATATTATGATAATTAATGAAAATTTTATATGGAAGTTATATATTCTGATAGTTATATATGAGAAGCTTAATGTAAGAATAAATTGTTGGTCTATTAAGTCAAAATTAGATCACAAAATTTCTTTAACAACAGTAATGCATAATATAGGGAGGTTGAACAATGCCAACAGAGTTCAGTAACACGAATGTTAATATAGTGATTGAAGTTACAATTAGGGTCGTGTTACCAGTACAGTCGTGTTACTATACTGACACTAATGTTACTATAGTGAATTTTAACATACAATTGCAAACCTTGAGACGTATATTATGTAACATACACTTTAATATTCACAGTAACATCAAAGCATTATGCACAGTAACACATCTAATTTTACAAAATACAAGACAATAGTTTTTTTTACAGTAACATCAACTTCCGAATGATTTTAATGAAAATACGATCCACAAATTGAAAATTTACAAAATGACGAGTAGTAACACACAATCGACAGTTGAATTACGACACTCAACACCAATTGTGAACATCAAGACATCAAAATTATGAACTCTATTTTTCGGTTCACGTACAGTAACATGAACTTTTTCCACAATAACACAACCAATGAATACTTGATTGTCTTGTGCAACAAAAAAATCAACAAAATCGAAATCTATAACACTTTAATTTAGTACTAATATACGAGTTCTCTTGAATCTTGGTTACAAGGTTAATGTCCACTTTGACAAAATTAAATTCATAATTGTTATTATTTTTTTACCATGTTACCATTTTTTGTAAGCATGTTACTATTTTTTTAGTGATCTTGTTACTATCTTTGTTGAGTATGTTACTATTGTTATTTTTAAAATATTAATATTTTGTCGATGAAGTTCAAAGTAAATTGGAATAGTAAATTGAAATTGTATTTTTTGGAATGTAATGGGTTTGAAATTTGAATATAAACGGTTTTTGGTAAATGTCGGTTTCTTATTTTTTGGATAAGGAAACATTGTAATTTGGAAGATTGTAGCCGAATTTGAAGGCAATTATGAATGAGATGTATATGGCTAGTTATTGTGTCCATAAACGTCGTTTATAACATTCCTACAAGGAAGGGTTACATTAGTAAAATTGACAAAAAACGGACTTAAAACTAAATAAGTTTCTTTGACGGACTTATCTCCAAATAAGTCCATATATGGGGACCGGCCTTCAAAATTTTCATTTAAATTTGAGTCAAAATGGCCCAAAAATTTTCTCCTACTTTCGATTCAAACCTATATCAAATCAAAACAAAATTTATTCTGAACCCAAATTGAAGCAAACTCAAATTCTATACCAAATTTTTAATGGTAATTTTTTAACCTATCCAAAACTAAAAAACTTCTTCGACGACTTGTTCTTTGCCTCTTCTTGTTTTTCTCTACTATGCTACTTCCATCGCCGACCACCACAAAAAACTTTCACAAATCATTTGAAGGCATGTAGGTAATTTTTTTTTTTTTTCATCTTTTATCTTCTTGATTTCTTGTATTCTTCAAAACCGTAATCTCACCTATTTTTCATACTATATAAACCCTAAGTCTACTCATCAAATTTTTTTTTTTTTTTTGATTTTTTCGAGTTAAACATTATTGGTAGTACAATTTCAGATCACCAATTCTTCTTGAAATTTTAAACCCTCACCACGCACAAATTCAGAAGATTCATCATTTTATTTCTTCAATCTTCTATTTTTGTTAAAAACGTTCTTTAGACCAGGCTCATGTCAAAATAATTATATTTTTTTTCTTTTTCTTTTTCTTTATTTGGATTTATAAAAAATTATAAAGGATTAGAACAATCTTAGAATTCTGGGGTGATTTCTTTATTCCTATGTAGAGTTGTATACATATTCATTTTTTTTTTTGAATTACCCATTTGTTAAGAGATGAAAATTTCATTTATTTTAGCAAATATCATGATTTGAATGACAAAAAAAAAAAAAGAGTTTTGGAAAAATAAGGGAATTTTTTAAAATATTTGAGTTTGCCCATTGGAGTACTCAATACCAAATCAAACTTTTTACTCAAATTTAAATCTAATTTTGAGTCATGGTTGGAGATGCTCTAACTTCTCATGAGTACTTTAAAAAAAAAAAAAGTAGTGTTTGAAACCGTGCCACCACCACCACTACCACTATCACCACCTCCACTACCACCGCCACCGCCCCACCACCATCACCACTACCACTACTACAACTACCTCCACCACCACCACCTATGCCGCCACCCCACCACCACCTCTGCCACAACAACCACCACCACCATCCCCTACCGCCCCACCACAACGATCACCACCACCATCGATGTCGCCACCCTACCACCACCGTCACTGTCCCACCATTACCCCTTCAACCACCACCCCCACAACCAGCACCAACGCCGCCGCCGCCACCCCACCACTATCGCTACCCCCACCACCACCACTACTGCCCCACCACCACTTCCACCGCCACCCCTATCACCACCACCACCACCCACTACCACAACCCCACCACCATCTGTCGTCGCCCACCATCGCCTCTAACCACTGTCACCCGCACCTACCACCACCACTCATTATCACCCACCACTGCCGCCACCCACTATCACCCACCCCCACTACACCTACCACCACCTCAACCATCGCCATTCGCCATCACCCATCATATTGTCGTCCAGAAACGCCCGTCATCACCCACCACCATCATCGTCACTGCCCACCATCACAACACACCATCGTCGTCGCCCCACCACCACAACTACCAACCACAATCACCGTCGTCCACCACCACCATCACTGTTACCACACATTGCTGCCAGCACCACGACGGTTGTCGCCACACACCACAACCATCACCGTCTCCCACCACTACCACTGCTGCCCACCACCACTCACTCCCATTACAATTTGTACTTAAATTCTTTTTTCTCTTCTCTGTGTATGTGATTTGATTTTGGGTGTGAATACAAATACGCTTATTGTTGACCATTTTTTTTTATTTCTCCATGCCTTCAAGTACGAGCAATAATTAGTACATATATATCGGACCACAATATATATATCGGACCACAATAATTATATATAGGACCGCAATAATTAGTACATATATATTGGACCACAATGAGCTTCGACATTAATATATCTAAATCCAAAATAAATTTGTGGTATGCTATATCAGACATGAATTCAAATTACCTAAAAACACCTTTATAAGATATTTGACTTATAATTTGCAAACCAGACATTGAAAACAATGATAGTAAATATTGGCCGAATTTAAGGTCTGAAGTTCGACTATTACAATGGAACTCTAATTTTAATTTATCCAATCAAGTGTTTCGTGGATGATTGCACACTTTTTTCTTTTTTCTTTTTTTTATCGGTCAAGCGTGTTCAGACCAGTTTATGCGCATCTTGAATAATCCTCTTCCTGGTCTGGTCAAAAGCAGGTCATTCATGCCGGAACTAGGGTATTCGTGAGAGATAAATCTCTCATGACCTAACCCTAAGAGATTACCAAGTTTTAAACTCAAGACATTTGAGTTTACAGTTCGTCCTTAGTACCACTTAAACTACACCTTAGGATTGATGATTGCACACTTTTCAGAGTACGAGTTGTAGCCACAAGTCAAAAAGACATATGTAATAATAATTAATATTTTTCTACTACAGAAAAAAGGATGACCTTTTTTTTAATTTTTTTTATTTCGACATGTTGCCATGTAGCTTAGTCCTTCACTAAATATCATATATAGTATGGCAATTGAGCCTTAAGGTGTCTCCTCAAGGAAGGGTAAAAATATATGCAGCCAAAAGTGGTTAGCTGATAGCACCTACTCTGTTAATTTTTTGACCATCACAAAAATTCCCTGGCTATCATTCATCCCTTTTTGCCTTATGTCCCACCGGTCCATTCAGTACAATTTTTTTTTTATCCTTGCCATGCAACTCTTACCTTAGCCTTCAAGAATGAAAAATGCATGTAGTTTTAAAACTTTGGTTAGATTACACTGACATTTCTGTAAGTTTTGAAGACGAAAAATATTATTTGTACTTAATTCGGAGATTTAATTTAAAAAATTAATTAATTGTAGTTGTTCGATTAAAAGTGGGGCACAATCTAATATAAGAAATCACTACTAATCTAATGGCTGCAATAAATTAGGTCCTTCAATTAGGTCATCAAATTAGGTCCCTATAACATTGCTCTTTGATGACTTTATATTGTTATCCTATGATGTTATAATGATGTTAGGCAATTTACATGTTGTTTTCTTTGTGTTCCATAAAAAAATGACACATCTACAGAGTTAAAAAAAAAATTTATATATTAACACAAATGGGGCAACACTCAAAAACTTAAAAGTGTGTGGTCATTTCTGAAATGCTAATGAATTTCATTTGATTTTCTGAAAATTCTAAGGATTTCTCATTTGAGAGGGGGAGCCACACACAAACCAGGGACCATATGTAACCTGTCTTTTTCAATTTAGCCTCTATATCTCTTTAATTTCAATTTTTTTCTATCGAGCTGGTCCCTTGAATTGTTATCATCAGTCCTAGTTCAAAGAGAAAAAAAAAAATGGACATTGGAAATTGAGCAATGCTATGTATCCCAAATGTGTAACCCAAATTTGCATCTCAAATAAAGGGAGACTGTTGGATGAGTGGGTCCCATCAACTTTTTTAAATGGGACCCATTCATCCAACAGTCCCCCTTCATTTGAGATGCAAATTTGGATTATACATTTGGGATACATAACATTTCCTTTGGAAATTTGCTAATCCTTACTGAATCAATTGTGGAAATATCAAGATGAACTAGATATAGATCAATCCATGAAAACATGTAATTTTGTCGTTTGAGAATCAAAGAACACAACTGTGCCAAGAATAATTTGGGCCATTTTTTTTTTCTATTTTTTTTTATGTGACCAAATGCATGAGTTATAAGGGCATAATAAACAAGTTCTAGCTTTGGTAGAGTATAGGGAAAAATGTTAGGGCTGGTTTTATTATGAATATAGTAACATTGTGATATGAGAAATCTATTTTCAAATGAAACACACAACATAATCTTTCGGTTGAAATCGTTAAAGTCGTCTCGTTGTCATTTTTTAAATTACGGAAGTATCCGTGTAATAAAATTAAACATTAAGGAGTCCCTGTCGTAGTTACCCACAAAGAAAAAACTACCTCTCTTGTTCTTCTGGCTAAGATGGAGAGTAAAATAATACAAAAAAACTTAGTAAATTCATATTTAAATTAAATAAATTGGCAATAAGTAAGGAATTTTACGAGGATGTTCACTTGAACATGTTTCTATGGAATTTTTAGGTGCGGGGTTAAATACATACATATATATATAGTAAGTGGATGTTACACTAATATAGAGTTAATTCTCTGTTGGGTTGACCTTTAGTTAAAAAGTTTAAACATCTTAATCCCTGCAAAATACAATGAACTGCCACTTGAAAAACTAATCAATACAAAGTAGAAGACTTTAGTTTAAACATCTTAGTTTAATCTCCGGCATGCTCTAACTAATATTCAGTTGTCCGTACGAAGTGCTTATGTTGAATTACACGTTGAACTATCAAGAGGATCGTCATCTATATTTCGATAATAATGGCTGAATAAGAAGAAAAACTAGATATGGATCGATTCGTGAATAATTTTGTAATGTACAATAAAGATGAGTGCATAAACAAGTTTGAAGTTGAGGCAGAGCATTGGGAAAAACGGTCTTTTGGTTGTACGATTGGAGTCTCAGACTCTCGGTGTCATTGCACTCTTTCAAAAAAATTGAGAGATCAAGATCAGATGGGTCCGTCCCCTATATCGAACAGTCATTCCTATCTATTTATAGAAAAGTCTTTGTCAAATACCGAACTTTTCCTATTTTTTTAGGAATTCCTCAAGTGGCACTCTCTCAACTCTTTCACATTGTGGGTCTAATATCATCATCCCAGATTCTTCAGGAATATAAACATATGGGTGTTTTTTAAGTATTACCTAGTACCTCATGTCGAAAGACATAAATGAATGAATCACAGCGTATCTCTTGACAACAAATACTTCTAGCTAGTTGAATGTGGGTTCAGATTTCTTTATTTAGTCATGTTTACTTTGCGGGTATACCATGATAAGATGATATATGCTTCTTTGAAAGTAAAATTGCTAATTTTTCAAATTTCTAGAAACCGTCAAACAATTGTAAAAAAAAATAAAGTATATCTTATTACTGAAGTATGTTATCTGTATTCATATCTTATTTTAATTTCTTATCGAATCATTGTATATGCATCATATTTTACCCATAGTCCATATCTATATCCGCACATCTAGTTCCTATACCAGAGGCTTGTATTTGACTAAGTAAAAAGAATTATACTTATGGTCCATTTGTAGGGTGGATGGAAAAATAAAAGAATGGAAAGTTAGAGTGATACATTTTTATCCTTCAAGAAAGTAATCTTTTTTAGAGAAAATATGAATACATATTTTACCATTATATCTATATATGAAATTAATGTATGCATAATTGACAAATATGATATATGTATATATCAAAGGATATATAGACAAATAACATATATTTCAACATGTATAATTAATTTTTCATCTAATTTTTCATCCTTCCTACTTTTTTTCTTTACCAAACATGATATTTTTTCTATCATTCCAATTTTTTATCCATCCATTTTTCAATCGTACCAAACGAAGCATTACACTTGAGCTCCATTGCGTCGTGGTCTGGTCTAACCAATGTTTAGTTGTCCGTACAAACTGATTATTTTAAATCATTAATATTTTGTTCTCTTCTCACTCGGATATTTCTCTAGTCTGCTACCTTCCTCTAATATTATTATCAGTAGCCACTAAGATGTGTTACCTCAGCACTTCATAATCAATACAAACATGACCTATGAACATCATTAAATATTTCCACTTACTACGTCATGCGTGACAAAAATGCATTGTTCTTTGTTTTTAAATACGTTGTTTTTTATTATTGCTTGTCTATTCATGCGTGGAAGAGATAAATGTGGAAAGAATAACTATGCATCTACCGAAACCCGACCCTAACTCCTTAACCAATTCGATAAATCCATTTCTCTAACATTGTGAAAGTAATGAATTTCGTAATCTTCACAATCAGTTGATTGATTTTTTGGGAAAAATTATATGTATACTGATTACAAATGGCGATGAACACTAAAGTCCCTTCGTATCCTTACAAATGAAAGACTACGAAACAATCCCTTCACCTATACATTGAAAACAACATATCCAAGGTATTTGGTTTGTTTATTTGACTGGTGAACTCTTGGCCCCTTGGGTTGAAAATATTTTCATGTTTTCAACTATGATTTGTAAAAAGAACTATCATCCAATTTGATTCCCGTCAGTCAATCGAATAGAAAGATAAGGATAACTACGTATCAAGTAGCCACCTAAGTTGCCGGCAGAAAAAAAAGTACCAGACCTAACATTTAGCATTGTTTGTCTAAAATGACTATCCTAGTATTTTTGTCTTTATTTCTAGTATTGAACCCTTGACCCCTCCTTTAGCCAACACTTAACTAACTGTTCAAATTGTTTTGAAAAAAGGAAGTAGCCAGAAATTCAAAAATTTATCAATCCATCCATGAGTTAGATCAGAAGCTACTCCTATTCATCGTTCCTATACTAGTGGCGGCTTCTAAAAGGTCGATTGCCTTTCTTGAAATTTATTTAAAAAAAGAAAAAGAAAAAGGGGTCTATGCGCCAATATCTGTCATAAAAGGGTAAAGCCATATCGTTTTGCACTAGTCTCATATACACAACCACAACTAACAGTTGTTTACTTGATTATTTTATCACTACATATGTTTTACAATGACGCATAGGCTGTTACCTAATGCAGTAATAAGGTAAGAAACAATTACATAGTAACAACGTATGATTAATTAAAAAAAAAAATATGTTCCTTAGTCCTTGTCAACAGTTGTAAAGGAAAAGTCAACAGTAATATCCAACTAGAAGCTGAAGCCCATAGAGCTAATCGAATAAAACGAGAGGGATAGTTAGGTACCAAGTATTTAACTTAACTTCCATAACCGGAAAAAAAAAATATCCATTTAACATTTAGAAATTGTGTCCAAAATAATCATCTTTATATTTATTTTTATTTTTTTGTTGATAGCGTTGAACACTTGGCCCGCCCGTTTTAAATATTATCTCAAAAATTCAAACGTTATGATTTTCATCCATGGCAACTTTGAATAGGTCAATTCTCTTTGTTGAAGAATATTGAAAAAAGGGCGTCTATGTGCCAATATCTATCCTGAAAGGGTTAAGCCATATCCCTTTGCACTACTCTCGTATCCAAAACCGTGCATAAAAGTATACAATGACGTATACATTAAAGTAACAAATAACATAGTAACAACACATGATTTATAAAATATGGTCCTTAGTCCTTATCCACAGTTGTGAAAGGAAATTCAAGTATTCAACAGTAATATCCAACTAGAAGGTAAAGTTCATAGGGGCTCATGTCAACTCTTGCAAAATGGTATCTAACAGGAATATCCAGGTTGTTTGGTTTGTCATGGCTAATTTTTGTATATAATTATGAACTTGTTTGAGGCATGAGCTCTTGGGTTAAAATAATATTCAAAATCCTTGTTTCCAACTACTACGATTTTCTGAAAAAGATCATTATTCAATTTGATTCTCAGGATAGTTTTAGTACACCAAGTTCCAATCTAAGTTGCCCAGCTAACAAAAAGTAACCCCTTAAGAGACACTGAAGAAAGGGGCATGTGCATGACACTACTCTTACATTTGAAACCACAACTTGTAGTTGTTTGTCTGAGTATTTTTATCACTGCTATATGCATAACTAATGTTTATATGAGTAACACCCATAAACATATTTTAATAACATAGGATTAGTTAGAATATGTTCCTTAGTACCTAATGCAGTATTAAGGTAACATACAATTACATATTTACAACATATAATTAATAAAAAAATTGTTTCTTACTTACCGGAAAAGAATAAAAAAAATGTTCCTCAGCCCTTTGTCAACAGATGTGAAGGAAAAATTCAACTGTATTATACAACTTGAAGCTAAAGCTCATAGGGTTCATGTCAACATCTCCCAAAGAGTCCATGCCTTGCAGTGCCACACATAAAAATATATACATATAAATAGAGGTGTGCAGATTTTGTGTGTGTGGGTGTGTGTCTAGTGTGTGTGTATATGTGTCTAGTGTGTGTGTGTGTGTGTCTATATATATATATATATTCAGGACAAAACTCAATTGCATCATGCAGGTGGTAAGCATGAAAAAAATATATATATCTAATAAAAGTATTTTAACATGAAAAAAATTTTGAATGATCATTTTGTCCTTACAAAAAATTGTAAAAGTCGTGATGTCCTTTTACATATTAATATTCAATCAGTATTTTCTCCTTCTAATAATTTATAAAGGCCATTTTGTCCTTTAAATTAAAATGTTCAAATTATGATTATGCGATTCTATATTTAATTATTCAAATTACTCTCAATCGTCTTCTTTAATTTTATAATCCATTTATTATTATATTTGTTTATATCTAATAACTCAAAAAAAAAAAAAAAAACTCAATCATATTTATGATTATCACTCAATAACAATACAAGCATTGTAAAACTTAAAAGGCAAAAAGAAGCCTTCATTTATTTATTTTTGAACTTTATATCTATTTGTAGAAATATTCTATATTTGAAATAATTTAATAAGAAAAATAAAACATTCAAATCTAAGAATGTTTGAAATTTTTTTCAATAATTCTATTATGTCAGCTCCCTTGTACGTGTGTGTGTGTGTGTCTATATATATATATATATATATATATATATATATATATATATATATATATTCAGGACAAAACTCAATTGCATCATGCAGGTGGTAAGCATTTCGTTAATTAATGGTAAAAAAGGAAAGCAAGAGTGCATGATGAACCTTATTTATATCAAACCTCATCCATGATGACACTTAGAGTTGGTATTAGTTAGAGAACCGACTCTAATAATTTTAATCTTCATAGTCGTCACTTGGGGAGGGTTGTTTAATGGGTGGGTTCAAATCCATAGATCAAGTTGTTACTCTTATTGTTTTCCTCTCGTGCTTACAGAGTAGACTCGAAATATACACATGCAAGCAAATGATCGAGTGGGGATGTCATGACATCTTACAAATGGTGAAAAACAGCATTTATCACTGGTCATCTTCTTAGTATCACCTTTCTTGTTTTAGATATTAGTAACAAGGTAGACAATAATCAATTATCTATCATACAAAAAGGATGGCAATCGAGTGGCAATGTGTCCAAGTTAACTGTATCAAAATTAGGTCAAGCTTAACCCAAGATGTTTAGTAAAAAGTATCAAAGTCTTTTAACCTTAACTCGACTCGTTTTTTACCCGAGTGAGACAACATGACGCGTATAACCCGTTTAATAAATAAGTAGCATCATGTTAAGCAAGTGACATAGATCATATTTAGCCCTAGAAAATCTTACACAGTTCGCCGACCCATGCCAAATCACAATGAATTTAAAATTTTATAGATTTAGCATTAATGTTGTTTCCCTCTGCAAATATGTAGTCCCTGTAAAAAGACGACCATGGCGACAAAGATATTCCTTGAGCAAAAATTTTACCAACAATTTTTTTTTTTTTTTACTGAGGAAAATTTTCTTAGGGAAACCCTTGTTTGTTGTAGTGAGCTGATCGATCAAGCCCAATAACTAAATGGACCGACGCGATCCCATCTGTATATAGCAACAAATGAGTTAGATATGAATTGAATACAATTTTAACACGAGATGACACGATTCATACCGAATCCTAGTCATCTTCGTGTTGAAAATTACAAAGAACTAATATATAGCCAAAAAAAAAAAAAGCATAAATTAGACAGTTCTGCGTATCATATTGGTGTTCATGTCCTAGATGTGATAAGTGGGTTCATATTAAAAAAACAAAACATGACACGATTAAGTGCATGCCAAAACCTCTAATGGCCAGCTTCATATTGGTGTCGAGTCGTGTTAACGCATTGTATAAAAAATTATTACTCATAAGTCAGATACCTGTTCAACCAACGATGAGATTGTTTGAAAAATAACACAAAGTATCTACATATTTTGTGTGGTGCCTGGGGATAAGGTAACTCTCCAGTTCCAATTCTCTTGCAAATCTATTTAAAGAAACTATCTACCATGAATTCACATAACTTTTACTATATTTAAGCAGATCCCATGGTGAGTGATTGGATTGGAGAGCATTGGAGAGAAATTAGAATTATAGAAGAGCCTTGTGTTTGGATCCATCAGGTCAACAAATGAAGCTAGATTTTTAGGTCTTAAGAACATTATTTTTTAATAAATAGAGTTGTCCTTTTTTGAAATCGTACCGACTTTTATTACATTTGTGAATGTTTTTATTATATTTGTGAATATTTTTATCATAATTATGATACTCCCAAAAAAATAATAAAAATAGTTACTACAACAGTGATAAAAACACCCACAAATATGATAAATCACACATAAATATGATAAATTTTGTAGTTGTAAAATTTTTCATAAAAATTATAAAAATATTTATTAAAATATTAAATTTTAGAGGTATAGTACCAAATTTTTTTATTGATATCATAGTCAAATCCTTAATAAATAGCCTACTCCCCACCAATTAAGCCAATGATTTGGATCAACATCAGGAAAAGTCGATGTGACTGGAACATTGTACGATTCTATACGGTGCTCATAAGACTAAGTTTACCAAGATGTGGGGGTCAGTTTTGCAACACAATGGGGGAGGGGAGCCTACATCCACTTATTTCCACCAAAAAAGTTGTCAATAAACCAAAAAAATTGCTAAGAGATTTGGTTATGTATTGTATATAAATTTTTAAAATTTTAAATTTTGATATTAAGAGATTTATTTTAAAGTTTTAAATTTAATAATATAAAAGTATAATTTTTTTTCAAAAGAAAGGTGGGCGGGCTATGTGGGCGGGTTGGACTTGGCGGGCGGGGTCTTGGGCCAGGCTTCGGACTGGGTAATGGATTTTGGGGACAAACTCAAGCTCTATTTTTTAAGGATATTGGGTTCGGGCTCGGGTGGGCCAATTATCGGACCTATTTTTTCGGGTCAGGCAACGAACCTGTGGGTAACCCGGCCCATGGACACTCCTAGTTATGTTGCTGAGGGTTACTCTTATGCTCCGTTTGATATAAATGATAAAAAGTAAAAATAATAAAAAATATGAATAATACACTTTCTATCCTCTAAGGAAATAAAATAAGAATGATACACTTTTTTTCCTTTATGTTTAATAAGATGGATGTAAAGTAAAAATAATTAATTTTTTTGTGTTTAATATTAATGAAAAAAATAGAAAGATGAAAAAATATAAATATATAATATATAACTGATAAATATGATATATGTATATATTTAATGATATATAGACAAATAACATATATTTTAACACACATAATTAATTTTTTATCCATTTTCTTTCCAATTTTGGAGAGATTGATTTTGATGAGTTGAAAAGAAAGTTAATCCATCAACTTTTCCATTATTCATATTTTTTTTCATTACCAAACATGATATTTTATCTATCTTATTAATTTTTTATCCTTCTATTTTTTCATCATAACAAACGAAGCATTAAGGTTTTTCACCTAATTTTGGACGGTAAATAACTGACCTTATAGGTGAAGACATCGGTGTAAGAAGACCAGCTAAAAGATTAGGTGGCCGCACAACCCGGAAGTGAAATCACATCAAGCTTATGACAGACTTAAATTTGGCTCGTAAGCTCATTCACAAGCCTACCTGAGCTTCTTTAAGCCTATGCAGGCATTTGCATCCCATTTTGAATCCCAACCACCCATTTGGGTTCATTAGTGGAGAGAAGAAAAGAAAAGGACAAAAGGATCCGAATGGTTAGAAAGAAATAAACGATGAAAAGTGAGAGCGACGGAAAGTACACCGAAATAAAGTAAAAAACATCTAGGGTCTACCCAACCATTATCTCCCATCATCTCCAAAATCTCTAGACTTCAACAAGATTAACATCTTCCCTGTGCCATTATAGACATATAGCAACTCTCAAATGTACAAAGCTATATTGACCATGGTTGAGTCACTTAAAATTCTGTGGTATTACGAGATCGGCATTCTAACTTGCCTATAGGATTCATTGTATTCAACAATCATATGCTCCAGAAAATAAGACAATGTCAATTCTGTTAGCAAATCCCCAATTGATATTCTTACTAGTAATTTATTCTTCCGCTTTTAATCTTTATTAAGTCTGATGATGCACAAATTGGTATTATGCACCACCTATTAAGTGATTAGTAATTAATGCAAATAATAAAAGAGAGAGAAAACTCAATATAAGCAACACATAATTTAAGTGGTTCGGTCAATGTAACCTACTCTACTATGAAAGGTTAGGATGGTCTGGATGTTTTATTGTTGTAAGAGTGTAAGGAGATCAGGTGAGAGCAATAACAGCTCAGGTGAGAGCAATGAAAGCTCAGGTGAGGTACAAGATGTGAGAGATATAAGAGTGATGTCAGATGTGTTCCCTTGTGTGAGATGCCCCCATGTGTAGGTGGGACTTACATTTTATAGTCGTTTCCTAACAGATTGAGGCGACTTATCAATAACTAAAAGGCTAATTTGGTGGAGGTGGCGTCATCTTCACAATGGATGAGGTTGTTGCGGGGCTCTCCTCAAGACCAGGTCTTAGGATGGCGTGGTTGACTTCCTTGCTCCTTACACCTTACTCTAATGTGGTGTGGATGAGACTTTTGGGATAGCGCTGTCTATTCCTTGATGACATGGCTCTTCGAGCCTGACTAGACCCATTGGATTTTCTCTAGGTAAGTCATTTATTTAAGTTGGGCCCACAACCTAAGTTGGGTCTTGGCCGGGGCCATCAAAGCCTACACAAAAACTATCATATCTCATAATTCTTACTTAGAATCAACTAGTTTTCCTTGTTTCATCAATTGAAGCATTTAACAACACTATTCTCTTCAAGTGTCCAAGCCAATATTAATCCATAAGTAAATGGCTACAGTACGAACAAGATCCAAGCAGTTAACTTCAAATGTCAAAGTTGACTTGAGAATTAAGCAAATGCTACAAATTCAAAATCAAACCTTTATGATAGCTTATTGTGATTGGAAGAACGTCTCTCCTCAAATGGATCTCATGTTAGCTATTACTCCACCACGCGTGTTCTTTCCTTCTCTTCTGCATAGTTCATGATTACCTCTTCAAGGACCTTGCCAACAAATAATGGATGAAGGTCTTTGTTCTCATTTCAAGACTATATTTTTTTTTGATAAGTTCTCGTTGCTATTCTTGATTGCTAGTGGCCACAGACTGGAGAGATTCTATGACCAAGTCTGGCCACAGACTGGAAAGATTTAATGGAAACAAAAATGAGACATTCAGAAGCTGAACCTTCTTAAGCTAATGTAATCTGATGTCTGAATACTGATGGAGCTTCAATAACTCAATATTTTATTCTCCAAGAACCATGATGAAGCCGAGTAAACTGCACATCCCAAAAAAACAAAAAAAATCGGTTATATAAAATAATAATTAGAATCTCCACATAATAATTTATGTGTTTCCTATCCCTCTGCAATAGCCCTATATCAGTAGACAATTGTAACAATATGAACCGAACTGCATAAAAAAGATGTAAAAATTAAAGAAAATGTGGTACATATTTTTTCTTGTTCCCCTCATCCCATCCAAAATCATAGTAATGTAGGCAAATGAATCTGGGATTAAAAAGTTACCAGCAATTGGAAAGATCTTCATGGGCGTGATTCCATATTCAAGTAGTTTACGGAAAGAGAAACCACAAAAATCGATCCACATTTAATGCAATCCACACATATCAATAAGGTAGCATCAACATGTGCAGCCAACATCCAAGTGACACCATAAATTTTCATCACTTCTCACAGCACCAATTTGATCAATCTAACATTTAGATATTTTGAGACAAGGCCTTTGCTACATGAGCCAAAGACTTCATCTCCAAAGGCAAATATAACATAACATTAAACTTCTGTTCATTCCTGCATGGCCTGAAAAAACAAATTCCAGCATAGTATCGGAATCCAACATCGATAGTTCAAAAAAAATGATGTTGTTCCAGGAGAAAAAACTCAATGTGGATCTTCCCTCACGATTATACACGTGGAACAATAGACACTTTACCTAGAGGGGGGCGAATAGGTTTTTCAATTTTACGCTCAATTGATTATCAATTAAAACCTATAATACCACAATTACCTCTTCTCACACAAATTTATCAATGAATGGTGAGAACCCCTTTAGTCATCATAACCCACTTTGCACATGACCATTGATTAAATTAATCTTCAATTAATTCGCTCGTAGTCAATATCACGTCGATTAAAAAACTCAAACTCAATTGCACACTATGGTTGAATGAATATTCAAACAATTAAAATATCAAACACATAGTGCGCGTGTGTAAACAATCACAAGTGTATACGTTAAACAGTAAATAACATGAGTGATTTGTTGACACAAAAAATCCTCTTCAGGAAAAACCGCGGGAACCTTCTTGGTTCACTAAATCCAAATCTACTACTCTTTAAGTCGACATACAAGTACTCGAGTCTTATACCTCATCCAATATCATGGTTAGATGCTCTTTTCCTTATTATCTCTCTGCCAAAGGCCTTACTTCAACGTCTAGTGTAGCTTCTCTTGGACCTCCCGCCGCATAGTTCATCTAGGTCTCGAGCAATCCTAGGCACGCCAATGATCCTCGGCATACACACACCAATGGGTTTATCAAACTAACAAGATCTTCTTCTCCAAGTTGTGTTGTGGAAGCTCTCAAGGTAGAAAGATGATTTTCCCTCTTAGAAATCTCACAAGAGACTTAACCTAGATGTGGGAAAGGCTCTCTCTTTTTATAGGTCCAGAATAAGGATAGTTTTAGTAAATAAGAAAATTCAAATTTGCGAATGACCACTCGATCGGTGAGGGAGCAGTAATAGGGTGGTTGTCGCTAGAATGAAAATCACGTTTCAATCCTAACTAAGGCAAGCACTGGTCGAGGGAACATGAAATAACGCTAGAGCGAGCTCATAGAGCAAACCCCGTGCTGCCTTTTATGACTTTTTCTCATTTTCTTTGCTAAGTCATAAAGAGACCGCTCTAGCGAAGTCTACCGAACATAGATCGGTCCCTACAGGTTTTTAAGCATAAAACCATGTAAAAACTTGTCTTCCTAAGCATTAAAAAGTGTTGCTCAAAGAGAAATCCGAATAGTTTAGAAAATATTTTCTTTGAAAATTACCTAGAAGTCATACTCGAATTACTTTCAATTCTATTTTCATTATAATTAACCAAAGTTAAAAATCATTAGGAGTTCATCTTAGGTGTCTAGGTCATTACCTTGTCCTAAGCATGAAGGTGAATACGGAAGTTGAATGATATTACTTTGACGCTTGATCTTCTATCTTCAATGACGCTTTCGGATCTTGAACTTGATACCATCATGACCATGGAATAAGTTGAAATTTACAATGTACTGCACGAAATTAGTCAATTACAAATATGATCTAACAAATGAGTACTTGGAAAAAGAGGACGTTTGACAACATAATTAAGCACTTAAAACTATGCACAAAAGATCACAACAAGAGCACAAAGTTCACTCAGTTTATTAAGCTTCACTAAAAAGGGGGTCAAAGTTCCAACCCAAATGTGTAAATG
Organism: Ilex aquifolium; assembly: GCA_951799425.1. Lineage (NCBI taxonomy): Eukaryota > Viridiplantae > Streptophyta > Magnoliopsida > Aquifoliales > Aquifoliaceae > Ilex > Ilex aquifolium. The sequence continues at coordinate 23,914,278 of OX637402.1, forward strand.
AGCTTTTAATTTTTAATCTTCTTCGGAACAGACAAAATTTACCTCAAACAAACGTATTTCCTTCATGTTTATTACTTCCTAGCATGTTCTCAAATGCATTGAGATGAGAATTAAGCCGATGGCTACAAACTCAAAGTCAAACCTTCATGATAGCTTACTGTGATTGGAAGAAACTTTGATAGCTTATTGTGAATGGAAGACTCTCTCCTTCAATGGATCTCATATTAGCTATCACTCCACCACGCATGTTCTTAATCCCATCAAGATATCCTTCTTTGGTATGGTTCATGATTACCTCTTCAAGGACGCTGCCAACAAATACTGTATGGTCTCTATTCCCTTTTCTAGACTTTTTTTTTTTTAGTAAGTTCTTTTTTCTAGACTTGAAAACTACTGGCTTTTTTAAGACAAAAGAAAATGTATGTACAATCTTCCTCGCAACAAACCACACTAGTTTTTCATACCCTCATTTAATGTCTTAGTTCTTTGCTCAATCCCTTTCACCTAAAGTTCCATTGTGTGAGGCATAAGATGTTACCTATATTGCATTATCATCTTGCTCTTATACAAGGGCATCAAAATACTTTTGGTCCAGGTAAAAAAATTTAAGTGTCTCCACATAGAAAAATTTGTCCATTGATTACTCCAAATAATCAATCTCACAATAACCGAAGTATTTTTACCAAATATCACTGGACAAGGAGAAGGAACATCCAAAACTAGGTTGAGCTTCACGATGGCTTCTTAAATTCACTTTACCTAATTTTGAGTTTCAATTACAAGCTATGAAGCTACACATGTGATGTTATAAAGAGCACAAATTACATAATCAAGTTGGATGGTCATATTAATAGTCTTCAAAGTTCTCTGATTGCTTTGCTGGAAGAACTTAAAAAGGTTAAGTTGGATGTCCATTGCATGACTGAGTCTTGGCCACTGACTGGAAAGATGTAATGGAAAAAAAAAATGGGTTTTTCAAAAACTAATCCTTCTTAAGCTAACAAAATCTAATGTAAGCTTCAATAACATGTTTTACTGAATATCTTACTCCCAGATAATGATGATGAAGCCGATTACAATGCACATCCAAAAAAAATTAAAAAGGAATATTATATAAATTCATTCATCAGAATCTCCCCATAATAATTTTTTGTTTCCTATCCCTCTGCAGTAGACCTATATCAGTAGACAATGGTAGCAATATGCACCGAATTGCATAAAAAAAGATGTAAAATTAAAAGAATGTGATACATTTTTCTTGTTTCCCTCATCCCATCCAAAATCATAGTAATGTAGGCAAATGAATCCGGGATTAAAAAGTTACCAGCTGCAGGAAAGATCTTTGTGCACATGATTCCATATTCAAGTAGTTTATAGAAAGGGAATCCACAGGAATTGATCCACATGTGATGCAACCCCACACGTATTTTGATATTTAGTTATTTCAAGGGAAGGCCTTTGCTACAGCAGTCAAAGATGAAAGGGAAATATGTGATTAACACTGAACTTCTGCTCATTCCTACACAACCTGCAAAAACATAGTTTCCAACAGGGTATAAGAATCCAGCCTCTGTAGTTGAAAAACACGAGTAACTTAAAAAAAAAAAGAGACTGATTGACAACATAATAAAGCACTTAAAACTAGGTGCAAAAGATCATAACCAATGCACAAAGCACTATCAGTCTATTCAGTTTCACTAAAAAAGGGTCAAGAGTGAATTACTCATTCGTTATCACTCAATGCACCAAGTAAATGAGCTTTTAATTTGTTATCTTCTTCCTAATAGACGGTGTTAAGCCCTAACATGTACGTGTACTCCCTCACTGTTAGTACTTCCAACATTCCACTTCCCCTGGTTCCCCCCTTTCAAAAAAAAAAACTTCTTTATTCAGCAATGCTCTTTCATATTTTTTAGAAAGTACCTTGTTTCATCTTTGCCTGTGTATAAGTATCAAAAGTTCAGCATTTCCACTGACCACTCTCAGGAGTTTGCCTTTGTCGTCCAATGGGCTGTCCATCCCCACCTCTGGCATGACAATGCTGTCGTTCCATTGGACTTTTGTCCCGTGAGCGTCCCCTATGGATAATTTATTTGTTACTTATGTCAAACTCTTGAATAATGGTAATACACTGTTCCTTCAAAGTATCAAACTTTTCCCATGCTACAAAGAAGTCTGGCAGCTCATAATTGGTTTCACCATCATCACTTGCCTCAGCCTATTTTCAATGCCAAATTCGATCCCTCTTCGCAGATTGTCATCTAGCAAACCAGTCTCTCCCACTGAATCTAACATATTGCAAACTAGTTTGTAGGTATATTCTCTCGGAATGGATCCTCCCCCAACCAACTCAATCAAAAAATCACGTGCCTCCAGTAATCTTCCGGCTTCGCACAGAGCATGGACAATTGGGGTATAAGAACTTGAAGTGGGTATGCCATGATTCTCTTTTTGCATCCTCCGTAACATCTCAATAGCTTTATCAGTCTCATTAACAGCACTGTAGTATCTAATAAAAGAATTATAAGTCACCCTATTCGGTAAACAGCCCCTTTTGACCATATCATCAAACAGTTCCAAAGCTCTCTCTATTCTGCAAGTTTTGCAACAACCATCAATCAAACAATTATAAGTTACAACATCAGGAACAAAACCCTTGAATAGCATAATCCGAAACAAATGATTTGCTTCCCACAACCTCCTCCTAATAGCCTTTCTGCACGCAGTTTGCAAGCTGTGCTTACAGTATGAACCGATCAATATTGTGTATGTGAAAGTATCAGGTGGACATCTAAACCCCGGTAATTCCATTTGTTCCAACAAGAACTTCGCTTTTTTAAAGTTTCCAACCCTACAAAGAGCATAAATAATTGTATTATAAGCACAAACATCAGGTTTGCAATGAAATTGCTTCATCCTGTAGAATGCAGCCAATGCTTCATTAACCAACCCCTCTTCTCCTAGAACTTTTATCAAACACGTAACGGTCGACGTGGTCACAAGTCCACCATTTTCTCTCCTCGACATTTCTTTGAGGAATTCCCAAAGAGCTTTCAATCTATTCCCTCTAGCCAACACACACGCCATCTCTCTGCAAGTCGATTCATTATGGGTAAATCCAAAATGGGTCTCAACCCAATAGTAGAACTCCAATGCGCTATCCAATCCCAGCTTTACCTTCTGGGGATCTCTAAACGCAGCTGGACCAAGAACAAGCACGCCTTTGCGAGCTTTACTGTGTTCTTCTCCAATGCTTCTCTGCCTGAGAGGAGTACGGTGTCGGAAGCCCTTTTGACGACCAATTGATCTTGTCGATTGGAAAAAGAATCTGGGTATGGATCTCAACACCTCAGAGACTATTCCCACAGTCCATGGTTGATTTGAATTAGGAGTGGTGACTGAAGCAGCAAGCTGGGCATCAAATGACCTGTTTTGGATAATAACAGCCAACACTTGGTTTACAAGATGAGTGTGACAATGGAAGCGAGGTTTTGGAGAGACCATTCTATGAACAAAAGTCTATATAGATCATTGTTTTGCCCTAGAATAGCTTCTTGTGTAAACTCTGTTTGAATAGCACCATGGTTTCATTAGCTGGTAGTATTCAAAGAGAGAGAGATGGTTATTCATTGCCTCTTGTTTGTTTCCTTTGCATGGAGTGGGGCTACACATTAAGAGAAACAACCCTGAATCAATATCTTGAATCCAATTCCTGGATTTTATGTCAACCATAAATTATAATTTATGCCCTTAAAGTTTACACGTAATTCTTATTTGGTCTCTAAAGTTCTAATTACAACAATCAAATCCTTAAAGTTTTTAAAAAGTTTCAATCCAGTCATTACATCCAAATTCATTTATTTATTCTGATGGAATGACTTCCTGTGATCAACATGTAACTTGGGTAAAAGCGAAATTTTTTTTCTACATAGGGTAGAAAATCATATTTTATTTCATCTAATTCTGAGATGAATAAGATAACAAACCCAAAAAAAATGCAAAATGAGAATTTGAGAGATACTGTGGCCAAATCGCTTGTGGTCTTTATGTCAGAATAAATTAATAAAAATCTAAATAGAATGACTGAATTAATAAATCGAGATAGAATAACTCAATTATTGCAATTAGAACTTCAAGACTAAATAGGAACTAGATGCATACACATTTTAATGTTTGACATGCACTTTTTGTTCTTGTTCTTTTTTTTTTTTCAAGAACCATTACATGGAAGGCGAAGGGAAACATATTCACAAGACCTGAATTAAAAATGTATATCTCGAGGACAATTCTCTTCTATGAGATTATCTCCCTTGTTTTTTTTTTTTTTTTTTTTTGTGCCAAGTATGAACTTTACTAGGTGATAGCCCATATGATATCTTGAGTCTCCATATACACCTAGGGAAAGGGGTTGGATTCTCACCCAAATGACCAACCTCTCTCCCTCTCTTCCACTTTTAGCTTAAGGAAGATGAGTTTGTTACCTACCCAAAGAAAAATGTGGATGGTGCACATTTCTTCACTTGCAATGAATAATTCAATACCAATTCATATTGCAAAACTATCATTTTTAAGGAGTTATTAGTTACAATTGTTTGCAAATATAAAGAAATTATCAATTTTTCTGCAAAACCATGTATTTCATTTAGAGATGTGGCTTGGTATCAGTATATTAAGATGTGCCAAGACATGGTCACCACTCTACATTTTTCATGCAATAGTACAATTATATAGGAAGAAAAAGGAGATTAAAGAAACTATTAGAAGGGGTGATCCCAGCATCATCAGTGTTTCTTCACTTCTAATCACGTCTGAAGAGATAATCTGAAATTCTGATGGCAAATAGTTTCTTTTACGAAAGATGGAATAAAAATTTTATCTTTGGAGATTTGAAATTTGGAATCAAAAGTTCTTAGAATTGAAAGCAATTTATGGTAGCTCCAACTATGACATGAATTCAACAATTTGAGTTAAACTGGATAAAGATCTTCTTATAGGCCTATGAGATTATTCTATTGATAGAGGTATGTCCATCACTATATATTATCTACATTATTAAAGTAAAACAAAAATTCATAGACCTTTCTATTGTCGTTGATGGAATGAGTAACGAAAACTAATGGGATGGTCAATTTGCAACACTATTAATACATTGAGGATGTAATGTGAAAAATTTAATCTTTAAAGGTATAAAATAATAATTCTTAAATCTTTTAGGGTACAAAATACAATTCACTGATAATATAGTGATACAAACATTGTGGTTTTTCAAAGACTAGCACTTTTAAATGATCCAAATGGTCTTTTCAAAAAAAAAAATGATCCAAATGGTTTAAATTCGATTCAAGCTTGATTCAATTTTATCTCATTTAAGTTGTTAAGTGAACTAAATTTAATGGGATTTCTGACAATCGTATTGTAAATGTATCAAATTCAACCAATGTGTGAATAAGTTCCTTTCTATAAATAATTTTAAATTTTTCTTGGTGAACAATTATTATCTGAAAACATAAGTAAAGTTCTTTAAGGTAAAAAACAAAACAAAAAGATTAATCAACTAACAGCGATGACATGATTTTATGGGTTAAATTCATAATTTAGAGGTCGTTATAGAAGGCTTAAAATGACTTAAGAGGGTAAGGGAAGACGTTGTATTAAAGTGGAGATGATTTTCTTATATCAAATAATACAAACACTGAGTTGTTTCGCGGATCAGACAACGAGACAAGACATGTTAAACGATATGAGTTTTTCAAGTTTGATTAATGCTCGACTCCATTTTGGTTTGATCAGATTGCAAACAATGGCTCTGGTCGAATAGATTTGTACTTATAAATAATTTTATACCTATTGAGGAAAAAAAATGTTATTATTGAAAAAATTACAAGAAACGAATGATTTACTAAAAGTAAGAAAAGCTGTGAAAAATGTATCTTTTTTTTTATTATTATTTTGAAAAGGAGTGAAAAATGTACTTTTCAACATGTTTCTATTTCTTTGGACATTATTATTGACTTTACAACAAAGAGTACACTCTTCCATTTCAAAACACCATTCCAAGCTCTATGATTACAAAATACCAAAACATTGACAACTCTACCATATGGTCCATGAAATCAAAAACCCATCTTAGGCACATGAAAAATTTCCCCTTCCCTTCCCCTAATCACGGAGAAAAACTCAGTGCCATCCTATTTGCACTCTTCAATGCAAGGAAGGTAGAACATCTTCCTCATGCATTTTTTTTTTTTTTTTCTTTCATTTTGGCTTTAATACAACTTACTGAATCCACACGACTCACTCTATGTGACAAATGTACGAGACATTAAAGAAGTTTTGTCACTTTTTAAGGGTCGGAAATACGTGTTCTATGTAACTTTTACAAAGAGTAATAATGCTGTGAATGGCTAAAATAGCCCAAACCCAGCCCACTCTGCATCGCCAACCGGCCGTGGCGAACATTGATAGGACGAGAAGGAAGACGACGAGTGTGAGTCACGGAAGGGTGACAGGGACTTTCGAGTTGACATGGACCACCGGGAGAGGATTTCAAGGTCCGAATTGTAGTCCGGTTCGGACTCATATCCGGTTTTGGACTTGTGGAGTTTCTTCTTGTTATGTTTTCGCCTTAGCAGTGGTGTGGGTAAGCAGCCTGTGGACACAACTTCGGGTCGAGCAAGGATGTGACTGTCGAAACGGTAGCGCTCGGACCTTGTCCTTGGAGTTGAGCGGAAGGATCCGGTTCGGAGCTCCGGTGGAGGTTGGAAGTATAATCCAGCAGGTGGAGGTCTAAGCTTTTGTGGAGTGGATGGAAATGAACGGTCCAGATCACTGTGTTGCTGTTTATGTAGTTGCGGTTGCAGAGGAAGTGGACGGTGGTGATCATATGATGATTGTAGATGAGGTTGTTGTTGGACCTTGGGAACTCCGGGTCGGATCTCCCACTTGAATGGAATGGCTCCTGGCTTCTTAAAAGAATCATCTGCAGCCATCTTCTAATTGAAAATTGACATACACAAACTCTCTCTCTCTCTCTCTATCTCTCTCATATAGATGTGTGTGGATCTATATATAGATGGGTTGAGAGATTAACATGTCAGTCTTGGCCGGATCAATGGCGCGGGAGGTGGGTTTGGTGGGGCGCCTGTTCCATGAGCTTGACTTATTAGCATTGAAAAGGCCAAACATATCATATATCAGTAGGACATGGTGCAGGAATTGCATCCACAAAAGGTTGTTATTAAGATTGATAGTGAATCGTGTTATAGGTCACACTTTGTTTAACATTCAAGTCATTTAAATTAAATTGTATTGTACTAAAATTAACTTTAACGTATGCACAATCTGTTTATTAAACATGTTTGATAGGTCAATTTAAGTAACCCGAATCCCTTAAATCTAAAATTATATTTAATAACTTTACATCGAAATAATAAATGGTATTAAGAATTGTACTTGATTGTTAGGTTCAATCCAAGCTTAGAATTCAAAATGAAGTTTGAATTGTTAGGTTCAATCAAAGCCTAAAAGTTGAATTTAAAATGCCACCTTGACACCCTCAATTGATTTGTTCATGACTTGTCGCAAGACATCCCCTTAATCATGGTTAAACTTGTCGGAAGGAATCATGGTTAAATTTGAATAAAGTCCTAAAATCTAGCATGACGACAAACTCTCTTATCCAAATCCACCGCGCCTCAAGGAATGAAATGAGGAATTTTACAAACTGAGATCCCGCCAATATATATATATATATTTTTTATTTTCCTTCTTACTAGATCACCAATGAACCTGATTGTAGATAAGTAAATCAGCCACTAATACGTGATAAGTAATCTACTAAGAAAGAAATTTGAGAGGAAAACGGTATTAATACGGATTAACTACTAACCTAAAAAGTAGTTACAGAAGCTATGTAACATCTAGGCCAGCCTAAAAGGCTTAACAAACTAATACTTTTTTTGGTCAAAAATGAGAACGCAGCACGGCCAAGTGTACAACACGAGCATGTATACTTAGAGCATCCTCTGGTTTAATACACGAGACTCCCACCAAACATAATTCTTGGAGGTTTCTTGACAAAGAAGCTCAATTTAATTCTCATCACTCTAGCTATCTAATTCTCATAAGACAATTCTTCTGGCATATTACAAAGTGCTCGCATTGTATTACTAGCCACATCCAAGAGCTGCAAATACTCATCAGCTCCATCAACAAGACGCTGCAGAACCCACAAGAGCAGAAGTAAGAACTTTGCTTTATACATTTGCCAGATATCTGATATGCTTGAATATGAGTTAAGAAAGTATATAATGATACAAGCATTTTCGTAACATCAGAGTTGCATGACCAAGTATTGTCCCATTGAGGTCTGAGTAACATTCTGGGGGCAGAGCTTGTGTTTGGGTGGGGATTTAGGTGGAGGAGACCTTGAAGACCATATAGGAAAATGATCACAACTAGTGACACAAGAAATTTCCGATTTTATTCTAATTATTATTCCCCCCATTTCTCTCTCTCATCATGTTCAGACCCTTATAATATGGTGGGATCACAATCAGCCCATAAAAGATCGCAATAGGGAACAGCTAATTTAAAAGCTTCTTTTTGTTTCTCTTAAATCATTAGTTTCAGATTTAGGCAGAGTTCTTGATAAGTTCACTTTATTGCTCCTAAGTTTTTTTTTTTTGGTTTCAAATTCGCAACCCTTCAAAAAAATTGCCTAGTAATTAATTTGTTATGAATTTTAAAAGCATGAGTGTAGAATGCAGAAATAATGGTAATGAATGAACTTTATAAAAACAGTAACCTTATCTGCTTCACCCAATTTCTTGCATATTCTCGCTTTCTGTTCGTCAGATATATCATCCACTCCAACAATAACATCAAACAGCTGAAAGAAACATAATATCAGTACTCAAAATTTATAGAAATTTACATTATTGGATGAAACATAGATAATACAGCAAAGATGGGACCTGAGAAAGCATCTGAGAAACTGGATAGCCATCTGCAATTATGTTATTGACTTCCTTGTCAGCCAAGTCAAAATTACCACTTTTGCAAGCTGAAAAAAGAGCATGCACAATTTCTTCTGGGATGACCTGATTATTTTAAGTTCCACCAGTCAGCAATCTTTTAGGGGGGAAAAGGGAGAAAAGATAAGGTAATCAAAACAAAAGGCCCTCTGGTTTGTAATTTCCTCATTAGTTGCCAAACTAAAGTGAAGCAAGACAAATGTACAGCATGGACAGAACCAGAATTTTATGGTGAGGGAAGCCAAATAAATATAGTGGCATAGTTAAAAAAATATATGATGGGATCATTGAACAAGTTAGCGCTAGTGTCAAATTTCTAGTTGTACATAGTACCTATAAAATTAACTTTTATATGATATCATTGGAAAAATTAGTTTGAATCACAAAATCTAAATATAAAAATTGATTCTTGCTTATAATCCTAAAAATTAATTTATGACAATGTTACGGTCCACTTATACCCTCATTCATTACATGATATAATGACGTCGAATAAGTTATCGTCATGACGTCGAATAAGTAATCGTCATACATATTAGTTTCACACGATATTATCATGAAAATTAATTATGACTCAATGTGTTAATATAATATACCACGTATGTAAGCAAAAGCAACTTTCTTTTTTTGTGGTCTAGTAGCCAAGAGTTTAGTAAAAATGTTATAAAGAAAATGACATAAACTAATTGGTCTAAACTCAGAAAAAGTCTTCGGAATTAGTGAGGTTAAAGTAGCATTCACAGATCTAGGAACCACACCTCCCTTCAAGAAAAAATTTGTAGCAAATAGTATGTCCTGTTTTACAATCTCCCAAACAGCATGAAAAAACTTACCAGAAAAGCCATCTGGCCCAAGAGTACTTTCAGCAGACATAGAAAATACAACACCTTTCAATTCCTCTATTGAAGCATTTGAGTAAGGTTCTCATTCTCCCCTTGAGTAACCAATTTAGGAATGACTAAGAACCATGAATGAGGTTCTGAAGAGTCTAACTGAGTAGAAATTAACGCCACAATTTGCTATACTACTCCCCTCTTCCAACCATTGCCCCTCCTCATTTTTAATTCTCCTTATTCTATTTCTGATAGCTTTTCCCTTAGTTATTGAATGATAAAATTTTGTATTCCTTTCCAGTCCATAACCCGTTTCATATTGGCTTTTTGCTTCCAATAAATCTCTTCCAATCTCAAAGTATCCTCCAACTCTTTTCTTGATTTCTCCAGCTTTACAAGACGAGCTACTGATGGTTCCTCCTCAACATCCCTTTCAGCAATTAACATCTGATCCTCCTGTTTTTTAATCTGATCAAATATATTCCCAAAAACCTCTTTATACCAAATCTTAAGGTGCACTTTAAGTATTTGAGCTTTAAAAATACATTTTCTATTGGATTCTCTGAGTAATGTCCACGCCATTTACTAGCAATCAATTGGAGAAAAGAAGGATGCCCAATCCACATATGCTGGAACTTGAAATAAGAAATCCTAGACTGCTGCTCCGACACACTAATGAATAAAGGACAGTGATCAGATCTTCCCCTAGCAATATGTTCCACTTCAGTGCTCTTGGAACCCAAATTCCATTCAGAATTATTGCCACATACGAGTACTACCTTGATGATTATTACACCCAAGTGTAATTACTACCTGAATAACCACAATCCATCAGACCTCCATTATGTATAAATGAACTCAATTCATCCATAGCTATAAACTTGGAGTAGCCCCACCCATTCTCTCAGATGAAGAAGTAATCACATTAAAATCTCCCACAACCATCCAAGGAACCATGGATACTTGCAGGTTAATCAAGTGATCCCATAGAGGTCTTCTTACAATATGATCACAACAAGCATAAACCACAGAAATCAAAAAAGGCATAGACCCCATAAAAGATGCTTCTACGGTCGTAACCTATTCATGAACATCAATTACCTTGACATCCATTCTATGATCCCAAAGAATCCACATATACTTCTCTGCCAGTGTATTAGCCACATAGAAACCCATATTTAAAGCAGAAGCAAACCCTGATAATTTTGACTCTGTTTTGGTTCCAGAATAGCAACAAAACGTACATCTCTCATCCTAATTAACTCCTTAAGACATCCTCTAGTAACCCCTTTACCTGGTTCTCTCACATTCCATGAAAGTATATTAATCATTTAATGGTTGAAGAAAAAGAGTCAAATCTCTAGATTTTAATCTAGTAACAGGACCAGAAAGGATTGGGTCCATGATTAGCAGACCACCTTCAATATTGTCATCTGTTTCTGGTCTATAAAAATCATCTTCTATGCATTCAGTACCCCTTAAGACTTCACTATCAGTATGGAAACCTCTATCAGGAGCTGTTTTTTCCTCACCAAACCTTCATCATCATCAAGCATAACACCACTTCCTTCCTTATTAATAAACTGATTTTCAATCAAGAAGGAAGAATCCAACATATTATCACACTGCTCGTTATTTTGATTCACTCCATTCACCTCTTCTAGATTTACATTATCCACAATCTTATCTGGCATTTGAAAACTTTCTAAACCCTCCCGTTACTTACCATTATTAAAATTCAACAATTTCAAGACTTGGAGTATTATCCATCTGCCCATTATTCTCACTCTTGGCTGAATTATTCTGAGTTACAGAACGAGACATTGTCTCTTTATCTTTACCTGAGTGATCACCAATCTGAAAATTAGACTTGTGAGGAATCAGGATTTGTTTCTCCTTCAAACTAGGATCCTTAGGATTCCCTTTATCTCTCTCTTTAATTGCTAAATCTTTCTGTCTAAATTCTTTTTTCTGGCCCCTCTTCTGCTGTTCATTAATCACTCTCTTTCTTTTAAGAATTTGTTTCGAATCTTCTTTTAAAATTTCTATCGATTCTTTCATACCAGAGAATTTCTCCTGCTGTCCTCCCTCCTCCTCCTTTTTCCTTCTACACTCTGTCTCCTCGTGACATTGTTTAAGACATCTTGAACAATACTTACTATCTTTTTCATAGATAATTCTCTGCCATCTTCCACTAGAAGCACCCATATCCAACCAAATCCTCTTCTGATTTTCTGCAAGAAGGTTTACCTCAACACACGCTCTTGCTACACCAGGTCTTGTTAGTTGAATTGTAGGATTATCAATGACCAATATCCTTCCAACAGGACTTAAAATATCTTTCAAACTCTCATTATTGAAAAAATGCACCCGCAAACCAGGAAGAGAAATCCACATCAGAACAACTGGTGGTTCCACCCCAGGATAGAATCCTAGAAACCATTTAAAGAATCGAAATAGGAATCCTTCAATATACATGGCATCCTTCAACCACATTCAAACATAATCCTCATAGAAATTGAAACAGATTAGCACATGCATTGGATCAAGAATTCCAACTGTAAAATCCGTTTAAGAGCCCAAAGTGTACTAATAAATTTTCTAATAACCCCCAACGATGGCTTACCATATGCACATTTGCCAATTAGGGTTTGTTGAAAATGTTTGGAAAGATTTTGTGTCTCTTCTGAAGTCCAATAGATCCCTGGCTCACCATTGTTGTATACTACTCTTTTTCCCAATCTAGCCGAAGCAGATCCTTCATTGATGTAGCTTTAGACGAAAGTAGCTCTTCTTCACCAGTTTGCTATGTCGTCGCAGTGCGAGAAGACTCAATTTGATTTCGATTGGATGAATCAGGCTGAAATTTGGATGAATTCAAATGATTTCCGAATAATGAGGCAAAAGTTTTAGTGATATCCAATGGTTTTTGGAGGAATCGATCTGTGATTTTGATCAGTCGCCATAGATCTTTTTTTTCTTTCGGTCATGAGATTCATCCAAAAACGTATTCTTCATCTATAAAAAAATACAAATTCTTGTGTGATTAGTATCACCCATTTTTTTTATAAAATGTCAAACTATTAGGTTCTTTGAATGCACCAGTTGAATCACCATATATATATGAAAATTGTTAAAAACTTAGGGGAAAACAGTTTTTGAAAATGTAGGGGGTTATAGTGTATTTTCAAAAATTTGCGGGGAGCCTTGGTCTGAATGTGGTTCCATCACTTTGTACCAGTATATCCATTTCTAAGTTAAAAATCCAGAAAGCTCCAAAAGATTTCCACTAAAAGAATAGAAGTAATTTCATTCTCACCATAGTCTAAGTTCAGGATCATTGCCTAGTAAAACTCTCAGGTTAACTACTGCTAAGGTTATTGAATTAAATCTAAAAGTAGATATTTGGTGCAGAAAATGCAGAGACTAGGCTTGTATTCAATCTACCTCTCCTAGCACCCTCAGTTAATGGGAATCAAAGGCAACGACCTTGTGTTTTTAGAACAACTGGTTTTATCAGATCTCAAGATAGCTTGCTTGAGGTCAACAACACAAGGCCCAAATAAATGGGGACTGGCCATCCAAACTCTATCACAAAATATCACAAGCATGTGCAACTTTATAGCACCCTAACTCTATCAACAAGGATGCTACCAATTAAGCCCATCCTTGATGGAACCTCTTTCGACTTTAGGTGCAAAGAAATGTCGAGCTGAGGCCGAAAGATAACACCTAAAGTATACTTCTCCATTCAAGACAAAAGCTATTGCGGATAAGTCAATCTCGCATTTCCAAAAGCTATATATGAAGTTGTGGAAAGGTCGATCAAACAAATTGCAAACCTCAGATAGTACTATTTTTGGCTAATCAAAGTTTACTGAGTACAAAGGACTCATTGTCTAGTTCAGTGGTAAAATGCTAGGGTTAACAACTGCTAAGAGAGCTATGCCACATCAAACAATTACAAAGAGTTAAAGTTGATTTATATACTTGAATGGTCACTCCACCCATTACCAATTGGTTTTGGGTGGTATTAGAGCAAGCCCTTGAATAGTTTGTGAGCTATGTCTATCACCCAATTGAATTCCCCGGCATGTTTATCAGTTTGTTTCGGTTCAGCTCTAGTTCGTTTATTTTTTATGTTTCGATTCAGATCCAGTTCATTTATTTGTCTGTTTCAATTCTATTTGTTATCCCTCGTACAAGTCTGAGTCACTCACGAAGACGGTGTGAAAAGAGCTATCCCACGTCAAAAACTAACGCGACCCAAGGTAGATTTATATGCCAAATTGATTTTGGGGTTGGATGCTTTAACAACCACCACAAAGTTGCGAGTTCGAATCTCAGTACAATTTACTTTGTACAAGTGAAGCCAAAGGTCGAGTATGTACATAATTCACTCCTCCCAGCAACCTCATTAACCAGGATTAAACTAAACAATAATCTTTGACTTCAAAGGTATCATAACAGCGAAGCAGGTTTCTCAAGACATTATAAGTGCAAAAACCATGCCTTCAATTCCCAAGAAAAAAGAAAATCTTCCTCGAGTTTTGAACTTTTGATCAACCAACAGTCCAACTTTTGTGAAAAGTCAAGTTATTTTGAGATAATTTAGTTTTGTGAAGTCTTTTAAAACGAACAGTGGTATCAAGCAGTAGTAAAACAATGATGAAGGATAATAAATCATTTAATAACTTCAACTGTAAGGCAAGTAGGGGTGGGCCCAGGTTGGGGTTGGCTAGACAAGGTTTTTTTTTTTAAGTAGGGGTCGGACCTGGGCAAAAAATATGGGCCGACAGTTTCTAGTGCCATGGCCTGAGCCACATGTCGCGGTCCACATCCTGGGCCAAAACAACATGCTTTACATATATGATATATTGTTTTTGAAAACTGGCAGAGGAAATTAAATTGTAGATTGCACAAATAAAATCTTTAATCTAGTTATGGGTCTCAAATACTATAGAAGTACATGATAATACAAGAAATTCCCAGAACGACAAAAGGTAAATTGAAGATTTTGGAAATGCAACCATCAATAACTTACCCCAGATACACTAATTAAGTCCTTGGATGAAATTGATGATCCATATAAACGAGCAGCTCCCTGTAACATTCCAAAATAGAAAAGTTCACTATTGTCAAGGATGAGAACTTGGGCTAAATGACAACAAATTTGAGGCTTCATCGTTCAAGGTTGTCCATTGAACTGGAAACATTGTACACATTTATATTTAGAGCATTAATCCATAAAAATAAAAGACAAAAAATTTATTCTTGGCTTTACCAAAGTAATATCTCTGCTAAAGTACACCTATAGTCCTATCAGATTTTCCCACTGTAGCGTAAGGCCTCCAAAACTGGTAAGTCAACCTTAGGTGCCTCTCCATGCATTATAACAAAACCTACCATACTAGTCCTGACGTCACCACTATGGTAAAAATATAAAGGAACATCAAATAACCCTCGGACATAAGAGCAAGATTTTTGTGCTTCCCAATTCGCAGTTCAATGGAATTTCACATTGTTTCTCATGAAATTTGCACGGAACATGGAGCAAATTCTTCCATAAAACCAAAGCTCACAAGTCACAACCATACTAACAGTGAAAGGGTACGCGTTAATTTCCAACAGAACACTCATGCAATTATCCATAACGAGCCGAAGTGAATCATAAATCATTTGTATCCATCAAGTTCTTAGAGAAGTGATGATTTGAAACTCAGTTCATGTACAAAATAAAAATAAAAGAGAAACTGTTACCTGTAAATAAGTTATTGCCCGACGAAGATCACCTTGCGAGATGGAACTTAAAGTTGAAAGAGCCTACAATCGGTCATGGACCATGTCATCAGTATCAAATATGTTAATTCAATACCAGATACAAGAAAGATCACTGTACTCATGAGCAAAAAAGTTTACCAAACAAGGATCAAGTAATTGGATACGTACCTCTGAATCCAGATTGAGGCTTTCCTCTTTGCAAATGTGCAATATACGACTGGTCATGATTTCTTCTGTAAGTGGCTTGAATCTAAATTTTGCACATCTAGAAGCAAGCGGCTCTATTATCCTATAAAAATAATAACAAAAATTAGAAAATCCTCAAAGATTAACCCTCAAATATGATACAAAGCCACTACAATTCTGCATTGTCAATTCATCCTGTTCGCAGATTTTGTTGTAAAATGGCAAAAATTCAAAATACATTGCTACAAGTTGATTTAAATGAGTGCACATTCCAGATGAAAAAGGGACAGAGAGAGAGCGGAGAAATTCATGGATGGAAGTGGTGTATTCCATCTGTTTACTTTCTCCAACTTTTGAAAGATGTGGCCGTCGAAGGGTTGTCGGTCTTCTTTTTACACAAAAGAGTTTTAAGAGAGGATAATAAATGTTGTCTTGCTTCTCACTCCCAATTAAAGTCCAAATTCAAAATTAGGCTCACATTCTATGTATGTTCTTTATGTAAGGCTTACTGTGGGGTTTTGAGTTTCAAAAAAAAAATTTGAACCATTTATCTGAAAATGGAAATTAAAGACCAACAATAATGTGTGGAATCATTGACCTTATAGTGGCATTTTTAACTTTTTCTTCCCTTTCCATTTCTCTATCTTCCACTACAGACAGATTGATCTCGAATGGGAATGCTCATTCCTAATGTGAAGTGATTTCTACGTTATATAATTTGATTTTTATTTAGAAGTAATGTTTATCAATCAGGCAGTCCAACTGATGTTGAAAATTTATGGGCCAAGCTAAGAATTATAGAGCTTGGTAGATGCAGTATGCATATGTAATATGACATTACTAAAAGTGAGCCCCATATAGTTACTCTGACATGTTTCATTGAAAAATAAAGCAAATTTGATTCTGTAGTGCAGCATAATGTTCGAGTGATAAAGTCAATGCACTACAAGAGTTGAAAGTTGAAACAGGCGCATGCATTGAAGAACCGGAGAATGTGTCTTTCGATGAAACAACCAATACTTTTAACATTTCCCTAAAACAGTTATGGCAAAGTATAATGTATTGCTTTTTGGCTATCTACATATTCATGAGGAGTTAGAAAACACCTATATTCAGAATTTCACTTTTGCCAAAGCCCCAACACCCGCCCCACCTCTGCCCCATCCAAAAAAGAAAAACCTCAAGAAAATGAATGAGGATTATGTAAATTCTATTGCTCTGGAATTATTGATACAAACATGAGAGAGAGAGAGAGAGAGAGAGAGAGAGCAATGAAAAATAGGGTAAGCGTTCTAAAATAAAAGAAAGGAACCTGCTGATGTAATTACAAATGAAAAAGAATCTTGTAACTTTGGAGTAAGTTTCCATTGTACGCCGCAAGGCATTCTGCAAAACGAAGAGTGATCTTACAACTATATAACAAACAAGATCGCATTACCATATTCTAACAAACCATAGACTTGCCTGAGCATCTTCCGTCATTGAATCTGCCTCATCTAGGATGATAATCTTGTAAGGTGGGCAAGGATAACCCCTAAAATACATAAGAAATAGTATCTACAAATTAATAGAAAGGAGCATATGAACTAAGATGAGGCCATCAAGCTAAGTAATGTGTTTGTTCCTTGTATCGTAAGGTAATGAAAATATACCCTTGACGACCAGAACCTACGGCAACAGCAGCAAAATTTTTTATTTTTGTCCGAACTACATTAATACCACGGTCATCACTAGCATTAAGCTCCAATACCCTGGACTTGTAGAGCTCGGGCCTGAAAAAAAATGGATCAGTACTGACAAACAAGACCATAAATCATGTGAACGTTGAAAAGAAAATAAAAACATTGATTGTACAAGGAACACCAAGAAATTCAAGGCACTAAGCACTGCACTGTTGACAGGTAGCTTGAGACCACCGACACCCAACCATCAGTTTCAGCTTGGAGATGCTTTGTTAGATGACCAAGTTTAAACAGGAAAAAAATATATATATATATTTGAGAGTGTACCTCTGAAAGTTCAACACATCGAGAAATTATAATGAGAATTTCACACAAGTACACCCGATTTGAAGTTGAGTGCTGTTTTAGGGTGCTACCAGTTTCCAAACATAATTGTTAAGTACACCCTACAAGGAAAATTTTCTTTTGATTGTTAATTTAGTTTTCCGGGACCAAAGTCCACAGTGTTTTAGCAAGAGTACCAAAACCACAGTTCTCTTGGGAATTAGCATCTTCTGCTAACTCCAATTTTATTAAACTAAGTTCCCTCTTCCAACAGCTTAGCTTATAATCAGGATCTTGATAGTACTGCATTTGCTATAGTTAGTACTATTCTACAATTTCTATATTGTCTAGTTTGCCGCATGCTTTCCAGAGAAAAAAGAACTGCATTCCCATAACTCATCACTATTCCACCTCTTGAGGTCAATATTTCTCTTTTTAAATACTGCCAAAACTATTCCCCATAGTTGCCAAGTACACTTGCCCTTATGCCATAAAAACAAGAAATTACATCCATGCTTTAAATAAAATGAAATATCTCTCTCCCCATGCTTAAATCATGCATCATAAATGGTTCACAGAAGCTCGAGAGTCAACTATCTTTTCTTACAAGATGAGGAGGCCTATTCAATTTAGGCTAGTTCTAAAGTAAGCCTAATTTATGCACCTTCCCAACATATGTCTTTCTTCTCTCAGAGCATTAGCTGGACAAAGGGCATTGTGACTTGCGAGTAACTTGGCTAGATGCCAATGGTTTATTTGGGAAGAAAGGAAGAGAAGAAAATTTAAAAACAACTTATGGGAGCGGTTAAGGAAATAAATTATGGATATCACCGTATTGTTTTATTTTCTTTTTTTTTTGGTTTTGGGGTGGGGGGGGGGTGTCAATGTAAAACATGGCTAAGACTCAATCATTTGGCATATATCCTCAGAGACTGGAATCTGTTATACCCCTCATCATCTTCCTTATAGTTTAGATAGAGCTTTCAAAGGGACTTCGTGAAGTCAGCTTTGGTGAATGGTGGGTGCCCCACAATCTACTTAGAAAGTTGATATAAGAAAAAACCAAGACATGTAAAAAAGTTTTGAATGTCTATAAAAAAAACCAAGACATGTCAAAAAAAGGAATTGATCTCTGTTTCAATTGGAAATGGTTCACATATCAATAATTTAAAGAGGCAAGTAATAGCTCTTCCAATTGGTCTAGGAGCTTCGAACATTAAGCTCTAAATCGCTCACAATTAAAGAATACAGATCTGATATCATTACTTATGTAAATGATGGATCAATAGGTCTGTGGAGGTTCTCTGCTTTTACAAAAAACACAATGGATATTCCCAGGACCATGAGTCATAGCTACACATTTTTGTGATAGTTAATTCCGGTGAAACTGAAGGGTATCCTTGTCGAAATAATGAAAGGAATGAGAGAAAACCCATTGCTCTCCTGACTCTATTCCAGAAGCCTCTCTCCTCTTTCTAGTATCTTCTTCTTCTCTTCCTCATAAATTGACAAATAACCAATTGAACTTGGTAACTAAAAATCAAGTGTTTTCAGAAATTTGAAACTTCGTAATATCTCATGGATTATTTGGTGTAAAGAATGTTGCCCTAATTTAGCCTTCAAAACTTGTTTCCTGTGCTGCATACTCAGCCTGACTTGCTCGCAAATATATAGACATTCCTGCCCCCAATGACAATCATTGCAAAAAATGGTTGTGCAGGATTTCAAATTCATTACCATGCAGTTATTAGCCCAAGCATAATACAACTGCACTGGGCAACAACTCCTCACTCTTAACAAACGACATCTACACAAAATATCATTTGACAATCAAGAACAGCTCACAACATTTTCCACAAGCAAGGTACAGAATTGAATCACAATTGACCATTTATAAACATAAGCATTATGCATTGAAAACTGGGTACCCGAAGAGCTGATGTGCAATGGCAAGCGCAGTGGTGGTTTTTCCAGTGCCAGGTGGGCCATAAAATAGCATGTGTGGACACTACACAGCAACCAAAATTGAGAATCAGAAACAATCACAACAACACAAATAGATATCGCCAGAGCACCAAATCAGACATTTTGACGATAAATGGTCTCGAATCAAAAGAAAAGAAAAACAAAGGACTACCAAAAATCATATTAACCAGAAAAAAATAGGGTTTTATGAATAAGATCATCATTACTTGAAAACTTCAAAAAATTAAGTAGAAATTTACATTTGTGGTCTCGAGAGTGTTTGTGAGGACCCGAACGACCTCGTCTTGGTGAGCTACGTCCTTCACTTGCTTGGGTCGACTGATATTGAACGTTAATTAACAAATCAAAAAAAAAATACGCAATTAACCAATTTACACACGTATATCGTCACGAAAATACAAAGGATGAGCAAGATTCTTACTATTTTTCAACCCATGGTTGAGTGCTCTGCAACACTGGCGCCATTTCTCTCTCTCTCTCTCTCTCTCTCCTCTTCTTTCCCGCTTTTATTGAAGGTGGAAATGGGGATTGATCTTTGCGGGCCGGGAAAAAGGTGGGATGGGTCACGTGAGTATTGCGTGTGATTTGTATCTGGATTGAAGTGTGAAGCCTGATGTTCATTTTGGGCCCTCTGTTCCGGTTAGATCTTGGGGCCTTAGCTCAAACTGATTGTAGAAATAAGTCCCCTCTAAAAAAATATTTTGAAAAGAAGCCATCCAACAATGAAAAAGAATATTATAATCTTGTATATATTCTTTTGTGACGAGGATTCTTCGCCATTAATAGAAGTAGTTTACGAGAATCAAAGGGATGATCTTCCTTTTAAAATTTAATCTTCAAATATAACATTCACCCCCCAAATAAAAAGGGCATTTATAAAAATATTTAAAATTCAAAAAATCATCGTCACTGATTTCATCATCTCAAAAAGATGGTTTTGAAGAAACATGTTCATATTCTACAATTGCAAAAATACAGTTTCAAGAATACAGTGTAACAACACGCTGGACATTATTCTATTTGTCATGCTGTGACAAATAATGCGCATTTACACTGTCTGATTGCTTCACAAACTAAATGATATGCTTGACACAGTGTGACATCACAATAATGAGTTGGTTGTACTCAGCATTGTTTGTCACTATAACAAGCATTGTATTATAGTGTAACAACACACTAAACACTAACAGAAAATATTATCGCTAATTAACATAAAAAAATATATGAAAAAATTGGTTGTTGATGTTAAATTCTACGCATTTGAAACCAACAAGTCGTTACATTAATATAGAACATATATACCCAAACATGATGTATTAATTGATTGTAAAATTATAAATCCGTTGAGACGTCTGTGAAACGATACTCGTAACAATATCATAATATGATTTTTCTGAATGGAACGATGAAAATAACAGTAATAACAGATGATGAAATTGTTGATTGATGAAAAAAATCGATAATGACTTAGATAGAAAACCAAACGTTAAATAAGAAGAAGATGATGTACATTCAAAATTAAAATGTGCTCATCCATTAAAATAGGAATCTGTTGATATAATAAAATCAAATCTCACAAATAAGATACTTGTCTAAAAACAATTGATGAATTATGAAAAATGATATTCAAGTAAAAAAAATATTTAAAAAACTATCAATGTGTATCTACATACAAGACAAGGGGCAAAATAACACCAAAACTTCCCGTTCGTTTTTCAGTTGATCAGATTGATCCCTTTTCATGTTTGATGTATTACACTCAGACCCTTCTTAGTATAAGTTTTTTGAATTGAAGTAAACGGAAGAGCCAAAAAAGGCTAATTTGCCTTCAACTTTTCCAACATATATAATATAATAGCTTTAAAAAAATAAGTAATGGAAATACGAATTTACAAAATTAGATGGTGAGATAGTGATCAAGTAAATATAGGGTGTAACAATTACACTACGTCAACATTATCACGTGGTGTAACCGTCCATTGGATATTCGTTTCTTCACTTTTGCCGAGAGACCTATTAACCATCTCTCATGATCCACACTACAATCGCCGTCCTTCGTGTCTGTGCAGTAAGACATTGTTATTCAATTCTTTTCTTTTGTTTTCTGTAGTATTGACTTTTTGTTCGTTATGTAAGAGTAAGTGATAGCTCCAGCCCATAGATTTTGAGATTGCACTGATGCACTCAATACATTGCCATTTCTTCTGTAAATTTTCTTGCAGGCATCAATCCTAATAACGACGCATAAAGCAAATAAGAGTTTGCACCAAAGAGTTTCTTATCTTTGCATTGTTGAACATTTCTCAAGTCATATGACTGTATTGTTTAAATTCTATTGTGTTGTCACTCAAGTATTTTGTTGGATTTGTCGGTGATCTCACATTTTAGACTTCTCAAAGTTAATAGAAATTAGTTTTTGCAGTTTGCTTTCTGTTATGCTTTTGTTATTGCATATCCTATGATAAAAAATGGCGTGATTTTATTCACTTTAGGAATTTCCTCAACAGATGGAAGATGGGGGTGAAGCTAGTTTTATATGGGGTCTGATGATGCAAAAATTGGATTTGTACACCACCTGTCAAATGAACAGTAAAAATGCAGTAATTGATAAGTGAGAGATAGAGATAAAAGCAAGACAAGGTTTATAGCGGTTCAGTCAATGCGACCTAGTCCACTTTGAATGACTATGGTCACTTGATATTTTATTAACTCAGGTGTGTAGGGATTATAGTGTTTACAAGCTATGAGAGGGAGAGGAGAGATTTGCCTGGTTGAGTGTGTTGCCCCCCAAGTGTTGGTGGGACTTACAATTTATAATGCTCAACAGAGTAATTGAATAGCTAGTCTAACGGTCATAATGAGTTGGGGCCGTTTATTAGTCATAACGGATTGGGGCGACTTTAATAGTAATTAAATAGTTTGGCGACCTCTCCTCTCCTCAACGGGCAAGGAAGTTATAATGCTCTCCAAAGAACTTGGTCAAAGGATGAGGGAAGGTTGACTCTCTCCAAGTGCGCGAGAGGAGACTCTTGGATGACCTTTACTCCAAGGTGGCTCGGAGGAGAATCTTGGATGACCTTGCATGCTCCCTACTGACGTAGTAGCTCCTTGAGCTTGATGAGCTTGACCGGGTTGACCACATTGGGCTGAATTTACTGGACCTCAAGGAGTTGGGCTATAAACTCGGACCGGGCTTTATAACATGAGTTGGGCCCTTGGGCTCGGCCCATCAGGGTCAACATTGAATAGATGGATTTGGTTATATATATATATTGCTTGGTCTAGTAACCTTGTTTGTTAGGTTAACCACAAGTACTATTTTATTTTCTGGCGATAAGGAATTCTCGACCTCGACCAAAAAAATTGGGACATAATGAACTTTATTTAGCCAAACCATAATTTTGAGGAATTGACTTTGGTAATCATTAAGGATATATAATAATGAAATTTTCATCTTTTGTGGAATAAGATACAAGTTTTTGGATTTTAGTTATAACTAAAAAAATTAAGAACAATCTTAAAATGTTAAAATCAATACTATAAAAAATTAAAATTTTATGAAGTTACGTTACAATTTTAGGTTTCAAGTTTTAAATTTTGGGGCCAAGTTATAAATTTTCAAAAGCCAAGAAACTCAAAAAAAGCTTCGGATTTTTGAAAAATGCACAATAAATAAAGAAATAAATATTGAACTTCCAAAAAATTTAGAATAATAGTCATGATTTACTCGCCAAAATTACGGTCATGATTTGCGCATTCTGTCGCAATTCAAACTTGCCCTTTCCCGCTCCAAACTCGCAACCCTCTCTCTCTCTCTATCTCTCTCCTAGCATTCTGGTAAAACCCTTAAAATATCTTTGAATTTCAAGACATTTCTAAACCCTAATTTTTCCAAGAAACACCATCACCAAATCAAAAATCTTCGATTCATGTTATACAACCATCACACACACATACACAGAGTTTTCTTATTTTTCAAGAAATTGAGGAATTGAAGGTCTTGCTCCATGTGTCAAAATGGCGACACGCAATCGTCCATCATCGGCTTCGTCGCAATCGTCAACGTTGGGATCATCGTCGTCTTCATTGGCGAAGAAGAATTCAGTGTCGGAAAATCCTTGCAAGGCTATGGCGGTGAAGCCACAATTGGCGAAGAAGAGACCGCCTCTAACTAACCTGACCAACCAAAGGAACGGGCCTCAGAAGAACGATCCACGGACCACACTTGTTCAGTGGGCACTTTAATTATGCACTCTAATTTTTTTCCTTCTAACCAATCACACTATATAATATATTTATATTTATTATATTATATTTGATATATGAAGTCCATTTAACATAAAAAATTCTAAAAAAAAAATAAAAATTATATTGTCAAGTGCGGAGCCATGAATATCTATGATGGAGGCAAAATATAACTGATATAAAAAAATATTTAGCCTAAATTAATACAAAAAAATTCAATTCAAGAATAAAAAAAAGTAAGAATCAACACTAAATTATTGTGAAATAGTAAATTCAATTTTTATTTAGCCGAAACAAAATCTTTACAAAAAGACACAAAATAATTTTTTTAGTACATTTTAACCTAATTATATATTTCAATAAAATATAAACAATTTTAAAATATCTAAAATTTTGTATATGAATTAAATGTAAATTAATTTTTCACTAATTTTCTATCAATGCGCACAATCACAAGTACGTAGTAAAATTATTCTTTATTTTGTTACAAAATTTAGTTGAGATCATTATCAATCTTATAGAGAAATTTCCTATTCAAAATAGTTTGAAATATTTTTGGGTTACAACCTTTTATTTTTTGTATACAATCGTATTTTATTAGGTTATAGACTACTATTACTAAAAAAATGGTAAATGAAAACTAAAAATTATTCTTAAAAAGTAACGAACATTGTGTTAGATAAAGAGAAATATTGTATTTTCGTCAATATACAAATAGAACATTGACTCAATCCAAAACTAACATATTTATTTTAGAGGGTTAGTGGTCCACTAATTTATTAAAAAAAAAAAACTAGAACCATTATTAAAATTTCCAAAAATTTAGGGGGTAAATATAATGTATAAAATAATTTTATAGGTCGGTGCAAGGATGGACAAAAAAACTCAAGGAACTGAGTTTCTCGTGTGTTGAGCTTCTCTCTGTTTCTTCTCTTTTTCTTGTGGCTGGGCAGTGGGCAGCTGGGAGTAAGTGAGATAGAGAGAAAAAAAAAAGGGTGATTTGAAAGCCGATACAATTTTTTAGACTTATTTGTGCAAAAATACAACACAAAATCTTACTTTGGTTAAAGTGCATATTTTTAAAAAATGACAATATTGTCATTCAGTAAATAGTTGATGGGTTGAAACCCTTTGTATTCCTTTCATATATTTTAGCTACAATCAAGCAATGAGAGGTAAAATAGAGACATATTTTATCTAACAGTTTCTCTCTCTCCCCTTATTTTCTCTTACTCTATTTATATTAATATTACAACAACACAATTACACTAATTAATTATATCAATCAGTTACAATTGTTCTATAATACATCAAACAGTTACTCATGTATTCTAATAAATCAAACAATTACATAAAACAATTACACAAAATTATAACATCAACCCAATTTGTCATTCAGTTGTTTACATAAACTAAATAGTTGCACCATTTAGTACCGCGACATTGTTACACCATCATGCCTTAACAATTGCATGAGACTGTGATTGTTACACCCATTAAAAAAATAGTTACACCCATTAAAAAACAGTTACACCCATTAAAAAAAATAGTTACACTCATTAAAAACAGTTACACCCATTAAACAAATAGTTACACCAATTAAAAAATAGTTACACCCATTAAAAAAATAGTTATACCTATTAAAAAATAATTACACCCATTAAAAAAATAGTTACACTCATTAAAAAACATTTACACCCAATAAAAAAAAAACAAAGAATTTTTTTTTTCCTACATCCCAACAACGAACAATACATAATATCTAACAAAACATCTTAGCCAATTCTATTCTTTTTTGGGGAAAAATTCAGTATTTATTAACATATAATTTGTGGCATTCTAATCAAATCCCATTGTCATAGAATCTTGTTGCCGAAGAAGAAGGGTTTTTATCATTAATGCCCCTATTTTACCTCCCATTAATATTGTTAATCTTTACATATTTGTTTCCTCAAATAACTGTCAATGATGACTGCATAATTTAAGGGAGGGTGTTTAGGTAAAAAAAATTTTAATTCATTTGAATTTTGTACCTAAACACAAAAAAATTTATAAAAATTGTACTTAATAGAGTAAACAACTTATTCATACACTTTTGCTCAAATAAGTCTAAAAAATTGTACTTGCACTCAAAAAACCCAAAAAAAAAAAAAAATGAAAGATAAGATAGGTTTTAGTCAAGTGGGCCAAAAAATTTGTTTTTTATGTTGGGCCAAAAATTTTGTTTTTAATGTTGGGCTAAAAGTTTTGTTTTTTTAATAGGTTTGGATGGATTATAATAGATCAAATATTTGATTTTTTAATAAGTTTGGGTAGATAATAGTGAGCTCAATTTTTTTTGTTTTAAATGGACTTAATTTTTTAATTATTTTGGATAAATAATGTGGGCCTAATATAAATGAGGAGGGCACACATAATATATATGTATAAATATATAATACAAATACCTAACAAATAAAATTTTTTTTTTTGAGGGGGGCACGTGCCCACCCTGGCCCTGCCTCCCTCCGCCTATGAATAGTAATGATGTCTGTTTTTATGTTTTTTCAATTGTGCTGGTTCAAGTAACTTACACCACTGAATAAAGTTTACTGTTGATGCCACTGCATTTTTGTATCAACTGGTTTTAGACAGCACATTTCTAAGATAGCTGTTGTCTACAATTTTCAAATCTGTTGTTAGAGCTTCGATACTCACTGGAATTTTATCTGCTATTTCAAAGGTTCCATCAATGCAGTTGGAGTGCCTAGTCAGCTACCTTGTGGAATTACCTCTGCTAGAATACAGTGCTTTACTTTGCTCCGTCTTTAATTGCTGCCTCTGCAACTCTTTTGGCCAAATTCATGCTAGTCCCTTCAGAAAAACCTTGGGTAATTGCATGGATAGTAACAACCACTTTTTATTGTTGCCAAGAAATTTGTTATTCTTATCTCTTCTGCCAGACTCAAGTGTCAACGTATAATCCTCCTGAAATATTTTTGATACAGACTTCAACCTTGAAGCTTTGTACACATTATAAGGCCTCTGATTTGAGTGACTGTGTCAAGGAACTGCATCGCCTTTGTTATAATGGCCATGATTCCAGTTTAAATGCAATTAGGAAGAAATACAGTCAACATAAGGTAAGCAATTCTCTCTCTCTCTCTCTATCACACACCCACCCACACACACCCCCCCTCACACCCACCCACAAAGGGTGCTCTGTTTCCTGTTTTGTTCTCTGTTTTTTCAACAAAAGAGAGATGTCTGACGCCTAATATCACTATAGGCATCCGCTGTATTTGAAATTAACTAACAAAGTTGGGGAAAAACGAATGAACCATTGGGAAAATAGTAACCCGAAATATTCCTTCTTGTGATGAGTCAAACTGCCACTAAACTTTTTTTTTTTTTTTTGAAAAAAGTTGTCCACCTATCCTCACTGGCTCCAAGTGTTTTCTGAAACCAGTTCTGCTTTTGCAAACTTTAATCTATTCCTCCAATTTTCAATACCATGTGTAGGTAGAATATTTAAGGGAATTGTCTTGTGGGCTTCCATTAATTGGTTAAGTTTAAGGAATCTCAAGTAAAATGATCTGCAGAATGGTAATAGACACTGGCATTTGTGTGGCACATTATAAACACTCAGAACATTACAATAGGATTTGAACAACTGCAATTTCTTCCTGATATGGCAAATTCCTCATAGGTTTAACATAGTGGACGTGTAGTGGCTGCCAGACTGAACAGGAGCCCAAACTTATTTGGGATTTTCAAAGTAGAATCTAGCTATTCAAATGTCTTGATTATTCATTTTCTTTCAATTGTTTACTGATCTATATTGTCATGCTCTTTTGCGTCAGTACAAATTTGTGGCAAAGAAAAACTGCCCTCCTTCAATACCTCCGGAGTACTTCCATGACCCAAGTAACTAGACTTTCGTGTTCCTGTTCCAACGCTCTGTTGGATGGACTCAGGTGTATATGCTGCAAGCTATTTTTCTTGTTTTTTTTTTTTTTTTTGGGGGGGGGGTTGTAAAGTATCTTTTCATCCTTTATACGTACTAGTTGATGCACACGTGCGTTGCACGTGAATCATTTTAAGTATGATATGAATTTTATACATGACATTTTAAAAGGAACAGAACCATTTTAAGATTTGCAGATGAGAAAAGAGATACAAAAGCCTATGAAGTTACATCACAAGACATGATTAGAGGAGCTTTGTTTGCCAGTATATATACATAAGTATGCTGCAACTTAGTTGCCAAAGGAAATGCACCTAGCTAATCATGCTTTACTTCAGGTCTTGCTTCAAAACGTTTAAAGTTTGCACTTGTGCACAAACTATCTCATTCATGACACTAAAAACATTAAAAGAGCACAGCAAAACGGGGAATCGTTAAATCTTCTATATTTTGTTATAGAAACCTATGACCAAAAAGACAAATATCTTTCATAGGATACAAACTTGTAGGAATTCTAATGTGTACCAAATGTACTGATATACAACATTACAAAGATTAAACATAATAAATCCGTAAGTATTTGGAGATAAATGGTTGTAACTGAATCGTGGTGAGTTATTTTTCCCATTCATTAATCGTCAGCTTAGAGAAGTGACATTCACGACAAACAAACAAGAGGAAAAGATGGGGGAATGGATTTAAGAAATGAACAGTGCTACATAGATTTAAAAAAATTGACTTAAAAATTTGACTTGATGATGTGGCTGTTATATTTGTCATTGATTTAGCTGTGGGTTCCAGTATTTATTGAGACCCACTACCTATTCAATGATAGTGATTCATCATGTCAAATTTTTAAATCAATTTTTTTAAGTCTATTTAGCATTTTCCTTAAGAGATACTTCAACAATAAGCATTGGGCCTTTTTTTTTTTTACTTATGTCATAGTTATTTTCTTGTATGAGTAAATAGAAGAATACTCCATGCCTGCAAGTGAAATCACCATATGTTTTGGTTAGAACCTTTGTATCTAGGACTTTAGACCATGAAAATTCTCTTTGGTGCTATAACAGTCACGACCTTGAGTGGAGGTGCCTTATGAAGTAATAGATCAAGTAACAACATTGATCCTCTTCACTTGTAAAATCAGATAGCATAAAAATGTTTAGAAGTTTGGATTAAGAAGCATTACCTCTTCACATTGTTTTGGACTATATATTTTTTTTGGTGATATTGAAAATTAAAAAAAGTTATGCACCAATTAAAAGTGCCGCTAGTTGTGGAAGTTTTGGAGAAAAAACTAAGATTGACAAACAACATCTACATGTTTTAGAAGTACCCAAGTGAATCATGCATCGCCTATCAATCACCATCCATGTGCAACCTAATTTCTTCAATTGATTGAATTGAAATGCTAGTCATCCAAAGATCACACACCTTGTACACAACTACCTAGATCAACAAATAGTAGCCCACAGGTAAATTCATGAGAATTGATTGGATCGGAAATGAAAATTGAAAAAGAACAGGAGTTCCAGAGATCAAAAAAATACATCAAGAAGCCAGCCGCTTTGGGTGAGATCTCAATGTCCCTAAGAGAGGGTATAAAAGTAGAAATTTTTTACAGACAAATTTGTTTTTGCCTAAACCATCTTACAAATTGTGGATTATATTTGTAGGATCTCAAAAAAAATAAAAAATTAATCAAAGTAAATATCTCACACACAAGAAATAAATCAAGAAAGCAAAATCAAGAATTCCAAGTCTCCAACCAAACGAAACATAAAGTTGAATAGAATAATAAGGCTGTGGCATCCAACAATCAAGAAAACCCAAGATTGGTTTAGCTGCTATACAAAGAAGTCTTGCAAGAAAGGCTTTTTAAAGCAATTAAAAAACTAATACGAATTCTATAACAAGATTGCATACCTACTGTAGCAATACCAAGACTTCTAGAATCCTATGGGGCTAGTATTACAAAACATATATAGTTTTAATTAAAAACTAAAAACTATTTTCCAAGAGACAAACTATGACAAACGTGAGAATAAGAAATGATTGAAGCTGCAATAAGTTACTAATATTATTGATTATTTATTTTAAGAATATTTAGAGTCTAAATGTTAGTGACTTTCATTGTATACTATTAAGCACAGAAATAGGAGACCGCTCCAATTTTGGCAAGTAATACACTCAATTAATGCACACACGCTATTCATTCCAAAATTACCTGCTCCTAAAACCAACTATAGTATGGATAATATTTTTTTAGTATCATAGCTTTCCACTACCATGGTTGGACCCCCAAACTCAAATTATATATTGTAGTTATTACTTTAATTGTTTCTTTTGTTGTACATAATATTTTTACACATTTTCTAAACGCTTTCCCTAAACAAACAAGAAAACTCACTCTACACTTACCTAGCCAGCTCTTCTAGAAGATTGTTCTTCCTCTTGTTATTTTACAAGGAAGAGAATCATACACACCTTCATAAGTATAAATAAATATCTTCAGATAATGGGAATCCTAGCTACCACATTTATCCTCTTACACTTCTAAATAGAGAAGCAATTGTAACTCTTTTTATATCTAAGCACATTTAGAATAGTTTGTTACTTCTACGAATCTATGGAAATTATTTACCAACATTGTCTCCCATCAGCCACATTTAGATGGATGGAAACCATATACGTGCTGTTTAATTGCTTTTTTTAATGAGGATCTTCTTCATGACTTTGAATTTGGGTGTCTTTTGCTACAAATTTTGTATATGCACAACTCCTAATTTCTCAGTCATATACCTATGAACTCTAGAGTAGCCTCAACAATAACCTATGAACTCTAGAGTAGCCTCAACAGTGATGTGTTTGTCTAAACACCAAATATACAATCATGTTATGACTTTTTTTTTGTTTTTTACTTTCAAATTTCATCTTCAAGTTATCATGCGAGCAAAAACATAAGACACGATTCAATGTTGAACAAGGTAGAGCTTTAAACAAAATGATCCCCACAAGCTTTTTTCACAAGCATTACACCACCAAAGCTACAAAAAAATGATACAAGGAACTCATCCAACATACCGCATACTCTCGGTATGCAGAATGAACAAATTAAATTGACAAATTACACGTTGTCATTCCATCCGTTCCGTAACCTCAATTATTGTCATTCCATCTGTGTCGCAAAGTTGAATACTGCGGGGCAGGGGTTGTTGATATTATCCTCTTATTCTATCTATTTGGGCATGAAATAATGTTTGTTTTGTATTCCCGTGTTGTGTTGCAGGCATCAATTTTTATGTGCTAGTCTGGAAGTGGAAATACTATCCATCGTCATATTTGTTTTGACCCTTTTATGTATCTTGTATCTGTTGTAGATTGTATTGAGGGAAATTTGATTAATCAAAGAACATTGTAAGCATAAAAAGTCCTGCTGGATAATACATATAGAGGTCAAGGAAATGAGTTTTAAGGTACGATAAAAAAAAAAAAAAAAAAAAGGTACCTACTCAGCAAAAAATAGATGCTATAATTATTTAAGAAAAAATAAAAATTCAATTGTAGCAAGCAGATATCTAGGCCATGCAACAAACATAAAGCTGTGGATGATTAGAAATATACCAATATTACAAATATATCAATACCAATATACAATGAAACCAATAAAGTAGAAATACTCGTTTCTAGTAATTCTCATCCCCATTAGGTATTGCCACACTGGAGCAAAAAGTAGTCAAAATCCAAAGTTGTCACTCTATCTTGTAGGGAGTCAGTTGAATACCACATATAAACTGAAGAGAAAAATAAAATGGGTGGAGAGAGTTGCATTGTAGGGGCGGAGAAAGAGACAAATATTTATTATGAAGTATGATGGTCTCATAACATGCACTTTCATTATAATGAATGATAAGCTACGTGGAAGAGGGAAGGGCTACCAAATACAAGTTTTAAAACATTTATTGGTATTGAATGAGAAAGGGAAATAGAAGAGCCACCAAAATATAAATCCAACCGGTTGGAAGTGGAAAAGTAAAGGGTGTATTGAGTGCAAAGGAAAAATGATTCTTTGAAGTCTTTAATAGTTAACTCTTTCTTTCTTCTTAACTCATGAGTAACAATTAAATTCTCACAATGGTAATTCATTATTCTAAAAATTTATTGGAAGCTGGTGAGAAAATGTAGGGAGAGATATGGAGAGTCACCACACCTTTGAAAGAAATAAATGCACATTACAATGGACAAATGAGTGCTATACATTTATTCATGTGAATGGTAATTTAGATATTTAAGAAATGTTAGAGGACAATTATGGTAATCAAATTTTTTTTGGCTTAGTAGCTTTTTAGAAGTAGCTAGTTGATGCACACGTACGTTGTACGTGGATTAATTTGGATTATAGTTTTAGGTTTATTTTATCCAAATTATCCCTATATTGATAGTTTGCTTGCGTGTAACAAATAATTCTAAATAACTTGTGAAGTGGTTTTAGTCTGTAGGAACAACAATCGGGTTGCACATCATTTTGTAGTTTGCTTGCATGTAACAACGAATTCTAAATAACTTGTGAAGTGGCTTTAGTCTGTAGGAACGACAATCGGATTGCACATCATTTTGCTAAACATGCGAGATTTATGGAGAGTTTAATTGTATGAAAAGGAGCAAGCACATGAGTTTGTTATATCGATCTTATCTCTGATATTCCCTATGAATAAAACATTTACCATTTTTCTTAAAAAAAAAAAAAGTAACTTGTGAAGGTTTCTAAATCATTTAATTTTTTTATCCGAAAGGCGTCAAAGATTGTAATTTACCTTGTTTATTCAGCAAATAGATCATCAAAAAATACGCACACATATGCATTTAAATTAAGTTTAGATTTTGATTATTAATTAGTTTGTTAAAAATAAGAAATTAATCAATAAAATCTTACATCTTATGGTTCACAAATATCAGTATATAAACAACAAAAATATCTTACAAAAAATTACTTGACTACATAGCTACAATAACGTGGCATATAAATCAAAGTAACAAATGCATTAGGAACATTGCATGAAAAGTAAAATCAAAAATCAAATAATGGGTAGTGAACTAAACCACATCTATGGAATTATTGAACTGAAATTTCAGACCAAAACTCAAAATCCATGCATAAAGGAAGTGTAATATTGGAAACTAAAAAAGGGAAAAGACAAAGAGAACACAAATATAGAACTTTTTTTTCAAAAATTCGCAAGAATTATGCAACACAATACACTGAATAATTTCATCATGTCATGTCATTTGTTAAAAAATGGCTTAATTGCACTCAATGTCATAAATATCCCATTCTCTTTTTTAAGGAGAAACTAAGCTATGTATCAGGAGTATTGGAATGATTTTGTAGGACTTATGCCTAAGTCATGTTATCTCATGTGATTTTGTAGGGTGTTCTCATGTCATGTGTTGCTAAACGATCTCACGCTTGAAAAACAATCGTATAGTGAGAAAATTGAGTTGATGTTCAGCAGCAACACAAGTTTTTACAGTCTATATTTTATCGATTATACTATAAAACGTGAATATAGACCAAGTGAACAATGAACATTAATCCTGTTCACAAAAAAAAAAAAAAAACAATGAGCAGTCTATAATTATAGCCATTTTGGAAACAAACACCCTTACACATGTTAAGCGCGGCGTGGGCAATTATTATTTCCATAGTTGCTACAAGAAAACAGTCCTGCAAAATAGAATACAGATTGGGTTGGTAAACAAGAAAATATTAAACAACTTGATCGGTGAGATGACATATTGATAGGAATATCACTATTCTTCTTCTTATCCTTCGTTGATCTTCTTCTGTCCAGACCCGGAAGTTCCCTCCTCTCCTTATAGTATTTGATCCCAAGAAATCAGAATTAAAAAAGAACCCAATATAATGGGGCGGAAGTGAATGGACAGAGGGGGTTTTGACGATTAGAATACTAAAATACAAGAAGTCTAATAATTGTGTTTATTCTCTCTAGTCTATAGGCAATCAATGCATTAGTGATGAATTGGAATAATGATAGAATTTAGTGGAAACTTAATCGGTTGATGGAAAGAAAAATGGGAGAGATATAGCCATAGAGAAGTCTGAACAAATAAATGCTCAATGGAGTTGGAGGGTCTTTTGGATATGCAAGTGATATAAGATAGTTAAGACAAATGATGACTATCTTTATTCTTTTTTAGATGGACAAAATGGTGAATTAAAATTTTTTCTTATGTGTACATTTAATAGTATAGCTAGATATAGATTTAGAAGTAGTATAGATAGACATAGATTTAGAAGTAGTACAGATAGATAGATAGATAGAATATCGATATAAATAAGATTGAGCAAAGAAAAAAAAATAGAAAATTTAAAATTTAAAATAACTATTATAGCTCAAATGAATATAATAGAGTCAAATTCATGTACATTATTAATTTAAGAAGATGAAAGGATATGATAGAATATGTAATAAATTGGAGAAGATGAATTAATGTAACCAATAAATCTATGAGAATTCCTAAAATAAGGATAAAGTAGAGATTATAGAAATTCTAAAGGGTAAATAAGAAAATTAAAAGTTTTTCTCCTTAAGTCACTTTTAGAAGTAGTATAGATGTATGGATTTTGAGTCCAACAATATTGTACATGACTGTTGCCGAATAAGGTGGATTCACATTCTTTTGTTTGTAATGATATAATTTCACCAAGAGTGTACTCGAGCAATTGATTTTGTTTGGAGTTTTTCATTTACTACAGTGCAGTTTCATGGTTCCTATCTTGTGGTTATATGCTTTTATTTATTTTAAGCATGCTTCAAAATCGCGATATCGACCATCAATTCGGAGGATTTTGAGACACATCAGTCGTATCGCGGAATTGTATCAACTGATTTGAATACAACTCCGTCGAGTCTTGCGAGATTTGGAATTTATACGTATCGTGTATCAGTATCGTCGCGAAAGGTGTCGAGTAAGATACAACTTGGCCAAATTGTATTGGTATCAGTTGATACTTTGAACTATGATTTCTTAGAAAGGGGAAAACATAGTTGACACGGGTGTTCCTGCTTGCTGCTGATGTATCTGTTCGCTATTTCAGGCTGTCTCATGGATAAAATCAATGAATAATGCATCTGCGCTATTATTTGGAAGGAATGCTGTTGATCAAAATTTCTTTTCTTCTTTTGCCAGAGACGTTACCAATAACATTTTCTTTTGATAAATAGAGTCGGGAAAACAGAAATCTTAACACTGATAAAATTTTCATTTCAACTACAATATTTATCAGTAGTACATACCTGCTCATATATACATACTCATTAACTAGTATCGATAAATAAAGAGACATTCTCTGGTGCATTGTTAAAAGTGACGACGATCTTGAGGTTGTGGGCTCCAAATTCGACAGCATTCACTTTGTTCGAACTGCCAATCAGTACACTGTTGACAAACTCCGCACCTTTGACTAACGAGGACTGAAGTAAAGATCTTTCTATTAGCATTTATACATGCATATGTTGCTCATCTATATATATATATATATATACATATATACAAATAAGAGAGTGGTAACGTTTATATGTAATAAGAAACTCGTACAGTGATTGCACATTAGACATTGCAATAGTGTACGAATTTGTCACAGAGGACATTGGAGTTTGGTTGAGCTGTAACCCAAATATGCAGCCTCAAGACCAAGACTTAGACTTGTGTTGAGCCAATAACAATCCTCAAATGAGCACTGTGGACCACCATTTGGCCACTCAACATCAACAGGCTTCATGAATGTGGGTCCCCAAGCCGGGGTCCCATCCTCATATGAATTGTGGGTCAATCTCTGTATCTCTGAACCGTCCGATCTCACCGTAAATATATCGCCATATGGCTGATAGTGATGTGGGTTCGAGATTGGTTCAGCTGACACCCCGGCATAGTCTGAAGTAAACACAATATACTTCCCATCCGGGCTGAACCATGGATGGTTACATCGACCACCCGACCCGCTTTGGACCACCTTTCTCAACCCTGTTCCATTCGGGTGAACCATATACATTGCAAAACTACCCGAACCCGGATTGTCCCTATCCGAAGCAAAAGCGATCCAATCACCATCCGGTGACCAATTACACATCGTGTCACTCCATGGACCCTCCGTTAGCCTCTGGAGGCCACCTTTCTCTCCATCCGAAGCATCCATTATGTACAAGTTCTTATGACCCGAACGCCCTGATCGGAACACGACCCATTTTCCATCTGGCGAAGGCGACGGAAACGCATTATTTTCGCCTCCGGTTGTCAATTTTTTGTAACTTAACTCATCATCATCGACGTTAATGGAGATTATATCAACCTTGGTGCTCTCACTTGCAAATGTGGGCCCCACACTGGTGTAGACCACACCTACCCTTTTCGGATCCCATGCAGTGGAGAAGGCATCCCCACTAAAGACCTCCCGCATCCCCGACCCATCCCGGTTCATCACATAAAGACCCGGGAATTTCACGTACGCAATCCGGCCCCCGTTTTGTGAGAAGGAAGGAAACGACCCATCAATTCTGAATAAAGAGATTTCGGGTACTGGATTTTGGAGGTTTTCAAGTAACAGATTATTACTCCTCCTTCCATTGCTTGCCCCTCTACATCTATGGTACCCGACCCGTCTAGAGTCTGGTGATATAAACGGGTTAAAATGGTGAGCATTTGGGTAAACGGGTCGGGTTACCTCTATAAACTGTTTCAGAACGACGTCGAATAACTCCACATGACGATACTCTGAATTGGGTCGCCTCGTCGCCACTGCAATTAAACTCTTGTTGGCTACGGAGGCAGCTGGTGTGAATGCGTGCAGACCCGATGGGGTGACTCGTTGAGTTAATACTGAGTCCACGCTAAATAACCCATTCTGAGGAAGAATCGCCCTGTAAACACTCCACCAACCATCATCACACCTCCGATGGAAATACAGAGCCGAATCGTCAGCCCAACTCGGCCACCCACCGTGCTCTATAACCTTAACTCGGTGTGACCCGTCCCGAGTAAAAAACACATAAATGTCCGTACCGAGTTCCTCAACCTCACCGTCCCAACCCGGTTCTCCATACGACGCCACCGCGGTCCACAACCCAGAAGGAGACACCGCCGGACTAAAATCGGCAACACCTTTTGGCGTCAACCTCCGAGTCAACCCAGTTTTCAAATGAGTTGAGTACACCGCTGCCCAACTCCTCCGACCCACACCCGAGTCCTCATGAGTCGAAACGTAAATCACGTACTCACCCACCAAACTCGGCCTATCTTTCATCGAAACTCGGTCGTGTGACTCTCCAGCACCCACCAGAGGAACTTGAATCCGAGATGACTCAGGTGGGAGATTAGCTGAATTATCAAGAACTGATCTTTTTCTGGTGCGGTCAGAACTATGGTAGAAAACTGCATCGAGGTATATGTTTGATGAACCATTGCGTTCAGTGACGTAGATGATGAGGTGTAGGGGTGGTGGGTCAGTGGCAGTTGGGGTGGTGGTGAGGGTTTGATTGGGTAGGAGAGAGAATATGGAGGGTGATGAGATTGAGGGGAAGTGGCCATTAAAATTGACGGAGTAGCCGTCGGTGAGTTGGATTTCGTCGGCGTCAGTTGGTGGGTCCGATGTCGGGAGAGAGAATATGTCGAAGGCATAGCTGGATCGACCCAGAGTAGCAAAGACTATGCTGGTGCGACTGTTGGGGTCCTCATGGTCCGCCGTTGCGTGGTACAGGGTGAAGATTAAAGTGAAGAACAGGAAGAGACTCTGAGGCTTTGGTTGTTTCATTGTTGTTCACAAGTTTACAGTGAGAGGTGTGTGGAGGAATGAATCGGGGTAAAATAGATGTGACGAGACGAGAATTGTGGTGTAACAGATGACGTTTTGAGGAAGGGGGTGGGACCCAGATTTTGATATGTTTCCACGTGGCAGAGAATGATGAATGATTGATACAAAGTGGGGCGATTGTCCACACATGGCCTCATTGTTATCCATCACTTTTGGAAATCAATTTTTATCCACATATGAATGGGGGGGGGGGGGGGGGGGGGGGGGCATCGCAAAATTTATTTAATTATATAATTCTAAAAATAAATTTACAAAATAAAAAAATTAAAACTTATTTGAATAGTAGTCCAAAAAATATTAAAACAAAAATGTGATAGTTGTACTGTGGACGTGGTGGTGGAAATGTAGTGGTAGTGATGGAAGTGTGATGGAGATGGTGGAAGGGTGGTGGAAGTGTGGTGGTGGTTGTGGACTTGGTGGTGGTGGTGGTGTTTTCTAAATTTTAGAAATGTTGTTTCAAAAAACATAAAAAATAACTCTAACTTGTCCTCTAAATTGATCCAGTTTTTATTCTCAGTTTTCAAAAAATAAAAGCAAAAAAAAACTGGACAAATAATTTTTTCTAGAAACTGTTCCGAAAATAGAAAATAGTAATTGAGATGCAAACCAAACAGGACCAAACCTCTCTTCATTTAGTATAGATTTGAGTAAAGAGCTAAAAATTATTTTTAGCCTGTTTTTACTCTAATTTAAATTTAAGTAAAAGTTTGGATAAGGATTGGAGATGTTCTTATAGATACATACATGTGAGTTGTAATTCAGAATAATGTTAGTGATATTTAATTTGAGAATTTAATATGTTATGAATATTAGATTAGTAATGAATTTTAATATTTAATAAAATTTATTATTAATTTAAAAATTGTGATATATAATGCCTTCATATTATCTTTTTAAATTAAAATTTAGTTAATTAAGTTATTCGGATTGAATCGAATTTCGGTTCAAATTTTAGATTGTTAATGGATTTGGATATGAATTACGAAAATGAAATCCATCAGATTATCAGATCAGACTTTTGAAATCATATACGGATTCGAATCAGTTAGAATTCGTTCTAAGCCCGATCCATTTCCAGGCTTACGTGTAAGAAATGACATTTAAAAAAACTAGTTAAAACACACGTGCGTTTCACGCATATAATTATGAGGTGTAATTTGAGTTTCCAAATCTTTTTGCTTGACCAAGTGTTTAGACGTGGTTTTTGTACTTTTTATTATTCAAAAGACATGAAAAGAATTTGGAAAGACTATGCTATTCATAAAAGAATAAAGTATGCAATTCATGCACAAATTGGTAATTTGAACAACTTTGCCTATTTTAAGCTGTTTGGACCAACAAAGATTAAAAAAATATGCAATTGTTGTAAAGAGAAATCCAATAAATTATAAAATGTAAATTTTATATAAAGAGAGATTAAAATAAAAGTGTGCTTAGACTATAATAGAGTCACATGATTCAATACTAATGTGAAAAAGTTTGCAAATTGGTCATTTTCTGCCCAAACTTTCGCAGGTACTAAAGACTTCTCATGAACCTATGATGCCAAACAATAATCTGACCCAAGAGTGAAGACAGTCCAAACGTGAAAGAAAAACAAATGAGCATTAGTATATATATACATGAATTATGTTTTGTTTTTTGTGTTTTGATAATTAAAAAAAGAGTGGGGCAAAGGAGAACACTCAGAGACTATCTTGATAAACCCTAATTGTTGGGATTATGAGGCTTCTGATCACGCTCGTTACACCTCTTAGGAATAAACTTAGCTAGATTAGTATAATAGTCAACTATTGAACCCTAATATGAACTCTAAAAGTCAAACCTCCAACCTTAATGTAAAAAAACAGGTAATACATCCAAATTATAACTTACACATCGAAATCATGTAATAGGTTTGGCTCGTGGTTTTAGGACACAATTGTCATTGACAGTACTAATCAGTGGTGTATAGATGCATTGCACTGGAATTGTAAGTGTCAATAATGAGAAATGATTGATAGGATTAAATTGTATCCTCCCATGTAAAATTTATAAAATTGAATTTTGATGGACTTGTTATGTTAACCAGGAAGGTGGAAAACGAGATTTTTTATTTTTGTTTTGAGTAAGTAGACAAGTTCAATCTTAAGGGATTCAATCACTTTTGATACTTACTCGCTCAGTTTATTTTAATATTAAATTATTCATCATGCATTTAAATAACATCATATATATATATAAGAGTCATCAATACATTGAATAATTTATTATTAAGTGATAATGAATTATAAGAGACGTGGATCC
Organism: Ilex aquifolium; assembly: GCA_951799425.1. Lineage (NCBI taxonomy): Eukaryota > Viridiplantae > Streptophyta > Magnoliopsida > Aquifoliales > Aquifoliaceae > Ilex > Ilex aquifolium. Next base: position 23,954,474 of record OX637402.1, read on the forward strand.
AATCCTTTCGTGTAATTAAGGCCCCGTTTGGTAACGTTTTCGTTTTTTATTTTTTATTTTTAGAGTAAACAAGAAAAAAAAACTCGTTTGGTAACCGATTTTGTTTTTTTTTTTTCTGCCACCGTTTTGTAAACGAGGGGCGATTTTCAAAAACCAAAAAAAATTGTTTTCGGTTTTCATTTTTCGTTTTTGAAAAACGAAAAACAGAAACGTTACCAAACGGGGCCTAAAAAAACTATTTGTATAAGACGGAAATCGACAAAGAATGCTAAATTCAATATTCTTCAAGACATGGAAATTTAATCATCATTGGTAAGACAAGTTCACTTTTTCTAGAGAGAGAAGCTCTGCCTTCTTTCTAGAATTTTCTCTCTTTCATGAGTTCTTCACCAATGCAACACCAAATCCCACCAAAACCACCAGACTTATCTTCTAACACACCCCAAACTTATGCTTCGCTTTTCATAAATCAATCCTTGAAGCCCACTGATATACATCAACCACAAAAGATTGACAAACCAATAGTTTTTTACCAAGGAGAACCAGCCTTCTATTTCACAAGTGAAGAAATAAAAAGTTCTAGTCAAACTCTCCAATATGCCCTGATTGGCAAATGTTCTTATGGAAGACCATCTCTTGGTGTTGTCAAAGAGGTAATCAGATCCAAATGGGGGCTTACTGGCGATTTTGAGGTAGGTTCCATTGACCAAAGACATGTGTTGATAAGGTTTGAACGACATGAAGATTATGTTAAGACGTGGCTCAAAGATGCAACCTTGATAGAGGACTACTTATTTCGATTTTTTAAATGGTTTTCAGGCTTTGTTCCAGGCATTGAACCATCCATTGTACCTTTGTGGATATCACTGCCTGGCTTGCCTTTGAATTTTTTTAACAAGCCTTACTTGGAGTTGTTGGTGAAGCCCATTGGAAGAGTTTTAGCCTATGATCAGGCTACTCTTTCTTTGTCGAAGCCAGGGGTAGCAAGAGTATGTGTAGAGGTTAATCTTCTGCAGAATAACCCAAACAGGATATGGATTGACATGGGTGAGGAAGGAGCAAGATGGCAAAAGATAATCTACGAAAGAAGAAAGCTGTTCTGCAAGAGCTGCAAGAAGCAAGGTCACGAAGAAGAAACATGCAGGAAAAGGAAACTTGAGTTAATGGGGGAAGATAACAAGGGAAAGAATCCGGAGTTGGAAACAAATAATGCTACCAAGGCAAGCAAGGAGCAAAACAAGGGGAAAGAAATTCTGCAGAATCCAAGCTTAGGGAAATCAAATAAGGAAACTCATGATTCAGTGAAAATTCTGTCACAACCAAGACAATCAAAAACAGCGCAGCAAACAAAAGGAATATGGAAACAGCAACAACGGCCCAGGAAAGTCAATAACTCAGATGTTGAAGGTGCAGACGTATTTGGAAAAGACGCCAATCAGGTCCTTGAAGTAAGGGATATGAGAGAGGAAAATCCAACTTTAAATTTGGAAAACGGAGAGCATTTAGGGAAAGATAATCAAGTCCAAAATAGTAGAGATCTCCCTCATAAGGAAAGTAGGCTGCAAAAAGATTCGGAGAACCAATTGAAAGATTCGGAGAATCCATTATCCTCAAATTCAAATTTGGTTATGGTAGAAAATAATCGGGTAGGAGCATGTAGCAGTGAAGACAAGAGTGCTGTGGAGGTGCAAAATTTTCCGACTGATATTGAAAATCTGGCTAATGCAATTGAACTCACTAATTTGGAGTTAAATGAATTGGGAGTTGGGCACGACATGCAGGGTTCACAGAGAGTTCATGGCTATCCAACATCCACCGTCTTAGTAGATCATAATTATATCGCCAGAGGAAGCAGCCACATTGTTCAAGATGATGATAGTGGGTTGAGATGTTCTAAGGAGCCTCCAGATAAGGGTTATTATTCTGACTCTGAGGTCTCTTCCAGTACGGATGGTGTTGAAATGGACTCATACTCAGCTGCCTTTGCAAACCACAAAGCAAAGCATGCAATGCAGGATCAGGTTCCCCCTCATTCAGGTATGATTACTAGATCTAAATCTAGCAAATTGCCCTCTTCTAATTCTCAATGATCAGTACAATTTCGTGGAATGTAAGAGGACTAAGACTAAAGAAGATGATTAAGATGCATGATGTCAGTACAGTTCAAGCTACTTTTTTGGGTTCTCTTCCCTTTAATGTAACCTTCGTCTATGCTAAATGTGACCATATCTTGCGAAGACCACTATGGGCTCATTTGGCTTCATTACTGCCTTCTGATGTTCCTTGGTTGCTGGTTGGGGATTTCAATACAATAACTGTATCTGCTGAGAGGAAGGGAGGTTCCACTCCAAGTCTGTCAATTATGGCAGAATTTAATGATTTTATCAATTCCTTGGGCTTACAAGACTGTGGATTTACAGGTTCTTCATTTACCTGGTGTAATAATCATGAGGGAAGGTCACGAATGTGGCAGAGAATAGATAGAGCTCTTATCAATGTTCACTGGGGAGTCAGGTTTGATAGTACATCAGTGGAACATGCCGCAAGAGGTAATTCAGATCATTGTCCTTTAATTATTAAATTTTCAGAGGTGGCTGCTCCTAGAAGACTTTCTTATTTCAAGTTCTTGGATATGTGGGCTGAGCATCCGGGTTTTCTTGAGCTGGTAGAACAGAGTTGGAGGGATAACTATTCTACGGATCCAATTGTTAATGTATTTCTTAAACTAAAGCATGTAAAACAGAGTCTCAAGCAGTGGAATAAAGAAACTTTTGGAAACATCTTTGAGACTATTAGAAGTCAAGAGACTGAATTACAGAGGGCAGAGGTGGATTTGGAAGCAAATAACACGGAAGTTACAAATCAAGCTTTACAAGTAGCTAGGAGAAATCTTGAATCTACTCTAGCAATGGAGGAAATCTATTGGAGACAAAAAGCAAACATTAAATGGGCAGTTGAAGGGGAAAGAAATACTAAACTTTACCATGCTATAGCAAAGGGGAAGGCTGTGAGGAATAGAGTGAGGAGAATAAAGAATGCAGAAGGGGTTTGGTTAGAAGTAGAGGATGAGATTGCAAGGTGTGGGGTTAATCATTTCTATAACCTTTATAAGTCAGAAACTCACCAGTTAGACGAAGATCTTTTTTCTGTTATTCCACATCTGGTTACTAGTGAAGATAATGATATGCTTATTTCTCCAATTTCTCTGGAGGAGTTAAGAGGCAGTGTTTTTTCCATGTCTGTTCATAGTGCTCCTGGGCCTGATGGTTTTTCAGGCAAGTTTTTTCATTGTGCTTGGGATATTATTAAGATGGATTTACTAAATGCAGTTAATCATTTTATTCAAGGAGGTCAAGTTCCAAGATCAGTGAATGCTACTCTCCTTACATTGATTCCCAAAAATGATAACCCATCTTCCTTCTCTGAATTCAGGCCTATCAGTCTTTGTAATTTTCTCTACAAAATCCTTACCAAGTTACTTGCATCTAGATTGAGTAAGGTCTTTCCAAATCTAATCTCTAAGGAGCAGCATGGATTTGTTAAGGAGAGAAGTATAGGAGATAGTATTGCGCTTGCTCAGTTGATGGTAAATGAGCTTGATAGGAAAGTGGAGGGAGGTAATGTAGTTTTGAAGCTGGATATGATGAAAGCATTTGATAGAATGGAATGGGATTTCTTATATCAAACTCTCAGGTGTTTTGGTTTTTCAGAAGAGTTTGTTACTATTATTTCAAATTGTTTCCAGAATCAGAATATTTCTGTGGTTCTGAATAGGGCTAGGCATGGTTTTTTTCCCACTTCTAGAGGCCTTCGATAGGGGGATCCCTTTTCACCCAGTCTGTTTATCATAGCGGAGGAAGTACTAAGCAGAGGTCTTCAACATCAGTTTCAGCAGGGTCTTATTAAAGGATTTCATACAGGGAGGGGTTCTATATTGCTAAGCCATCTACTATTTGCAGATGATACACTAATTTTCCTTAGGGGTATGAAGAAATCAATGAGAAATCTTCTTAAATTTATGAGTAGATATGAGGCCTCTTCTGGGCAGAAGGTTAATAAGCAAAAAAGTGCTCTCTACTGCTCTTCTAGAATCACAATTGCTAGGAAAAATGCGCTATCGCATATTGCGCAAATTCCGCTGAAAAGATGCCCTTTAACTTACCTTGGATGTCCAATTATACGAGGGAGAGTAAAGCTTATATATTTCGAGGATTTGCTAGCTAAGTTTCAAGCCAGAGTACAAGGGTGGTATGCTAAGTTGCTCTCAAATGTGGGCAGGGTTGTCTTTATCCAGTCAGTGCTAAATTCAATTCCAATCCATCTACTATCCGTATTGAATTTACCCAAGGGTATTGTTGCTAGATTAAATTCTACAATGGCTGCATTTCTTTGTTCAGGGAGGCCAAACGTAAACAAGAGGCATTGGTGTTCCTGGAGGGATATTACCATGCCTAAACAGGAGGGTGGTCTCGGTATTAGGAGATTTGAGGATGTTCAACAATCATTTAGAATGAAGCAAGTGTGGCAGCTGTTACAAGGTTCTTCTTTATGGTCAATCTTTTTCTCTTCTAAGTACCTATGCAACCAGCACATTCTAAGAAATAGAAAGCAAGGACTCTCCAGATCCTTTAACTCTTTAGCCCCCTTCTTCAAAGTTGTAGTGGAAAACTCGCGGATGTTGGTAGGCAGGGGTGACACAGTGGATTTTTGGTGTGATAACTGGACTGGAAATGGGCCTCTAATTCTAAAGGCTACTGGTGTTCCTATTGTCTTCCCAAGTCTATCTGATTTACTGGGAAATGGAGGTTGGGAATTGGATGGTATTTTACAACTTTTGGAGGCTTCTACACTGCAGGAGATTTTTGCAGCCACGCCACAACTGTCAGATAAAGAAGATAAGCTAATATGGAAGCATACTGATAGGGGGAACTTTTCAATAAAATATGCTTGGAATTTAATAAGATCCTCTGGTCTTGTTAATGCTCAAGCAGTTACCATCTGGAAGCAAGTGGTACCCCCTAGTTCTCAACTGCTAGGGTGGAAAATTATGAGGAATATACTACCAATGGACTCTACATTCCAGAATAAGGGAGTCTCATTAGTTAGTAGGTGCACATTGTGTTATAGAGAGTCTGAATCTGCTCAGCATCTATTTATTGATTGCAGTTATGCTAAAGCCGTTTGGGTAGCAATATCTCAGTTTATAGGGTTTATGTTAATCCCTAATGAGGCTCCAATGATGCGTTTCATGAGGCTTGCTAGAATTTTCAAACAAGCATCACTCAGTCATACTCTGGTGAGGGGGATTTCTTTATTGGTATTTTGGCAGCTTTGGAAGGAAAGATGTAACAGGCTCTTTGAAGGCCAAAAAACTCATCATTCTTCTCTTTGTAGGAGGATCATGGGTTATTGTAAACTGCAAGTTCATAATGTTAAGCCTAAGTCAATGGATAATTGGCAAGGATTGGATTTACTTGCTTCATTAGATATCTCCCCTACTAAGTCTCCAAAATTGATAGTTAACTGGATTAACTGGAAGTTTCCAACAGAAGGGTGGTTAAAATTGAATACAGATGGTTCTTCTAAGGGTAATCCAGGTTTGTCTAGAGGAGGAGTAGTATTGCGCAATCACTGGGGGCAATTGGTATTGGCTGGATCCTACTTCTATGGTTCTTCTACAAATATGTTAGCTTAAATGTGTGCGTTGTTAGATGGTCTAAAGCTGTTGCTGGATTATGGACTAGAGCTCTACCCACTTCTCATCGAAACAGACTCACAAATTCTTGTGGACATGGTCTCGCAATCATCTTCTCCATCATGGAAATTTTGGGAACTACTTGACCAGATTTTCTTTGCTTTAAGCAGGTTTAATTATCAAATAAAGCACGTCTACAGGGAGGCCAATGCTGTTGCAGATTCTTTGGCAAAAACAGGGGGTTCAGACATGGTTTCAGTTATACATACATCATCTAATACATTGCCTATACCTACAAAGCTCCTATTAATGCAAGATTTCCGGGGGATCAGAGCTTTGCGCAAAAAAATCTCAACAAGGCAGTCATGATTAATCATTTCATTTTGTGTAGTGTATGCAGGTGTCTAAGCTCAGGCTATGAAGCAATATTCATAAAGACAAATCTGAACAAATTCACCAAAATTTCAAAACAAACAGTACAGTCCGTTCTTTATACAGTCCAGAATTCAAAACAAGATCTTTCTTATTCCAAGTATAAAGGAACTCACATGGAGAGGAGAATGGCAGACTTCTGTTCATTGTTTCAGAGGTCTCAGTGTTCATCGGTTGGATTTCCTCTTCCGGGTGGTCTCTCGGTGTGCCCTGATATGTCTTTAGCATCGCAAAGGAGTCCAATCTTGGGCTCTATTTTCTCTGCCTTCTTTTCTTTGTCTGCTGGATTTACTCCACTTTATGACCTTCCTGTGTGGGAATTCTGCAAGGAGGATTGGAGATTTGTTACTGAGGAAAAGTTATTTTTTCTCGCTTCATGGTCTTCATGGCTTTTTGATCTTCATGCAGATGGTTTGGTTTCTCCTTCAAGCATCGACCTGGATTTGGATTTGCATCTCAGACGTGGGTGTAAAATTTCTTCCTCACAAATCCTTTCGGTTCTGACTGAACTAAGACTCTCAGTCTTCTCCCATATCTGTTCAGTAAGCCAGGGGCATAGCAACTGTCTCTCAGCCGCCTTTCTCTTCGTTTATAGTGCCAGAAGCCTCCTCGTTTACAGAGAGGTTAGCTGCCTTATCAGAAAGGCAGAGTTTCAGATCAATAAGGCGTCTTCCTTATCAACTGACTCTTCACATCTCCTTATCTCTTATTGCTCTCAGCTTGAGTTTTATCAGGCTTCCCCTTCTCACAGCTGGATCCACTCAGCCCACTCTCAACTCAGGCTTCTGGTTCTCTCGGCTCGAATTAGGAGTAGCATGCTTAGTATTACTTTTCCTCATTTCATATTCTTTGTATTAAGCATGCATTTAGGTTCCCTCTTTATTTTATTCTATGTAATTAGATTGCATCGAGGGGTCCCTGACTAGGTGTAATTTAATTCTTTAATCAATAAATTTCCCTCGCACCGTCGAGGTTCAATTAAAAAAAAAAAAAATATTCTTCAAGGATTGACCACAAAAGGTTTTCTACATGGGATATCAATAGCTATTAAGAGAGATATTGAAACAATTAAATAGAAAGAGATTCCTACCCAAACTAACACAAAATCCAAACTTCAATAAACAAAAAACATCATATATAAGCTTTTAATACCAAGCTGAACTCTAGTCTAGACCACATAATTCAATACAGAGCCTCAAAGGTGGACCCTTCAAACGTTTTCCTTTTGTAATGTCCCACAAAACAAACCTCAAAGCATTAGCTTTAATGCATTCTGAATGACCACTCAATTATTACAGTGGTAGTTGATTTTAAACATGAGTCTTAACAATGAAAATATAACAACTGTTTTAGTCCCTATAGATCTGAGGTTTGACACTAACTTCAGGCATTAAGAAAAAAAAATCACCAAGTTATTAGTACTACAATACTAAGAAAATTATATGTTTTATGAATTAAACAGACTGGAGGTCCTTAATATTGGTAAGCAACTTTCTGCCCTAACAAAGGTGGGCGGCTCAAACTCGGTAAATCAACAGAGGAAGTTCCTTGACTCCAATTTGGCCAGTTCCTACCGTTAAAGTGCATTTTAGAAATAATTCAAGTAGGAATGAATTTGACACTACCTTAGTATTTTTGACATACCTTTTTACTATAAACTCCGATTGAGCTGATTTTTGAGTAGTAGAAATTAGACTTTAAGAGATACAAAAGTGTATTTCACGTAAATTTCCTGAATCGACTTTTAAATAGGTGAAAACTGCTCCGGAAGTCGTGACAAAAAGTTAGCACCGTTCGGACGCCCCTAGCACCGTTCGGACGGCACTCCCTACCATGAAACCTTTTTTTTTCTTCATAAAAAATATTGACTTGGCACCGTCCGATGCCCCAGGCACTATTTGGATGCTACCCTAAAAACGGCCCCAATCAATTTTATGGGTTTTCTCTATTTTTCACTCTATAAATACCCATAAGGACGTTCCTTTAGTCGTGTTTTTATCAATTTTCAACCCTAGGCAACTCTAGAGAGCGAGAGAGAAGGGGAAAACACAAGATTCAAAGGGATTTTCACGTTGAGATTAATTCAAGCATGCTAGGGCTATCTTCAAACATCGAATTGAGGTAAGAGATTCTTCTCAAGTTCTTTCATTGAGATTAGGATATAATTATGCATGTTTTAAATATTTTAGATTATTATATGCTAAATAATATTTCGTTCTTGGTTTCTTTTGATTAACATACCGTTCGTTCTTGATTTTTTCCTGAGTAACATGTGGTTTTCAACTAGGTACATGTCTTGCGTTCAAGAAACATTGTTCTTGAATTTCAAAAACCCTAGTTTTTCCTAAACACATGTTTTAAGTGAAAGACTTATTGATTCTTGAATTCTAAAATTCTCATTATTGATTAAATTAGGTTTTCAATCAACTATTTGTTCTTGTTTGATGAAATTATGATTTTTGGAAAAATCCTAGAATTTGAATATCAAAATTGTAAAAGTTTTCTTGATATGATCTCTTGCATATTTTAATTGCTTTATTACTTAGTATATTGAGAATTGTGCAATTGTGATTGATTAAGATTGTGGTTGTTAAGAAAATTGTGGTTTCATCTCTTGTATTATTTGGGTGTGACGGACTTAAATTGCTTTCGAAAGCTGTTGTAAAGTGTTAGAGGTTAGTCTATCCTAGTGGGGGGTAAGATGATTGTCTAACACTTGTAGTAGATTGTTGTTTGTGAGAGCAACCATTATTATTCACGTAAGTTCGAGGCTGAGTGATGATATATCTTTCCTAAGAAGGATTCGTCAATGCTGTGGGAGATAGTATACGTCTTTCCTAAAGTAATTTGTGATTTGGCCCTATAGGGAATGATTAAGATTGTGTGGTTGTAGTGTGTGAACGAGGTAGAATCATTGTGTAGATTCTTGAGAAACAACCAACATACGTAAGAATATAGGATGATGCTACTGAGTTATTTATTGATTACTTTAATTTCTTCCAAGTTTATTCCTATAATTGATTTACTGTCTTCCGTACACTTGAGATCATTACAATTGTCATGGTTTACTCTCAAAAATTTATATATGCTATTTTTCAAAAGAGACTTGCCTTCTTTGTGATGGTGTTTTTGTTTTTGGAGTAGAGCCATATTAATTTTCTGATTTTTGATCTCAAATTGGAACTTCGGTTCCAGTCTAGGTTTTTTTTTTTTTAATTTGATTTTCCCACTGTAATTATGCTACTTGAAGATCTTCTGTATATTGCTTGGTGATTTTTAATGCTTAATCCTTATCTGTGTCATGGGGTGGATGCCTTCCTATCAGAATGTCTAGGCATTGTAGGAAAACAAGGTCAGACAACTCTGGCATGTGGTTTGAACACAATGCTTAGATTGCGTTGGCATTCGTTACACTTAACTGATGGGGAGTTCATGTTTTTCTGTAGTCCTAGCACCGGTACATAAATGTCATTAAGAATGCATGTTTTCCTTTTCCTTGTCCTTGTTTTGATAGGAATGCAACTAGATTTTTTTTCCCCATGAGTTTTTTGTTTTCATTGCAGGCTATAATTTTTCCACTATGGTTTATTAGTTTGATTAAGGAACCTTGTAGGCCATCTTAGCTTGCTGCAATGGCCATTGCCAGTGGCATCCTCTCAAATGAACCAAATTTGGGGTTGCCTGGCCATTAGAAGATGCTTGCTCCGAAGGGCATAATGAGCATGTGGGATCAAGCATATGCTATCAAGGTAGAACTTTCATTGTGAAGACTGAAGAGTCATAATGTAATACCTTAGAGTTTAGCAACTTGTATCTTGAGAAGCATTTGGGAATGAGGTAGACAATCTGAACGAAGATAACAGAAGGCTAAATAGGATCAATCATTTGCATCCAACACATGCCTTTGAAAATGAAAATTTCTAAATGAATCTTGACATGGCCCGACATTAATTTTAAGGAACTTTGAAATAAATGATGGTGATAACTTCTATTATTTCCTGGTTTTCTATTAATGGATTAGATATATTTTTTTATGCAAAATTCCACTCATTTTCGAACAATTGTGTTAAAGTGATAGAATTCTCAATTGCTGAGTTTTCAAACCAATCCTTCATATTTGGGAAAAGGCGAATATCATATAAAATCAATAGCATAAGCTGATAAATCGAGCATCATGGCATATCAACATCATATCTTTTCGTTCGAGAGGCCATTTTAGATATATGGAAAGACACTGAGGGGAGGGGAAAACCTTCTTTAGACATAGAGTACAAATAGCCGCAAAAAAAAAAAAAAAACCTTCTTTTACCTTTCTCAGCTGCATTGCGACAATAACTGCAGAGTGCTAACTTTCTTTTGATTAAACTGTCGCAGGTTCATGAGGGAAGAAATCATCAAGTGAGGATGAAATTTTACCTATAGCTATATGAGTTTTTCTTACCTTAAGCTTTTGCTTGTAAGTGAAGAGTCAAAGCATTCCAGATATTACACTAAGGTATGCCTGCGAAACTAAATCTTCAATTATTTGTGGCTGTTTTGTGGTTTTCTAAAATCAAATGGTAGTTGAGAACACAACATGATCTCCTTCCTAACTCATTAAACTTTCTGATCAAAGGTTATGTATTCTTCATCAAGTAGTTGGGAAGATTTGTGATGGTTATGTTGAATGATTTCTTTGTTTTGATCAGGAAATAAATAAGCACGAGCTGTGTCGTCAAGTTGATTTGATTAATTGAATAGTTAATCTTGGTTACCCTACCATTACCAATCAATTACGAGTCTTTCAATAGTAACCACATTCTGGGCAGCAATTTAGAGGTAGTGTTCTTGATGTTAAATTAAAACTTAACCATAGTGGTAAGCTGTCTCTCTCCTACTTCTGGTCCTTTGGACTATGTTTCATTTGTTGATTTACCCGGAGAATCTAAATTTCGGTAGGATGGATAGTAGGCAGGGGCTGTAGAGTTTCTATAATATTATGATATTGGAAATACAGTTTTCACTTATCTTTCTTACTAAGAGGAACAAATTATTTCATAACCATTAGTATTTGTGGTAGAATTTAGTGACGGGCTAAAGGGTAATGGTTTAAATGTTTGAGCATAAAGTAAGTTAGCTGATATGTATAAGCTCATTTTAATGGGAAACACTACATAATGGTGTGCTTAAAGTGAACACCTATATTGTTGTTGATTCTTTAATTTTCCTTACGCACTCAATTGCTCAAATATGTCATTGAATTAAATGATGCATATGATTAGTTTGTGAGTGGAATTTTTTGTATCAATAGTAACTATCTATGGTACAGGTTGACCTAAAGCATTGCAACATGTGAAGCACTTCCAAAGTATAAAATTCTACTTGGGACCTACCGAGCCTCAAAATATCCATTTAGAACATGCCTTCATAGTAAGTTCCTAGGCCTGAGAATGTTCTTTTTTTTCCAGGTAGGCAGGCCTATTTTACTATCAACTGCCCAAAATATAACCATTCAATCTTATTGTAAGAAGGGAGGTCCACTGAGATGTGATTCTTTGACTCATCCCCGAAACAATTTAATTCAGAAGACAAATCCAGGACAACCACCTTTCCAATGTACCAACAAAAAAAAAAAAAATCCAGGACAATTATAGCCAACATTGTTCATTTATACACAAGAAGTATAGTTTTGAATCACTTCGGCTTAGCCCTTCTTGGAAAAAAGGTCGTCAGCACGGAGAAGTAATGGTTAGAAAACTCTCACAGTTAGTCAAGCCTGATATAAAATGATGTGAAACATACAGTTTCAAGTGTAAATTCTAAACTCTTTTATTTGTTTAGTGTTGATTACACCAGAAATCCCCAAAGTATGCATTCCGTTTCATTTTAGTCCCCAATATTTCAATTGGTTCATTTTGATTCTCAAAATATTTAACAGAATTGAGTAACGTGCTAATCAGGTGCGTGTATTAGAGGGCAATTGATGTAAAAAAAAAAAAAAAATTGAGCTTATAGAACATCACTGACTAGCACGTGATTGAAACCTTTCACCTGTTCTAAACTTCATTCCTCTTCTGTGTTGCCACCACCCCTACTACTCTTCCGTGCCCTCCCCCTCCGCCTCCCCTCCTCCTTTCAGTCAATGCTTTGTGGGTTTTTATAATGCTGATTGATTCATATGATTATGTTGACTGTGATGAATGATTTGGAAGATGCACGTGAACTGATCGATACGACAATATCACCGTGCCGAAAGAGAGCAAGCCTGTTTAATTTTGCTGGCAGTGACTATTTAAATGGAGTAGTGAGATGGTGGTGTCGGTTTGAATGGGGCGGGTAGTGGTTTGGTGATCCGCAACAGTAGCCTGTGTTCTGTGCGGGGGGGGGGGGGGGGGGGAGAGAGAGAGAGAGAGTGAGTGTTGGATATGGTGTTTATGTTGGGTGAACAAAGAGGGAGAACTGGAAAGAGAAAAAGAGGAGGGGGGAGACTGTGTGCTCTGTTTTTTGTCGACAGAATACAGTTCAACTGTTCAGCTGTTGTGGGTGTGGGTGAGTGCACCAACTGTTCAGATTCCTTATGATGCATTACATTCAACTCTAGAAATTGAATTCTTGAAGATGCCACTCCCTCTCTACCCTTTATTTTTTGAAATTGAATTCCCTCTCTATTCCTTCTGTTTTTTTCTCTAAAACTTCAAACCATTCTTGAAATTGCAGTGAACATTCTATCTGATTTTTTCCCCTTTCTTTGCTGTTTGGAAGCTTTTTTTTCCTCTCTCCAGAAGGTTGGTAAGGCATGAGTAAGGGAAGGGAACTGCCGGTTGGTTGTGGGATTGGGCAGCGGTAGTTGTGGTTTTGGGTGGAAAGAGGGAAGACCTGGGGGGAAAATGAGGAGGAGGGAGGGTCGAAAATAAAAGGGTAAATTACACTTACACCCCTTGAACTATTGCTCATTTTTCACTTTGCCCCCTCAACTACCAAATTTCTCACATTGCACCATAAACTAACACTTTTGTTTTACATTGCTCCAATCGCAAACGTTTGTTATCTATTTAGATGGAAATCGCCGACTTTTGTTCATTAAATATGTAACAGTACTAATAGACGTTGATAAGTGGGGCAATATGAAACTAATGATATAATTGAGAGTGCAATGTGAAAAATCTAATAATTGAGGAGCAAAGTAGAAAAAAGGGTAATAGTTCAGGCAGTGTAATTGTAATTTACTCAAAATAAAAAAGAAATAATTTTTTTCCCCATTGAATACTCTTGTTGAACACTCACGTGAGATGCATATTTTCCAATTTTGTCACTTATTTGGACGGCGTTAAGTGAAAGAACCACATAAAATCAAATGTTTTACTTCAGCGATGCAATTGAAATATTGGGACCAAAATAATAGAGTGTATATTTTAGGGACATTAACCCATTTGTTTATTTAGCTATAACTTATAAGTTACATGCTAACACCTCAGTGTATTTGATACACAATCCAAACTGCTTCACACTCAGAATTTACTCTTTTGATATCATGTCATATTCTGCCATTACGGATGGTTTTTGATTTCGCTTTGAAGCATGTGTTTGGCTGTCATTCATCAGATTAGACAAGTGAGAGTTAGTGATTCATATAAACACTGTTCAATCATTTGCATATAATTAGTCAGTGTTTTAGTGCTTTTCATGTTTTGTTTTGGTGTTTTAAAGAAAAAAATTGATGTGCTTGAATTAAATTTAGTAAAGTTGGATCTTTTATAATGTTTGGAAGCTCTGAAATCAAATGCTTTAATTTTTTGAAGTGTTTGGAGCTGTTTCAAATTGCGATGAAGAGGAAGGATACCTACATTTCGTTTTGGTAAAATTTCTTGCATTTCATGATCTATTATTGTTTATTTGTTTATCTATGCTACTACTCTAAATGTCAAGAAGTATGAAAATTTATTAATTTCTTTTATTACTCTTTAAAAATCATATAAAGACAATGCTATACATCTTAAGAGCATCTCTAGCCCTTACCCCTTTTTTGTACTTAAATTTTAATTTCCTTTATTATTGTTTCTCTAATTCTAGATCCATACTTATACCAAATAAAGAAAAATCCAAATCTACACCTAAATCTTTAATAGTGAGATTTTACTCTCTTTTAAAGATCTAATGGTTATATTTTACCCTCTTTTAAATTTAGGTTTGTCCTTATTTAAATTTGAGTTTCTTTTCTTTTAAATTTGAGTTTCTCCATTAGAGAGGTTTATAATCAATCAAGCTTTTTACCCTTTTTTTTACTCAAATTTGGGTAAAGGTATGAGTCTCCATTAGAGCATCTCTAACCCTGACTCAAATTGAAACTTATACCAAATCAAGGAAGATTTTTTTTTTTTTACTCAAATCAAGGGAGATTCAAATCCTTACCCAAATCTTTAATGATGAGATTTTATCATCTTTAAAGATCCAATGGTTATCTTTACTCTCTTTTAAATTTGATTTTGTCTACATTTAAATTTGAATTTCTCTTTCTTTTAAGTCAATCTAGCATTACTCTTTGTCCATTGGAGCCCTTTTTATCAAATCAAGTTTTTTACTCAAATGTTAATTTAAATTTGAGTTATAATTGGAGTTGATATCTATAAATGCTATTTATAATATATTTTCCATCTTCCATTCTCTCACTAAATTGTCGGTTAGGGAAACTAAAAGATGCATGTTCACAACTAACCATGTTCACTCAAGAGTCTCACTTTCTGCCCTTTCGTTTTAACTCTTTCCTCCTCCCCTGTTTCTCTCTCTCTCTCTCTATTCTATCTATATCTATATCTATATCTATCTATATATATCTATATCTATACTACTTTAAAAAACCAACATATCTGAAAAATATTTTTTTTCCACTTCTATCCTCAAAAAAGACAAATATGTCATTCCCATATCCTTCAAAATTAATGTCTTCCAGTTAGGGCTGTTAATCAAGCCAAGCTTGAACATTTTTTTAGGCTCGTTTATGTGTAAATAGTCAAATGAGTCAGCTCGTTTATGTGTAAATTAGGCTTGAATTAGGCTCGAATTCAGCTCGATTATCACCCCTACTTCCAGTTCATCACCGGCACTACTACCTCCCAATTTTTCAGCAAAATAAATGTCCCAATAAACCTAATTCGTTACCGCTACTGCCTCCCAGGTTTCCAGCCAGCCGTTACAACCTCTCACTCTCCCTCGATACTCCCTCACTTCATCTTCCTCTCTCTCTTGCGTATTCCCCATCTCCCTCTGTCTCTCTTCAAGCGGCGATTTAAGGGTTTCTTCCCTTGTAGAATTCAGTTAAGGATTAGAATGTCTTGCTCACTTTGCCATTACATAAATCAGTTTACAACTCTCACCCTCTTTTTTTAATTCTCTATTTGTGGCTATATACATTCCACCAATTAATTTACCAAATCCAACGGAGGCCTCTCTGGTTTCTATCTCATGGTCTTCTTTGGAGATTCTTTTTAAAAGGTTGATTGACAGGAGCAAGGTTAATAGCCAACCTTATGGCCGAGTTTGGTAATGAATATTTTCTTAAGCATCTGCCAATAATGTTAATCAATTGTTTTCTGTGTAGATCCACTATCATTGTGAGGTCTAATACCATGGAAGCTTTGGCTGATGTGAGCGTGATCAGATATTTGCAATGGGTTTCTACTCAGCCCAACATATTTCTAATTTGTTGATAACAAATGGACCACGGAAATTTCATTTATTATAGACATTTGAATCCTATGTATTTTGGTTCATATGTTTGCTTGTGTATGTATACGTGGTGACAATGTTGTGGAATTTTCTCTGATGTTTAACACAAATTTTTTTTTTTCAACAGGAACACGTTGTTGAATATCATTTGCTTTGGTATGACGAGTAAAGTCGCGGAATTGTATATCCAACTGAAGCTTGTTGTTTTATAATGGTATGTTCAATTTGTTCTATTTAGTTGTAGGGGAATGAAACAGGAGGGCTGGGCGGAAACGGTGAATCCTAATTATCCCTAACATGGGTGAGCATTGGTGAGAAATTGCTAGAAAACAGGAGAGGAATTAATTCATGTCTTGCTTAATCAAAAATCTATTTTAGTTATGGTTCACTTGGTTTATTTTGTCTTGATGTGTTCAGATTTTTTATTGTTAAATGGTTGGATTTCTTGTCTACCATTGTTTTACTTCTCTTCCTATTGATAAAAGTTTCATATCTTATGAAATACAAAACTCAAATATTAGGTGATTAAGCAACCCAAAATTGGATGCCCATATCTAGGCAAAGTTATTTTCGGAAAGTACATCTTCATCTGAAAAATCCATCTATGAGAAATTAAATCATTTTTCTAAAAGGTCTTTCTTGATCATTAGTTAGTCACATGAAAATTTAGAAGGTAATTTCTCTTTGTTTCAGTATAATATTTGGCATAATCTTTGTTAACGGTGAGAATGTTGTTCTTAATAGTTGGTCACATGAGAATGTTTAATAGTTACACAAATTGTTGAGTGTTACGTTTTATTTAGGCTGATTGGAATATTATTGCCAGTTTAAATGCATAATATTTTTGTTGGATGGCAATTCTAGAAACATTTGCTTTATATACTTCTTAAGATTACCTTGGAGTTCTTAAAGCTGCCATTTATAGTCCTTCTATTTTGTAGACAAGGACCACATTGAATTCTTTCTCCTGACAAGGAGATTTGTTCTTTTTGCCAATGCTCTGTTTGACAAAGAACGACATAGCATACATTTAGGCGGATTCTCTTGCAAAATGTATATATGTAAAGAACAAAAAGAAAATTTGATTACAAACAGAAAACGGAAAAATGCATCCAAACTAAAATAGTACTTAAAGTACATATTTTTATAACACCAACAAATATTTTATAATAGAATAAATTAATTTTATTGCTAAAAAGTGCCAACATTCCCCCAAACTTCACAGTTATGTACCGACAAATCCAAAACATTCTCTCTCTCTGCTTCTCTCCCCACATATCTATTTTCTATACTCTTTGTTTTCCATAATTTTTTATGAGTGGAGGTATGAGTTATGGCTCTATCTACATATTTATCTTTGTCTCTGTTTTAGTGAGGCTTGATTGATTAATTTAAAAATTACAACATCATGGCTTAAGAGTTCTTGGAGAATTGTTGAAATATAGATGGAATTAACAGTGTACTCTACTCAATTTTTAATGTTACGATAGTTGTTCTTTTTTTATTTTTTTACTTCTTGGCACTGCTACAACATTATTTACTTCATAAAAATTGTTCTGTTGCTATTAAAATTCATACTGTGGTTGACGTGAGGGAGAATGGAAACATTTCGAGTTTGATTTCTTGCTACATACAAGGGTCATTGGTTTGGGGAATAGTTAAAGATTGGTCTATTGTAGTTCAGCGAAAAGAAGATTGTATTGTCGAGATTGTGAAAATTGATTTGCAGTGCAGCTTGGTTGTGCTAATAAAGTTTAGGTTTTCTTGGGCCTTCGGGCGGAGGCATAAAATTTGAAGGTTAAGTGAGTCGGTAATTAGTTTGGGTCGTGAATTTTTTTTAATTATCAATTTTTGTATGTTACATTGTGCCTCAATTTTTTTAAAGGCTAGCTGTGTTAAAACCATTAATTTATGGTAAAGTCTGTCAAGTGGCTGGTTACATGTTATTCGGACCAATTTGAATGACATGGCAAAGGCACTTTTACAAGTACCATGAACTTTGAACAATGATGATCTTTATCGACCCAATTTAGATGTTATTGTGCATGTGAGATTTAAGTCCCTGTTTAGCATTATTCTAATGCAAACTTGCTGCAGATGCCAATTTTTTCTATCGCTTTGTTTTGATTGTTCTTCGGTTGCCATCTTTTGCAAGTCCAATAGTGATTACAAGAGGTCAATCACAAAGAGTGTTGAATATTTTTGACCACGAAATTTGACCTCGGAAGGATTCGACCCTAATTTTAGGTGATAGACCAGCATGATTGCTACAAAAACCTGTAAGATGCATTTGATAAAACTCATGCAGGTAGGTAGGTACCTTTGGTTTTGGATTAAGGAGAGAGCCCATGATATAGAGGGCACAAAATCCTGAATTTGCTTTGTATTTTGATATGCAAATGGTACTTTTAGACTTGAGATTCTTAGCATAATGAACTTCATAAATTCAAGGAGCCTTAATTCAACCTCTTTTTTTTTTCTTGTTTTTCGAAAACTGTCTCAACCTCGTGTTTTTTGTATTCATGACTGCAACGCAAACTTTTCATACATGTAATAACTTGTTACTCATATGTATCGGCTAAACTATTAATTGTTTTATGTAATTAGGAAAATTTGACTTCAGAACATACGCGTTGAAACCTCCTAATTGTTTAACGATTGAAATTGCGGGTTTAGCCCAATATGTATACTCAGTTTAAACAGATATAACAATTTTACTTAAACTTTTGACCAGTCTGGGTCCATCCTAATTTCAGCCTTGCCTAAGGCTTGCAAAAGAGTTCAACCCTCTAAACACATTAATAGCCACCCAATCAATCGTTATCTTTAATTAGTGCCACCATTTATTACTTGGCAAACTAAAAGATAGCATGAAACCGTGACAGCCTCATGAATTCTAAATTTCAATGGCTTCTACAACCTATGCTACTTTAAGTGGGTGTTTATAGGGAAAAAATGGCCTAAAAGTTTTACTCTCTTTTAGTTTCAATTTTTTAAGTTGGGATGGAACTTTTATATTTCATAGTAGTAAGCATATTTTATTGTGATTTTGATTGTTTTTACCCAGTACATTTGAGCATAATGGGGAGAAGCAAGATATAGAATCGAAATACGTATAAGGTGCTCACAATTTCTTTTGTGTGTGTATATTTTACAAGTTTGTGAGTTTGGTACAAATAATTTTATATGAATACAAAGTGCTACGACAACTAATTCCTATCACTATAAGTCATTTCACCATTTATAACTGGTGTACGTTGTTGTAGTAATCAAAATTTTCTTGACAAGAGTAAATTGCCCATACTTCTTAACTAACGAAGATCTAACACAGATAAGCATTGCATTATTAGAATTTTTTTTTTCGGGTTAACATTCTTAGAAGTTCCACTATGGTTATTTAACTATAAATGATCAAGTAATATTGTATCGTAAAAATAATACAAAAAAAATTATAATTCGAAATAATTCATGTGCAACACACGTGTGCATCAACTAGTTACTATAAAATGTCAACAAAAGTGAAAAACTTTTATTTGACTACATTAGCCTTAATAAAATAACTAATGACAATAATATCCAAAAGTGAAAAATTTTGATTAACTATATTAGCCTTAATTAGTAAATAACTAATGATGATAGTCATTTTTCAGTTTTATGTGAACTGTTGAGTTGCTGTTAGGTATTTTTAAGGAGTAATAACTAAATTATAAGTAGCTACTAATAAAATCTATATTACTAATATATAATTAACTAATTTTTTTTTCAATTCAAGAATTATGGAAAGTCATATTGCCCACCAATGCATTTAGCCAACAAAGTTTTCATTCTCACAGTCACAGGTCTCTTCACGTGCCCCGTCACTAATTGCTTCAGTTAGCAATTGGAAGATTTGGGATCTGGTAATTGAACCTCCTTAAATAAAATTATTAATTCATCTAATAAATTGAGATATTTTTTATTAATTCATATATTTCATAAAACCACTAAACAAATTCGTCTTTTGGTGTTCCCTCTCTCTCTCTCTCCCTCCCTCCTGCAACCATATGGGTCTCAAGTTTGATGCCTCCTTCTCCTGCAACCATATGACTATGGCTTGACATTGGCTTCGACAGATTTTTCACCCCAGATCTTACTGAGTTTGGGAGTTGTCAATACCAAGTTGACGGCACTTTTCGGGTGATATCAGGTCATTCTGCATAACTTTGTCTTCTTCTCCGTCTTGATTTTTTTTTTTATTTGGCTCTTGTGTATTCATTCTCATATCATTTACAACACAAATTATTTTGCCTCTTGGTTTTAATGGAACTTATGTATTTTTTAAATGTCATATAGCTTCCTTGCTTTTCCCGTTAGGGTTGCCTCTTGGTTGTAGTTATTTATGTTTTGGATGAAATTTTTTTCCAAGGGCAAATACTTTTTTATGTTTTGGATGAATTTTTTTTCATATCTCTTTATGGTAATAGGGAATCAATTATATTGGAGATGACAATATGAAAAACATATTTGCATTTTTCTATCCAATATCTCATAGCAATCTTTTTTCTTTTTTACTTGATAGTGATCAGTTTTGGGTAGTATAAAAAATTAACATTCTATAAGGGGCAATATGATATGAGGATAAAATGTGTAAACATTAAAGAAAGATAGGAATCAAAACCTGATTGGTATGTTGATATCTTAAATTAGTCATCATCAATAGGTTTAGAATTTTAGTATATTCAGTCTTCCATCTTCCCTTGCATTCATCTACTGTTTAATATATATTTGGGCAAGAGTTTTCCTTCATTTCTCATGGTGAAATGATCGACTAACTCAACATTGGAATGTTTCCTTAGGTTCACATATAACGTAGTTTTCAGGTCTTTACAAGTATTCTAAGAGCTTGATTCAAAGAATTCTTTATCTTAATAATTTGTCATCATGAGGATAAATTTACATTCATTTATTTAGTAGTTTGTGGGATTTTCTTATAAAATGTGAATGTTAACAAGATTAATCATCAATATTTATCAAATATGTGAATTTCAAATAATAAAAAAAGTGGTCCACAAATTTAATATATAATATCTCATATTCAAAATGATTCACGTGCAACGCACGAGTGCATCAACTAGTCACCAAAAATAGTGGGTTTAGTCATCTTCTTAAGCTGAGTCCCACACCTTGGAAAAATCTCCTCTCTATCTTTTCTCTCTTCTTAATTTTGCCCTGTCTAATTTCGTATTTGTATCCATGTTACGTGGCAGCTTCTACTTCCTGTCAAAGATTTTCCGACGATGACGCTTTGAATGTGGACTTTCCGAACAAGGGTTTTCTGAAATTGGCAGAGGAAGGCACAACTTGTCTGTTAATAAAAACTTTTGATTGCCTAGTTCAACCGTGATCAAGATTATAATGTCACTCTTATACATTCCCTGAATAAAACTCTTAACTGTTCTTTTATTTCATATTCAACATGCTTTAAATTTTCACTCACCCTCGGCTGGCCTATCTCTCTCTCAAGGGTACTGCAGACTCTTCAATTGCTCTTGATTATTTTTTAGATATCCATTCGTTTCAGATATTCGGTGATAGCTGTAGACGACTGGAAAACCTTCTCGACAACGTTTATATTATTTGTTTTTTGTGATTTTATTTTTGTGGCTATGTGATTCATTCATGTGCATGTATACCTTTATCTTAAGGGGCAATATGCATATGTCAAATTATCTATCAGCACTGCTATACGACCCAATTGAGGGACCTAATTCAATATAGCCTCCTGGCTTAATTGATTAAATCTTCAAATTAGGTCCTTAAGTTAGATACAAATAGCATTTTCCATTTTCTAACAAATAACTGAAACATATACTGCTTTTAGCTACTTCTTGAAATCACTTTATTAGTAGGAAAGGGTGAATGTTTGGCGGTTGATCATCATTCACTGCTTGGAATTTTCTTGTATAATCAGGATGCATAATGTCCAAGGACTGCACCTAATTGGTGGATTTATCATTCATTCATCATGGAGTGGCATGTGATCTTTCACCTTTCATCTTTTCTGTACCACGAATTAACTGGGTTTGATATGCTTATCAAAGGTTTTATGAGCTATTTTGCCTGTGTGCAACCAGTTAGTAGAACTGGAAACATTTGATAATTGTAAGGTGGTAATGAAACAAATTCTAATGGAAATTGTAGGTTCAGTTCAGAGAACATGTAACAGGAGAATGGTGGGAGCAAGGATACGACAGAGCTGCTTGAGAAGCAATTGGGATTAGAGAAAGTGATGACCCTTTGATCAGTTGGTGGGTAAAGCTGCACCCCACTTGAGATAAATTTGAGCTCAATCATCCTTGTGTGACATGTCACGAGCCCAATTATAGAATGCCTAAGGAGCCTGACTTTTGGAGGTATTCTTTACCACCCAACAAACACGTCTGTTAACATTTAATAGATATGTCCTTGGTTGTCATATACTCTTATTTTGTTGTAAATTAAAGTACTTCCCAAGTGTAAGAAAATATTTATCGTGTAATAACTTAGAAATACCGAGGTTGTCCTTCAGGGAAAAATCTCTTTTGGGCGAAAAGAGTGAAAAAGAAGATCAAATCTAAAATTTGGTGGAAGAGAGATTTGGATGAATATTTTCTAAAACAAAATAAAGTTAATAAAAACTACTCTTTAGCTCGAGGATCCGGGAGTGTTCATATCTATTGGTTATTGTATTAATGCAACCGTTCCCGCGTCGACAATAGATTAACTGGAAAATGATGGTTGAATCTTGTGTTTTAAGAACGTAGCTCCGACATAATTGTAAGTAATCAAAAGCATTACATATGCCAGGACCTAGCTTGTCCATGAGAAATCAAACAACTCTTACAAAATGTCCAGCGATGGTGAAGTGTTTTTTTTATTTTTTATTTTTTATTTTTTGGGGAGGGGGAGAAGGGAGGGTTTTTTTATTTATTTATTTTTTGGGGGAGGGGGAGGGAGAGAGAAACTTGAACCTGTGACCTCAAGAAGACAAAATATTCACAAGGTAAGTAGTACCATTAAATTAAAGGTCCGTTGGTATTCAATCCATATATAGAGCTCAAAATTAAGGAAAAAGATGAAGATCTAGCTTGGGTATTTTGTTGGAAAATAAGCATTACTTATAGGGGTGTTAAACGTGTCGGGTTAAACGGTTACGTGTCGGGTTAAACAGGTGACGTGTGAAAAATATGTAAACCCGTACAAGACACGTTTAATAAACGGGTGAAAATTTTCAACACGAACACAACTCGTTTAATAAACGGGTAACACGACACGACTCGTTTAACCCGTTTAATTTTAAAAAAATTATATCAACAAATTTTAATACTCCACTTTTTTTTTACTACAAATTGTATTTACCTCAAAAAAGAGGAATTTTTAGTCAAATCTCATAAAAATCAGATTTGAAAGTTTAAAAAAAAAGGCAAAAGGTCATTGCCTTTTATAGGCAACTTACCCCTCCCCATCTCCCCTAATTTGTCAACGTGGGACAAAAACAAAAATATTAGTTTGCCCTTGTCTTTGAAGTGTTCCCCATCTCTCCTCCTTTGTCTTTGAACTGCTACTTTATTTTTTTTTTTGTATTGATTTCTTTACTTCTTCTTTTTTTGCTAATTTTTTAAAATAATTATTAATTTATTATTATATTAATTTTATTTAAACGGGTAAACACGTGATAAAACGGTTTGACAGGTCTCACCCGAACACGACCCGTTTATTAAACGTGTTTGGCGTGTCAACCCGTTTATCACCCAAACTCGTTAAGATCTCACCAAAACCCGCTTAATTCGTGTTGATTCGTGTCGGTTAATCGTGTTGTGTTAGATTTTGACAGCCCTAATTACTTATGCCAAAATTCAATTTGCCTATAAATAATCAAATAACTTTGCAAAATACTAAACCAAGCTAGATTCATTCAACCATTCCATAAATAAGAAGAGATGAAGCATTTAAACCAAAAGAGAGTTGCATAATACAATACCGGGATGAATACTTACTAACTCATTAACCTCTTACTAAGAAATTACTCACTCTTCATTGCTAGGGAAAAGCAAGAAGACTGAGATGAAAAAATGGAGAGAACTCTCCGAATACAAAGACAAACTTACAAAGAAAACTAAGTAAAAGTGGGAACAAAATAGAAGGAAGAAAAGCTCTCTAAAAATTGCTGTCTCCGGAGTGAAGAGGAGGTGGGTATTTATAGGGAAGAAAGATGATGGGACACTTCTGAGGAAGAAGTAGATCGCAACACGTGTCCTCGGCACCGAGGACATCCTTGTCTCTAACAACGCCATGTGTCCTCGGCACCAAGCACATCATTCCATCTGATGAAATCACGTCTTACTCTCTAAACGATGACACGTTTCCTCGGCGCTGAGGCATCGCCATTCCATTGAACAAACACGTACCCTTGGCTCCAAGGGTACCTCCACTCCTCGGCCCCCGCGTGTCCTCGACACCAGGAACACTTATTGGGACTCTGGTCTTACCACATGTCTTCGACTTCTAGAGAGAGACTACTAATTGACAGCTGATCAATCTCAACTAGACTAAGAATCATGAGGGTGCTCTGCACAATGAGGACAGGATGGCAGAACAAACAAGACACTCCACCAAGGGGGGTTAGACGCGTGGCGTGAAGTACAGGCTGAAGGGTGAATAGCCGATAATGCCCCTGCTGACATATGTCTATCTCAAGCAAGCATTTAATGAACCATCAGTTGATGGGACGCCCATGATGACTCAAGAAACCGAGAAGAAAGGGCATTAAATGCTCCAGGATCCAAGCATTTAATGCTTTAACATCGAAAGGGGAGTATTAACTGCTCGGGGGCCCGAGCAATTAATAATGGGGCATCTTCCACGCAAAATAGGGGGCGCACTGCCCCATGTCTGGATTCTACCTATTGCCTAAACCCTGAGCAATGATGAGGCTTTGGAGGTATAAATAGCTTTAAAAAATACAATGCAAAGGTACGCAAAATGACTTCTCAAGCGCCGGAAAACACTCTGGCGCCCTTTTTAACCTGTCTTTTGTGTGCCAGGAACCACCAGCGACCCGCCGGGATCGATCGAACAGCCACTGCAATAATTTATCACCACTCCTTAGGCCCCCTTTGGGCCTTTCAACCCCTTCCTTACCACGGGATCCTCGACACTCGAGGCGAATACGAGCTCACCAAGAGAGAGATATGTCTTTTTCAACTATTGTACGAAAATCACCGCGCACAAAAGAGAAGATGTAGAGTCATGGTAGAAGCCTTGAGATCTGGAGAAGCATCTAGCAGGTCTTGACTTTGAAGCAAGCATTTGAACGATGCAACAGACAAAGCTTCTCCATGTGCAGCTTGTGGGCGGCTCTCCCGTTACGCTTGTCTGCAGAGGTGTCTTGACCCAGCTCACGAGTGTGTGATCTTCCACAAAGACATCCCGACAGCCTCGTGCGATTGTAAATAGATCTCATCTCTTCAGCCGTCTCTCGTCGTAAGTGACCGATTACATTAAATGCAGCACCGGCGGATGTTGACCAGCCAAGAACCGACAAAAATGGGTTGTAGCGGTACAAATTTCCCCATGAAGTGCCGGATTAAAGTTTTTTAGAACCGATACAAGTGAACTTTGCTTAGTGGAACCAATACAAGTTGGAAGAATCGGAATATGTGCTATTTGTCTCGCGATGAACCTGTACAACTTGTACCGTACAATAGTGCATTTCCACTGTTTTGCCGTGATTCTTTGTTCGCCCATTTTCGATGCTCCTCGGTACATCTAATTAAGCTTAAATCAACTCTTCGTACACCTTGTTACTTGCCAATGCCTAATTCACACATAAAACACAAACTTAACTAAAATGAGACAAATAACTATCAAAGAAAGATTAAAGAGTATGTGTTAACCTATAAGAATATACAAAATTTCATGTTTATCATCCCTTTAGGATGTTCTTCTCCAAGACACCTATTGGTTGCCTATATATAAACTCTATATCAACCCGATAGACAAGTTAAGAAAGACTCTTAACGTTAAATTCTCTTACTCTCTCTCTCTACATAACGTTTAAAAACTTTTGTGTTGTGAAAAACTTAGTGTTGATTCGTCTTATGTAACAACACTATATCGTTGGAGCAAGTAGAAAAAGGCATTGATATTGGATTTCTAAAATACGTAGAACATCTTCTACTTTTTGGGATTAAAGTGAATAAGGTATGTCTGTAATCTTACGCTTCCGCAATAATATTCGATTTCCAATAATCACCATGCTCCCATGCATTTCATTTCTTCTTTTATCATTCGCAGTCTTATGTTTTAATGTGTATAGTTGTCGTGATGGTACTCCTTACTTTTGTAGTCATCTTCATGGTGATTTTCATGGCAATGGGAAGGTTACACCAATGACTTGTTGGATTTTAGGCAAAACTTGACTAGATAATTCTATCTAAACTACGAAGAAACGTTGGTTTCTTCGTCCATTTGTGTGTTTTATTATTGATTTTTAATCAAAGCAGTGAAAATAAAAATGATATGAATGGTGGATATATTGTCATGCGGCCCGGTTATAGTTTCTTTTAGAGTCACAATCTTTCTTGTGTAGAATTTACAACATAAGGAGGAAAGGATTTTTCAGAAGATAACCAAGTCAGGGCTAATTGAGGAGAATACAACCCTAAAGGTTTAAAGCCACCCACAATAGACAATCATAACAAACCAACCAAGTCAGGGCTGATTAAGGAGAATACAACCCTAAAGGTTTAAAGCCACCCACAATAGACAATCATAACAAACCCATTTGGGCATAAAAGTTGTTGAATGATATTTTCTAATTTTAACAAAATCTCTTATTGAAATCTTTGATTTGTATCATGCATTTAGAATAAAATAATAATAAGCAAGAATAAAATAGTAACACATAAATCTATAATTAAACAATATATAAACTGACCCATTTGCAAATTAAGAAATGTGATTGAACTTTATATAGATCAAGGCTAGTGTTTGACACTATGTCTTTAAGACAAATTTCGCACCCCACACTTGGTGTTTATGGAAATCTAAGCATATGCCTTCCAAGATATAATGATCTTTATGCACTTAGAAGTAGCACTCTAATCTGAATGCCTAGCAAATCAGAATTGTGTGTTGTACTCTCAAAAAAATGCAGACTGCTAATGCAGAAAATATGGATGTAATGACTGCTTTAATTCATAATGTAGTTTAGTCTGAAGTTGATGCACAATGTTAATGTAACTGAGTTATTTATAGACAGAATGATGATTGATCTAGACAGTCACCATATCAACAGACGCAACCCAGAAGACACAATGTAGGCGAAAGACACCATTGATGTCTGCCCAATGATGAACAGATACGAATTCAAATTTCTGAACTGGAGGAAAAATAAATTCGAAAAACCAGTGCGAATTTGAAATCAAAACAGGCAGAAATAAAATTCGAGTTAAAAAATTGGGATCCAATTCGTTAAACGAATTATCTCCAAAAAGATAAGATTGGGTCTAAATCACACGCGTACCCAAGCCTCAGTCCGGTCTTGGTGTGGTGAACGGTGCGCACGTGTGTAGTCGAACCGAAACCCACGTAGGTGCTCGCTCCGCTCACAAAAGTGTGGTACCCGTTGGGGCTCAATCCATAGTGCAAACTTGGGATATATATGCACATGTAGAATTTTTTGCCCAACTAATGCAGGATTCCAAGAGGTCATTTTGAAACCTATTTTCTCATTCATTTTTTATTCAATTTGAGCAAGTGAATATACTACGTTATTCTCCTCACGGAACAGAACACGAACCCACGAAAGTTCACAAGAAATGACGAGCGGGTGTCACTTTAATTTAGGCTCAAAATCGACCAAAAATTCAGTTTTTACAACTAAAATTTATTTTGGTCCAACAAAAGTAAACTTTCTGTCTTTTTGTGAAACACTTGTTCTTAATCCATTCCAAAAAAAAAATGTGGGTGGTCTAGAACTTACAAAGAAGAATTGCCTGCCAAAACCAAAAAAGGATAATTACTAGAAATTTAGTAAAACAATAGGATGAAGCATACATACCAATCTCTTAATATCTGCTTTTGGAAACAAGTCAAACTATGTGAATTTGCCTTCTAAATAAGTTTTTTTTAATGCTGTGTTTTTACAAGTATTTAGAAATGCAATTCCAATTTTTCATGCCCCTTTAATTGCAGAAGATTTAACATCAAATAACTATTTATTGATATTTGTGCCTTTCGTTTCATCGATATCCCACTTATGTCTAATGAAATATAACTGTAGGATTGAGAATTTTTGTTTTTCAAGGCGAATTCTAATTCGGGCACACATATATTTGCAGATATATTCCCTGTTATGCTACTAATGTTTGTATTAGAGAAATCGATATTGCGATCATGGTTCCTTTGTCTACTTGTATTTTTATTGTTTTTTCCTTCTCAATTTGGAGTATTGTGCATTTCTTTGTAATTTTTTTTTTTATCAAATGATTGCCGTCACTGTTTCATGACTTCAACACATGGGAAACTATTTTTATTTATTTTTGACTCTAGTGCCTTTTATGCTACAGCTACATGCACTTAAAACAAAATTATACTTTTTCGTTTTGAATTAAGGAAAAATACATGGGGCTTTCCTATAGATATTGGATAGCTCTTCCTACATGCCAAATGCATTTTCTCTTACTGTTAGTATGATGCTGTTTATCTGTTTCTTCAAACAGTAAGAAATTATCAAAGCATGGTGAAATTTGTATGACACCAAAAGGCTCACTAATAATCAAAACCAACTATATAAAGAATAATGTTATTTGTATCTAATTTATTGACATAATTTTCTGACATCAATCACAATTATTGGATCGATACCGGACCCCAATTTTGGTGGAAACCCGCTTACGATTCAAAAGATTGTAATAGATTAGTTCAACAAATTAGGTCACTAAATAAAATAAAAATAATATTATTATTATATAAAAGGTGTAACATGATTTTGAAAGGGGTAATTTATATGCGTGATTAAAATTATTGTTAGACTTCGTGTAAAAAAGCCACATTATTGGTCCAATAGTTACAAAGTAAATTACTATGGATGTGGAGTCGGGAAGTAAGGTGATATGTTACGATCGAAGTTTAATGCCAAATAATTCACGCATTCCATCAGTGTTTTGTTTTGGTTCATGCCTGATAGCCTACCACAGAACGTTCATCTACCACATTCAATGTAGGCAGATACATGTAACATCATCTAGAAAACATAGAGAGACAACCTTATCAACTAAATTTGCTTTCAGATTCCCCTGCCATCTAACGTGCTCCATTCAAAGACCCAAATCTCTTAAACAGATGTATCAGGTTTTTAGGCAACAGGATTCGGGCATCATGCTAATTTCTAGAGCTGGTAATTGTTAGATAAACTTTTGTTTTTAACTTAATTATGATACTATGTCATAATGAAGCATAGTAATCATTTAGAGAGAGGACTATGTTACCGAAAAAAAATTTCAGTATCATACCGCTAAGTTTTGTGAGTTGACATACATCGCACCTGATGGTAGAGTCCCTCCGATATGCCTCCCAATTTTTACATTATGTAGACATTGTAGACACATAATTAATCTGCAAGTACTCCAATATACCAAAGGACTATAATTAATGCCTTTAATGTTGACCCATGAATTGAGTGATCATACTCATACATGTGACTCATGAATGGATGCAATGGTTGGTGGTTATTTTTCCATGCATGAGGAGAAATATCATAGAGAGAGAAATATAGGTGGTTTGAATATGAACCAACACAACCCTTGAAATAATTGTGATTGTACCAACAGTTACAACTTTTCTAAAGTGTATGTTCATTCATTTGAATGAGTCTTGCATGTCTATAAATATTAGTACAATCTCATCGTACCGTTTTATTTATGACAGTTAATCTTGAGAATATAAAAGTAAACAAAATTACACTTGTCATGTTCTGGGCGGTGGAAAGTAGAAGGTACCAGTACCATAGTTAGACTTGGAGTGGAACCGTGTGTTCAACATGCAACAATAGATTTCACTTGTTGCTCGTCAAACATGCATCTTTGTTCTTGATCATGAACCAGAACCAGAAAAATTAACGACGTTGTTGAATATGACGATAGGAGTACAATCCCATAGAATTGACGCTTTCCATGAATTTGTGTTGTTCTAGTGCAACCACGTACTAAGTTTAAATGTGGGTATTTATAATACAACCATGAAAATATAGGATAGTCATAACACATTTTACATATACAACTTCATCTCCTAGATGTACAGAGACAACCTTCTTAACTACTTCCAACTACCCATGTCACTTCCTCCATTGGTGGAATACAAAAAAATCTCTTCTTAAGTGATAGGCGTGATAATCATGTCATGTTGACCGAGTCATATGTGAGTTATCGTATTAATTTAAGTTCTTGTCAAATACTAATTAACTCTAATCCAATGAATTTAATTAAGGGAAAGTTTCATCTACACCCTTTCTAGTTAGGTCTAAATTCAATGACACCCCATCTCGATTCTGAAACTTCATTGCACCCCTTTCTAGTTTATACTTTCAAATCAAAGGCACCCCCATTAACTGTAATTTTTAACTCGGTCAGTATAAAAAGTAACGGTTTGACCATAAATTTTTTGAAAATGTCAAACCTATCATTCCTTATGTAGATATATTAAAATGCACTCAACTCTTTTCCCACTATATATACTATACCTTTTGTTGTTGCTAAGGTCAAAAGCGATCTGGTGTTGTTGGAAGACATAGGGAACTGAAGCCAGCAATTATTCTTCAACTCGTTCTCTACGGTGATCAATCACTACTTAAGTTGGTAAAATATATATATATATATATATATATATATATTTTATTGCAGATTTGTAATGTTTTTCATGCAGTTTTGTTAAAAAACAAAAATTTTATGCTGAAATTTTTAATTTTTCCATGCAATTTTTTAAAATTTATTTCATGCAGTTTTTTTTTAATTTTTTTTTCATGCAAATAGTTTTAATTTTTGTCATGAAATTTTTTTTAAAATTTTTTCATGTAGTTT
Source organism: Ilex aquifolium (assembly GCA_951799425.1). Lineage (NCBI taxonomy): Eukaryota > Viridiplantae > Streptophyta > Magnoliopsida > Aquifoliales > Aquifoliaceae > Ilex > Ilex aquifolium. The sequence goes on from OX637402.1 coordinate 23,985,401, forward strand.
TTTTAAATTTTTTTTCATGTAGATATTTTTTAATTTTTTTCATGCAAATTTTTTTTAAAATTTTGTTCATGCACATTTTTTTAATTTTTTTCTTCCATTTTGTTATGTCAATATGTTATGATGCATTATTATAGAATTGATATCTTCTTCAACTGTTAGTGGAGACAGAGACAAAGATTAATGTATATGTCAAAATCTCATCAATTTCTAACTCCTCTACTATTGTCTGTCCTCCATAACGTCACCTAACCACTCATCACACATCACTCTTAATATATAAAATTTAAATGTTATTTTATAAAATTTGATAATAATTGAATAAATTTGGTCTTAATTTGATAAATTTCAATATTAATTTGGTGTTAATTTATTATTTATATTCAATGTTGATTTGATAAATTTAATATTAATTGAATAAATTTAAATGTTGCTTTAATGAAATTGAATGTTGATTTGGTGTTAAATTAAATAATTGACATTAATTTGATAAGGTTAAATGTTAAATTAATGGAATTTAATATATTAAATTTTAATTTAATAAAATTAAATGTCAATTTGGTGTTGATTTGATGAAATTAAATAATAATTTAATGCAATAAATAATATTAATTTGATGAAATAAAATATTAAATTAATATAACTAAATGCTAATTTGATAAAATTAAATGTCAATTTGTGTTGATTTGATGAGATGAAATGTTAATTTAGTTTAAATTAAATAAATGACATTAATTTGATAAAATTAAATATTAAATTGATGAACCTAAATGTTAATATAATAAAACTAAAAAGGAGTGCATTGAAATTTCAGAATCGGGAGAGGGTAATGTGAAAGATAGGTCTATTTATAGGGGGTGTCATTGAAGTTATATCTATTTACAAGGGGTGTGAATAAAATTTATCCTATAAAATATTCAGGGGTATTTCTGTAAATTAACAATTGCCGTTAACGCCGTAACCTGACAAACACTGACAGAGGGTGACAATGAAATTTCAAAATCAGGAGGGGGTGTCATTGAATTTAGACCTAATTACAGCGAGTGTGGATGAAATTTTCCCTTTAATTAATCATGTCAAATATTGCAACATTAACTCGAGATATTTATTATCATGTCGTGTTCTAATTGACCAATATAATTCGTTGATAAAAAATCTAAAAGTATGAACCTATTGTCTTCCAACTATACACATACTCGTAGTTTTTTCATAATGTGAAAATTTACCAAATCCATATAAGATTTAAAACATGTAAAAAAATTCTCTTATTTTACAATGATTCATGTCAATACTTGATAAAAAATAACAACAATTTATATTTTATTCTTATAATATTAGTTATGCGTATTAATTATGTCAATTTCGGATTATTCATGTTTGACACTAATCTACCCGGATTATTATTGGTGTTAGTTAGTCGCTTTGTTTTTTAGTTTATGCCGAAAAATGGTCAACCCTAAGCCGCTAACTTGGTGTCGGTTTTGAGTTAAATTACTGTGTTGTACCGAAAATTGGCACCCTTACTAAGTGGAATACTAACTTCAACACCAGTAAATATTTAATGTAAGAGTGATATCACATCATCAATATTTTATAGGAATTTCAAATGGATAAATTGAACCCCTATATGAGGTTGCAATTACATTTCATTAATAGGTAGTTATCAAATTTTGTAGGATCTACCTACTCATTAGTTAGGTTTTTATTGAATGTTGATATGATAGGTGATATCACGGTCACATCGAATATTTTCTCGTTCAACACACATCAGCATACTTCACACGGTCTCATTCAAGCACGCATCTTCTTCTGATCATTAACCAGAACGAGATTAGAAGTTTAGAACATTCATAACATCTTCTACATTAGTATATATATAGAGAGGGAGACAACCTCGTTAACTACAACTACTCACACTAAATTTGCTTTGAAGTTCCCCTGCTTCCCAGTGAGATCCATCCAAAAGACCCAAAGCTCTCAATCAGACATATTCATGGATGTCATACCAGGTTTCGAAGATCTCAAACGTATTCGAATTGCCAAACCAGATGGACAATGTATGATTGCTAACAGTGAGGAAGAAGAAGAACCTGTGAGTCCTATGGCTCGTTTGTTTCATGAACCTGGTTGTAACACCTATATCATTACTACAATTGGCTGGAAAACCCAAATACTTGATATTCATGCTTTCAAAGCCAATCTGGGGCTTACTCTGGCGAAACACCCTCGTTTCTCTAGTTTGCAGGTATGAACAAGAAGATTTTTACACATTTTGCATAAAAACTCCGGATAGGTACAATCATCGCAGATTAAACTATAAGGCATAAGATTAGCCCCATGATGTAACCAAGCTGAGATATTGTTATGTTTTGTGTTTTATTTCCAATTTGAGTACTTTCTTCAATTTGAATCTCTTGACTATTGACAGTACTACAATCATTACAGGTTGTGAGCAAAGAAAGAGGTGGAGAGATTAAATGGGTTCAAACAGAGGTGGACATGGACAACCACCTTATAGTCCCCCACATTGATTACGCTGCTGAAAAGTTTGTCGAGGATTACATCTCCAACCTAAGTAAATCTACCATTGACAAGTCGAAACCTATGTGGGACTTCCACATCCTCAATGTCAAAACATCCGACGCCGAGGCGGTAGGTGTCCTCCGCGTCCACCACTCCCTCGGCGACGGTGCATCTCTTATGTCTCTTTTTCTTGCTTGCACTCGTAAAACATCTGATCCTGAAGCTTTTCCAAGCAGTACGACCGTGACAAAAAAATCGAATTTGTCAAAAGCTTGGGGGTTTGATTTTGTTGTGATGATGATGATGATGGTATGGAACACAATCGTTGATGTGGTGATGTTTGTACTCACTGCATTGTTTTTGGAGGACACGAAAACCCCTCTGAAAGGTCTGCCAGGTGTTGAGAACAATCCTCGGCGCATTGTTCATCGAACAGTTAGTTTGGATGATGTGAAGTTTGTGAAAAGAGCCATGAATATTGTGAGTTTTGTTTATGCATTTAGCATAAATGCATCGTAATGACTAAAATAAATCAGTGATAGAATTTATACAAATTCTTATTCATAAGTTTTATGAAAAATAATTTATACAATAATTTCACGTGATGAAAAATAAAATACTTGGTTATGAGTTTGCAGACAATTAACGATGTAGTTCTTGGAGTAACACAAGCTGGCATATCAAAGTATCTCAACAACAGATATGGTGAGTTTTCATTTCTCAAATTACCAAACTTACCCGTGTTTAGTCCAAAATTTGACCCGCTCGGAAGAAAGCATGTTGAAGTAGCACGCATAGGATTGAGTGGGTCATTCTAACACCGATAAATTCTCCAATATGACAGGTGAGGGTAAAATAAACCAGGGGGCAACCGTGAAGAAAAATAACCTTCCGAAGAACATTCGTCTTAGAGCAACGTTTTTCATGAATTTAAGACCGTCTGCAGGGATTTATGTAAGAGATTATTTCTTGTTAATTGACACTAGTTCGTTTAGGCCAGACTGGCAAAGGGGTATATATAACGGATCCAAATCCAAATCCTCTCTAATATACATTTCATCATTGGTAGATAACTCAATATGTATTGAAAAAAATTCAGGAAAAAAGGGTTAGAGGAGATCTCACTCCGTGTATTACAGATAGGTAAATATCTAGCGTTAAAATATATAGTAGGTAAGTTGTATACCATCCGGTGTAATAATATGATGGTACCCACCCATGGTACTGATCGGGGTTTGATTCTCTGATACAAAATTTATTCTCAAACTTTTTTAGAGGTGAGCGTTGGCGCAACACAAATGTTGCTTCATTGGAGAGTAAAACTGTACATGTACATGAAACCATTCCTAGACTAGAGTCTCGTATACTCGATTGTAATTTTTTTAGTGAAGTTGTATATCATCCTTATCCTATTATTTTCTCACGTGTTTGGTATTCAGGATCTAGCCAATATGATGGAGAAGGGTACAAAGGCCAGATGGGGTAACAAGATCGGTTATGTCCTCCTCCCCTTCACCATTGCATTCCGAGAGGATCCATTGGAGTATGTAAGGGAGGCTAATGCGATTATGAGTCAAAAGAAGACTTCATTTGAAGCTACTTATAGTCACTGGATTGTTAAGTTAATCCTCAAGTTCTTTGGCATTAAGGTAAATATATCATCATATGGGGCGGCCTGACGTAAACAAAGACCTAATACAATTTTAAATGAGATTTTATCAACATTAAAACCTAAGGCACAATTATTTTTACCAAACGTGGCTTTCTTAATTTTTTTAGGTCTTAAAAACCATGTTTTTCCATATAGTACCACAAAATATTTCTGGGTCTTTATCATAATATTTTGTTAATAAAATAAGTCACACTATATATTTTGATCGAATTCAATATATATTTTTTTTCATTTGAGGACACTAGGCAGCCATCTCATTGACCGATACCTTAAATACACTTTTGCAATAATTTTAGTGGCCTTGACAATTCCAGATATAAAAACATCAATCGCTCTTTGAATCCAATCACCTACAGAAGAATTTGACTCAGAGCTTGTATCATGAATACTTGTGAAGAGAAGTTAAAGTTCTCATTTACACTGCTGCAATGAATCGAGCTGTTCGGGACCGAGCTTAATTTTAAAGCTTGTTTAATAAATAAGTTGGGTCTAATGCAATAACTCTTTTGGCTCATAAATACCTATGATATTAAACATTAGGTGTCCGACCCTTGTTTTTTTTAATAATCTTTTCACCCATTTCTTTTTCTTTTTCACCTAATTGCTTAAGACAATAAATAAAAAAATATTAGGTAGTAAAAATAATTTTGTTTGAAAATATTTGAAGAAATAGTTGTTAGTTAGTACTTAGTAGGGACTTGAGGAGTGGTTACATAAAAAATATGGTGTATTGTGATTGAAGAGAATTTTAGTGGTAATTAAATAAATCAAAACTCTAGGAATTTAGAAAATAGGGAGGGAAGACTCTTCAAGTCTTCTCCCATCTAATTTGTTTGTTTTATATATATTATACTAGCGGGCGTCCCGTGCGATACACATAATTTATAACTTGTTTTGGTCCGGCTCGTTCCTTCCCACCCTTCCAAACTCTCTCTTTTCATGTCACACAACATGGGTAGTTCAAGTATTATTAAAGTAAAGTGGGAGGGAAAACTTCTCAAGATATTTCTCCTAAAAAATGATTGTCATACATATTTAGATAAATTATATACTGTGGTTGACTTCAATCATCTCACTGCAGCAACAAATTTTTTGTTTTAAAAATTACCCTAGCAATCCTAAAAAACGAAGTAAATGAGCTGAATTATGAATAACCAACCTGCTGGACTGAAAAATCTAAGTTGAGGATAGAGTAACCAAAATAAAATATGAAAAAAAAGAGTTTACTTGAGTTATGTTTATTTCACCCCCGTACTCCTCTATTCTTATGTTTGAATTCCGTCATAAAAAGATGTTTTTTTGCCTAATTTTTATTTATTTAAAATTTGAACTTTCACTTATCGTATTAACGTCACATCATTTAGTTTCTATCATCGCTCTCTTTTTTAGTCAATGCAGCATTACCCGAGAATAAATGGTTTAGATTGAAAGAACTTCCTTTAAATAGCTGGAACACTTTTTTGGTTCAAGAATTAGTAACATAAATGAGTTTTTAGGGATTATTGAGTAGTTAAAAACTCACTTTCAACCTTGATGAGCAGGCTGCAGGCAAGCTTTCCCACAAGGTGTTTTCTAACACAACACTGTGGTTCTCAAACGTACCTGGACCCCAAGAAGAAGTTGCGTTTTTGGGCCATCCGGTAGCCTATCTTGCTCCGACTTGTTATGGGCAGCCCAACGTATGTTCTCATTCTTTGTGGCACCAAATTTGTCTTTGCAACACACACACACACACACATTTATATCCGCTATGCATTAAGAGGTAAGGCACATAGATATATGGATCTTAGTGTCACAGAAAGTTATCAAGTGATCTACACAAAATGCATAAATGAAAAAGAAAGTTAGACATGACTAGAAGTCCAAGTCATAGCATGGATCACGAAACAATACATGGTGTCGCAGAATGATGACTAGGATGACTTGGTTGAGTCAGCCAAGATGTCTGCAAGTCGACCATGTGTCGAGTTGTATCAGTGTCGGTATATAGGTATATTTATGTGAGTTTTGTTGTATTAACCCCCTAATTAACGTGTATTTTAGGCATTGATGATTCATGTGGTTAGTTATGTGGACAAATTGACGTTCGTTCTATCAGCCGATGAAGAAACTATTCCAGACCCACATCAGCTGTGTGATGATCTTGAAGATTCACTCAAGCTCGTCATGGCTGCCGTCATAGCAAAACAAACCCACTAGGTGTGAATACAAGAGGATGAGCACCGCCCTGGCCGTAATCTTGGCACACCCTCTTTTATTAAGAATAATATTATTTGAATGTAATTTACCCTTTGTTTGATAGCGGGTTTCAACTAAAAGTAGGGTTTATTATCGATCTAATGTCACTAATTAATTAGATTAATAAATTAGGTTCAAATAGTATTTTCGATTTAATATGTGTGATATATGTCATGTATGTGTGTGTACTAAATAAGGTTGGGTTGTATGGTAGTTGTATTTGCGTGGGTATGAATAAAGAAGGTTGAGTTGTATGTGGTGTATGATGTGTATGATCCAGCATTTGCCTTTTCACATTCATCGCTGTCCTACAAGTCATTCTCTAACTCTTGTTCGGGTTAGGAGAGAGCCCAGACATTACTTTGAAGGAGTTAAGACAAAACAGAGATGGGACATCTTTACCTTCTAACATTGAACATGATACTTGAAATAGCCTTTCTGCACCGCTCTTTCCAAAAGTCCAAAGAAAATTGGAATAACCAAGATAAAGAGGTAAGACGACATTGGGTCGACCTTGCCTTAACCCTCTGTCCCCAAGGAAGTAGCCCTTCAGTTCCCCATGTATAGGCCGTGTTTTTTTTTTCTTCTTCTTTTTTGATAATGAAGAGGTATTCGGGTTTTTTTTTGATAATGAGCAATATATATTTCATATATGATAAACTAACTTTTAGTAACAAGTTCTGACTCAAATTTAAATTTTAGTCAAAATGACCTAAATTTTTTTCCAATTTTAGGCCCAAACGTATACTAAATTAAAGAAAAACTTATTCTAGACTCAAATTCTATATCAAATTTGCAACGATAACTTTTTATATTATCTAAACTCAAAAGACTCATTCGACAAAACAAGTTATTGCCTCTCTTGCTTCCTTGCCTCTATTCTTCGACGATAACTTTTTACTCTTTCTCTCTCTCTCTCCCCCCCCCCCCCCCCTCTTTTACCTTTTTTTCTCTCATAAACTCTCATTCTCAAATAAAACTTTCTCTCGTATTCCATACTTGGTAAAAAACTTACGAATCTACCACTTAAAGAAGTTGATATCTTGTCTTTTCTTTTGGTTAATATTAGTGAAGTTTGTAAGAAATAAGTTTTAAAATTTGATAAAATATTTTGGTGGGAAAAACTAAAAAAAAAAATGACATTTGGGACAGTAAGAGAATTTTTTAAAAGATTTGAGTAGATATTTAAGTTTGTCCATTGTAATGTTTTATATCAAATCAAGTTTTTTATTTAAATTTAAATTAAATTTAAATTTGAGCCATAATTAGAGATTTAACAACCAATTGTAGTTTTTGTGAAATTTCTCTGATTTGAACTAGAGCGTTCATTTTGACTTTCTTTGCCATTGTGGGTAGTGAGCATCTTGCGAAGTTGGATTTTGTAGATGACAATTGTAGATGTACATCTGATCCACGCGATAGATAATGGCAAATGATGGTACAAAATGGGGCCATGGTGCACACATGACCTAATTGGCATCGATGTACATCTTTATCTTTACTATTTACAAATGTCAACAAAAAAAAAAATATATAATTTCATATTTTAACCCTACTCAAGATTACAACGTCAATTGTATCATGTTCCATCCTTTAATCTTTCTCTAATTTTAAATTCTAATTTTTATATAAAATTAATATTAAAACTCTTTAACACCCTTACATCTTAGATACCTCTGTCTCTTCCGTCCATCGTAATATTGTCTTGGAAAACGTTAAATATATTTCAAAAATTAATTTAAAAACTTGATTTGATGAATCACTACCATTGAATAGGTTGTAAGTCTCAATAACCAATAAATTATTGGGATTTACTACTTATTCAATAGTTGTGATTATCAAGTATATATTTTAAGTTCAAATAACATTTCCCATGACGAATGTAACAGTCACATCATTAAGTCAATTTTTTAGGCTTGTGTAGCATTACTCTTTTGTCTTCTCTGTCTTCCCCTAACAAGAGTAAATATTGAATGCAATAGTGATACTATGTCAACAATGCTGACATGGTATCACCAACCAATAATAAAACATAAAGTGAATAAGGTAAACTTCACTTGAGTAGTTATTTGCTTACATGGAGGAAGAGTGAGTAGTTATTTATTTAGGTATTAATTTTAGTGGCACCATTTATTTATTTGTTTTGATATTATTATTTATTTTAATATTATTAATTGATAATAACACATCAGCATTACTACGTAATATCATAATTTTTTTTTTTTAACTAGTGATATCATCGTTTTAACGAATATTTTATCAACCAACAGGCACCTCTTTCTCTAAACACCTTTGTTTCACATTGCTCCAATCGCAAATGTCTGTTATCTATTTAGATGGAAATCGTTGACGTGTTGGGATAAAGTGAAAAAAATTATATAGTTTGGGAGGCAAAATGAAACAACTTTTCATTAAATATGTAACAGTACTAACAGATGTTGTTTTTTCGTTATACGAGAAAATTTCAAGGTCTGTTCTCAGCGAGTAGAGGCACGCTTATGTCACTCAGGCTCGTGACTCTGAGTAGAACTAAGGGCAAAGCCCGGGTGTATGAACCGGTCCCTTAACTCATACATCATTTAAAATAGGACTTGCACTCCGCCGGGGATTCAAGACTCACACCAGAAACTTAGATACGGTTCGTCCAAGCAACTTAGGTCTTGTCTTATCAAGCAACCATGCTTTTGCTCCCAAGGGACTTCGAACCCCTGACCTCCCACTGGGAAGCCAGAGGCTCTGGCCAACTGAGCTACCCCAATTGGTTACTAACAGATGTTGTTAAGTGGGGCAATGTGAAACTAATGATATAATTGATAGTGCAATGTAAGAAATCTAATAATTAAGGAGACAAAGTAGAAAAAGGGTAATAGTTCAGGGAGTGTAATTGTAATTTACTCAAAATAAAAAAGAAATAGTTTTTTTCCCTCATTGAATCCTCTTGTTGAACACTCACGTGAGATGCACATGTTCCAATTCTGTCACTTATTTGGACGGCGTTAGGAAAGGACCACATAAAATCAAATGTTTTACTTTAGGGATGCAATTGATGTAATTGAAATATTGGGGCCAAAATAATTGAGTGTATATTTTAGGGACATTAACCCATTTGTTTATTTAGCTATAAGTTACATGATAACACCTCAGTGTATTTGATACACAATCTGAACTCCTTCACACTCAGAATTTACTCTTTTGATATCATTTCATATTCTGCCATTACGGATGATTTTGGATTTCACTTTGAAGCATGTCTTTGACTGTCATTCATCAGATTAGACAAGTGAGAGTTAGTGATTCATATAGACATTGTTCAAACATTTGCCTATAATTAGTCAGTATTTTAGGGCCCGTTTGGTAACAGACAATTTTTGTTTTTTTTCGTTTTTGTTTTCATTTTATGGTTAAAAAAAAAACAAAAATACGTTTTGTGATTGTTTTTAATTTTTTTTTAACATCCCCGTTTTAAAAACAAGGCTAAAATATGGAAACATTCAAAATGATGTTTTTGAAAACATCCAAAAAAGAAACACGCGCAAAGTGTTAATGAGGTATTGGCTTCGATCTTCCATAGCAACAAAAATCATCCATTTTTTTGCTTGGGTATAAAAGGCCAATTTCTTCCACCTCTCTCTGTCGTCTCTTTCTTCCCTCTCTCTCTCTCTCTCTCTCTTTCTCTCTCTCTCTCGATGCCATCACCGCAGCCGAAGGATTGCTCCATCGCAGGTCTCTCGACTCACTCTCTCTCTCTCTCTTCTCTGATGATTTTGCTGGGGAGTTTCAAGGTTGGGTTTTGGGGGTGGTGGAGGGGTTGGGTGGTGGTGGGTTTTAGAGATGGGTAGTCGGTTTTGCTGGTTGGGGTTGGACTTCGGTGGTTGTGGTGATGGGGGTGGGTTGTGGGTTTCGATGGTGGGGGTTGGGGGTGGATTGTGGGTTTCGATTGTTGGGGTTGGGGATTTTGATTGTTGGGGGTTGGATTGGGGGTGGGTTTCGGTAGTGGTGGGGATGGGTTTCGGTGGTGGGATTGGGATTGGGGTTGGGTTTCGGTAGTTGTGGTTTTGGATTTCGGTGGTTGTGGTGACTCTGCCACAGTGGTGGGGTTTCGGTGGTGGTTTGGGGTGGTCAGTGGGGGTTGGGGGTGGTTGTGGTGATGAGTTTCAGTGGTGGGGATGGGTTTCGGTGGGTGGTTTTGGGTGGTCAGTGGGGGTTGGGGGTGGGTTTCGGTGGGTGGGGTTGGGTGGTCAGTGGCGTTGGGTGGTGGTTTTGGGTGGTCAGTGGCGTTGGGTGGTGGTTTTGGGTGGTCAGTGGGGGTTGGGTGGTGGTTTTGGGTAGTAAATTTTTGGTATAATACCAAATAAGTTTTTTATTTTTGTTTTCACACTTTTTTAAATATAAATGACTACCAAACATGTTTTATATTTTTAATTTTTATCACCAAAAAAATAAAATTTAGTTTAGTTTTTTTTATAAAAAAAAACATAAAAACGAAAACGTTACCAAACGCACCCTTAGTGTTTTTCATGTTTTGTTTTGGTGTTTTAAAGAAAAAAAAAATTGATGTGCTTGAATTAAATTTAGTAAAGTTGGATCTTCGATAATGTTTGGAAGCTTTGAAATCAATTGCTTTAATTTTTGGGAAAATTTCATCTACACCCCTCTAAATAGGTCTATCTTCAATGACACCCCCTACCTTTTCTGAAATTTCACTGACCTCCCCTCTTAGTGTTAGTTGGCTAACAGACGTGACGAAAACACAAGTTTTACCAATTTACCCATGAATTTTATAAAGATTTACATATTCACCAATTATTTTTCATTAAACTATATATAAATACATATTCCTATTTTCTCTAAGTATAGGCATGTTTGTTTGCCGAATATATGAGATATTAGGAAGTGGGATAGAGTAAATAGTACCTGGGGCCCACTTATTACTTTGTTTGGTTGGCATTTTATGAGCAATACTATTTTTCGGGTTACAATACCGAGCTGGTTTGTACAGTAACCTTTATCCATCTACTAGGTGGTATTATTTGCTGGTATAAATCCACTAATGGTACAAGCAAGGAAAATGACACAAATATCCTCCTCTGTAGAGTTCACATATAAAAAAATTATTTTGAATTTTTTCTTTTTATTATATTTAAGTGTACGGTGTCACCGATTTTTTTTTAAATTTTTCTAAAAAAATTATTTTGAATTTTTTCTTTATATTATGTTTAAGCGTACAATATCATCGGTATTTTTTTTTAAAAAAAAATTTCTAAAAAAATTATTTTAAATTTTTTCCTTGTATTATGTTTAAGCGTACAGTGTCACCGGTTTTTTTTTTTTTAAATTTTAAAAAAAAATTATTTTGAATTTTTTCCTTGTATTATGTTTAAGCGTACGGTGTTACTGGTTTTTTTTTAATTTTTTTTTTGGTGTCACCGATTCATAACACTAGATTTTTTATTTTTTATGTGGATTTTTTATAATATTCTTCACCGATTCATGCTAGGACCAGTGGCTTGGGTTCATTGCCACATTGTTTTTACACCTAGGTGATTGGGTTGTTGAGGCATGAGAGAGAGAGAGAGAGAGAGAAAGGGGGTGAAACAAGGGTTTCATGGAAAATAAGAAGGATAAAATTGACATTTAATAAAAATTTTGGTATGACATCAGCACTTTTATGATGGTCAGCAACGGGTGGTTACGGTAGAGGGTCTAAATGAAGAGGACATATAAACTCGAAGGAAGTGCAATGAAATTTCAGAAAAAGGCAGAGGATGTCGTTGAAGATAATCCTATTTACAGGGGGTGTAGATGAAAATTTTCCTTAATTTTTTGAAGGGTTTGGAGCTGTTTCAAATTGCGACGAAGAGGAAAGATACCAACATTTCGTTTTGGTAAAATTTCTTGCATCTCATGATCTATTATTGGTTATTTGTTTATCTATACTACTTCTCTAAATGTCAAGAAGTATAAAAAACTTTTAATTTCTTTTATTACTCTTTAAAAATCATATAAAGACAATGCTACACATCTTAAGAGCATCTCTACCCTCTTTTTTTTTTTTTTTTTTGGACTTAAATTTAAATTTGGGTAAAAATAGTCTAAAATGTTTCTCCAATACTAGACCTATACCTATACCAAATGAAGAGAAACTCAAATCTACACCTAAATCTTTAATGGTGAGATTTTATTTTTTTTTAAAGATCCAATGGTCATATTTTACACTCTTTTAACTTTGATTTTGTACTTATTTAAATTTGGGTTTGTACTAATTTAAATTTCGATTTCCTTTCCTTTAAATTTGAGTTTCTCCATTAGAGAGGTCTATAATAAATCAAGTTTTTTACCCTTTTTTTTTTACTCAAATTTGGGTAAAGGTCTGAGTCTCCCGTTAGAGCATCTCCAACCTAATTTAAATTTAAACTCAAATTTAAATTTGAGTAAAAAAATCCAAAAAACTTGTTCCAACTTATGACTCAAACTTATATCAAATCAAGAATGACTTTTTTTTTTTTATTCAAATCAAGAGACATTCAAATTCTTACCCGAATCTTTAATGGTGAGATTTTATCATCTTTTAAAGATTCAATAGTTATCTTTATTCTTTTTTAAATTTGAATTTGTCAACATTTAAATTTGGATTTCTCTTTTTTTAAATTTGAATTTGTCAATTGGAGCCATTTTTATCAAATCAAGTTTTTTACTCAAATATTAATTTAAATTTGAGTAAAAATTTTGAGTTATGGTTTGAGATGATATTTATACGGGAAAATTTCGGCCACACCCCTACTATTTTATCATATTTTCAAGGACACTCCCTTTATTATCAAAAACATCACTGACATCACTTCTAGTTTATATTTAAACATCACAAACACCCCCTGCCATTAAACCAGCATTTATAATAAAAATAAATTATCTAAAATACCAAAATTGCCCCTACATAAATTTCAAACAATATTTCTGCATAAAATAATTCGATTAAAATTCGAGTCGATTAAAATTCAAGTTGACTAAATTTTTTTTTCTACATATTAAAATTTGAGTCGAATAAAATTTGATTCAAATTGATTAAATTTTATTTTTTTATGTATTAAAATTTGAGCATATTAAAAGTCTTTTACATATTAAAATTCGAGCCAATTTGAGCTCTACTTGAGCTGTTGGCCCCGATTAAAATTCGCTTCGAATCGATTAAAATTTATATATTTTTATTTATTAAAATTCGATTCAAGTTTATTAAAATTTATTTTTTACGAATTAAAATTTGAATCAATTAAAATTTAATGCGAGTTGATTAAAATTTGATTTGAGTCTCGAATAGAATTTTAATTGGCTCAAATTTTAATACGTAAAAAAATATAATTTTTAATCAACTTAAATTTTAATTAGCTCGAATCAAATTTTAATCGACCCAAATTTTAATACGTACATAAATTTAAAAAATAGAGGGGGTCTCATTGAAGATATGTCTATCTAAAAGGGGTGTAGATGAAGTTTTTCCTAAAATATATTATGGGCAATTTAGTAAAATTATATTCTAATTAATACCGTTAATCTGACATGGGGTGTCATTGAAGATACAAAAAATAGAGGATGTATAACTGAAATTTTCCCAATCTATAAATGCTATTTATAATATATTTTCCATCTTCCATTCTCTCACTAAATTGTCGGTTAGGGAAAAACATATGCATGTTCACAACTAACCATGTTCACTCAAGAGTCTCACTTTCTGCCCTTTCGTTTTAACTCTTTCCTCCTCCCCTGTTTCTCTCTCTCTCTCTCTCTCTCTCTATTCTACCACCAAGAATTATGGGTTTAGTCATCTTCCTAAGCTGAGCCCCACACCTTGGAAAAATCTCCTCCTTTCTATCTTTGCTCTTTTCTTAATTTTGCCCTATTTGTATCCATGTTATGTGGCAGCTTCTACTTCCTGTCAAAGATTTTCCGACGATCACGCTATTGAATGTGGACTTTCCGAGCAAGAGTTTTCTGAAATTGGCAGAGGAAGGCACAACTTGTCTAGTAGTAAAAACTTTTGATTGCCTAATTCAACCGTGATCAAGAATATAATGTCACTCTTATTTTTCAAACCTTATATACATTCCCTGAATAAAAAACTTAACTGTTCTTTTATTTCATATTCATAACAAGCTTTAAATTCTCACTCCCACCCTCGGCCTATCTCTCTCTCAAGGGTGCTGCAGACTCTTCAATTGCTCTTGATTTTTTTTTAGATATCCATTCGTTTCAGATATTCGGTGATAGCTGTAGACGACTGAAAAACCTTCTCGACAATTTTCTACTAGGGAAGTCGAAGCCAAATTACTGGAAAACTTGAAAGATCTCAAATCATCGCTCAGGTCCTCTCAACTTCTGTTAGATGTACATATATGCATATGTTGCGAGTTATTTGTTACATATTAATATGCATTTTGTCATTTGGGTTTGGGAGTTGTGGGGTTTTGTGTTTTGTTCATGCACATGCGTAGGCTCATATTATTATATTGATTATCTTGGATTATTTTATCCATTTATATTATTTGTTTTTTGTGATTTTATTTTTGTGGCTATGTGATTTATTCATGTGCATGCATACCTTGATCTTAAGGGGCAATATGCATATGTCAAATTATCTATCAGCACTGTTATAGGACCCAATTGAGGGACCTAATTCAATATAGCCTCCTGCTTTAATTGATTAAATCTTCAAATTAGGTTCCTAAGTTAGATACAAATAGCATTTTCCATTTTCTAACACATAACTGAAACATATACTGATATACATACGCTGCTTTTAGCTACTTCTTGAAATCACTTTATTAGTAGGAAAGGGTGAATGTTTGGCGGTTGATCATCATTCACTGCTTGGAATTTTCTTGTATAATCAGGATGCATAATGTCCAAGGACTGCACCTAATTGGTGGATTTATCATTCATTCATCATGGAGTGGCATGTGATCTTTCACCTTTCATCTTTTCTGTACCACGAATTAACTGGGTTTGATATGCTTATCAAAGGTTTTATGAGCTATTTTGCCTGTGTGCAACCAGTTAGTAGAACTGGAAACATTTGATAATTGTAAGGTGGTAATGAAACAAATTCTAATGGAAATTGTAGGTTCAGTTCAGAGAACATGTAACAGGAGAATGGTGGGAGCAAGGATACGACAGAGCTGCTTGAGAAGCAATTGGGATTAGAGAAAGTGATGACCCTTTGATCAGTTGGTGGGTAAAGCTGCACCCCACTTGAGATAAATTTGAGCTCAATCATCCTTGTGTGACATGTCACGAGCCCAATTATAGAATGCCTAAGGAGCCTGACTTTTGGAGGTATTCTTTACCACCCAACAAACACGTCTGTTAACATTTAATAGATATGTCCTTGGTTGTCATATACTCTTATTTTGTTGTAAATTAAAGTACTTCCCAAGTGTAAGAAAATATTTATCGTGTAATAACTTAGAAATACCGAGGTTGTCCTTCAGGGAAAAATCTCTTTTGGGCGAAAAGAGTGAAAAAGAAGATCAAATCTAAAATTTGGTGGAAGAGAGATTTGGATGAATATTTTCTAAAACAAAATAAAGTTAATAAAAACTACTCTTTAGCTCGAGGATCCGAGAGTGTTCATATCTACCGGTTATTGTATTAATGCAACTTTTATAACTCTGTTAAATCCCCGCGTTGACAGTAGATTAACTGGAAA
Organism: Ilex aquifolium; assembly: GCA_951799425.1. NCBI lineage: Eukaryota > Viridiplantae > Streptophyta > Magnoliopsida > Aquifoliales > Aquifoliaceae > Ilex > Ilex aquifolium. Next base: position 24,001,531 of record OX637402.1, read on the forward strand.
ATGATGGTTGAGTCTTGTGTTTTAAGAACGTAGCTCCGACATAATTATAAGCATTACACTTGCTAGGACCTAACCTGTCCATGAGAAATCAAACAACTCTTACAAAATGTCCAGCATTGGTGAAGTGTTTTTTTTTAATTTTTTTTTTAATTTTAAATTTTTTTTAGGGAGGAGGAGGGTGTTTATTTATTTATTTATTTTTTGGGAGGAGGGGAAAGGGGAGGAGGAGGGAAAAGGGAACTTGAACCATTGATCTCAAGAAGACAAAACTTTCACAAAATAAAGAGTACCATTGGATCAAAGGCCCGTTGATATTCAATCCATATATGAAGCTCAAAATTAAGGGAAAAGATGAAGATCTAAGCTTGGGTATTTTGTTGGAAAATAAGCATTACTTATGCCAAAATTCAAATTGTCTATAAATAATCAAATAACTTTGCAAAATACTAAACCAAGCTAGATTCATTCAACCATTCCATAAATAAGAAGAAGATGAAGCATTTAAACCAAAAGAGAGTTGCATAATACAGTACCTGGATGAATACTTACTAACTCATTAACATCTTACTAAGAAATTACTCTCTTCATTGATATGGAAGAGCAAGAAGAGTGAGATGAAAAAATGGAGAGAACTCTCTCCGAATACAAAGAAAAACTTACAAAGAAAACTAAGTAAAAGTGAGAACAAAATAGAAGGAAGAAAAGCTCTCTAAAAATTGTTGTCTCCGGAGTGAAGAGGAGGTGAGTATTTATAGGGAAGAAAGAGAAGATGTAGAGTCATGGTAGAAGCCTTGAGATCTGGAGAAGCATCTAGCAGGTCTTGACTTTGAAGCAAGCATCACTACCAGAATTATGGGAAAATTCGACATTTAATTTTTGACGTTTAACTTAAACGCCATTAAAATTGGCGTTTGTTTATAAACGCAAAAAATTATTAATAAAAATCTTTTTTTTTTTCCGTTTAATTTCCGGCGTTTAAGTCAAAAGTCACAAATTCTTAATTAAAAATAATAAAAAGTTTTTTTTTTTCTTCCCCCAACATAAACCTAAATTTTTCCCCAATTCATTCTCTCGACTTCTCTGGCCACGACGCTATTCTCAGGCGACGACTCCTCTTCGTCCCTCTCTCAGGCGACTCTCGTCGTCCCTCTCATAGGCGACTCCTCTTCGGCTCTCTCTTAGGCGCCTCTCTGATCGTTTTCTCTCTCTCTCTTTCTGATCGTTTTCTCTCTGAAAGTATCGAAAACTTAATTGCTGTCCTCTAAATTTTTCGTCTGAAATTTTTGTTCCGGCGTTGTGTGTGTGTGTGTATATATATAAATATATATATATATATATAAGATGGACGAAAAAATGGAGGATTTCATTGAAGAATGCTTTGAGATTTCAGAATTTGATCCGGATTACGAGTATGATTCTGCTCGGTTCTTCGATTTTACTCGGCCAGAGACGAATTCTGAGACAGATGAAGCCGAGCGTTGGTTCGAATTCGCCGGAAGTTATCCGCCTTCGCGTAAGTATTTTATAACCAATGAATTTATGTAAACTAGGTTTGATACTAAAAAACATTAACAAATTAATGTTTATGTCTTTGCATTATGTTCCTATGTCATGTATCATCATTCGTTCATTGAACCAATATAAGGTCTTGTTTTTTGTCCATTTCCATGCTTGTAAGTTTTTTTGTTGGAGTTGTTAGACTGATTTTTGGAATTTCGCAATTTTTGTCATTGATTTGACAAAAAGACTGAGAGCAAAATGGATACTTCCGTTGGTTTTGCTCTTCCAAAACAAATTCTGTAAGTAAGAATTTTCTGGAGTAACGTGGTAATATTGAAGTTTGAATTATTGGAAATAGAACCAGATATGTATATGCATCAAGGTTGTTTACTTTTGCGGATAAGGCTGGATAATGTACTATTGGATTATGCTCCCTGTGTGTTCTGTTCATTCTGTGGGAATCAGTGTGAGGAGGTTTTTGGAAGAATTTTTCCAATCTAATAGCTGGAAGACTGTAAAATGTGAAACTTCTTTGGCATTGTAATATTCTCTCTTTTTATAATGTAGTTTCTCTCCATGTGTATCACTTTAGTCGGCCTCATAATATTGTTGAAGTCAAAGTAATACATTCATCATATAAAATCAGAACTGCTTGTATATACCTTTTCAATTGCTTCATGTGTCGGGATCAGTTTTCAAACATATGCATATTCTCATTTTGGTTTGCAATTTCCGCTCTGTGAATAAATTGCACACTTTACCTGACTCAGCAAGGATTTCTTTAAGCCAAGGCAGATAATGTTTGTTGTAGATATTTCTCTCTTTTTTTGTTTGTTCATTCTGCTCTAACAATGTGTCATGGTTTCCTTCGTGAATTACTGCAGGATTGAAGTATCATACTCGCATGGCTCAAGACATTTTGAAAGCTAAAAGAAATTCAATGGCTAAATCAGTTAAACCAAGGAGTTCAACTTTAATGAAACCTACATCCAGTCATTTGGCCAAGCAAAATAAAGCACGGGATCCACATTTGAACCGATTTTGCGGAAGGTCTTAGTTTTTACTTTGATTTATAAATTCATTATCCACATCAATCATTATGAGAGGTTCAATGCCTTTGAAATTCTTGTTTACGATTAGGTTTTTAGGATATTTGTTTGGTTCCAGTATCCATGCTGCTTTTGATATTTTCTGTTGCTTTTAATGTTGAATCAATGTTACAAACAACCCAAGTTTTTGCTTGAATTTCATTTTAATTTCATTTGAAGTAGTGTTTTCTTACAGTGAAAATTTGTAGCAATAAATTAAAATGTTGAATTAGAATTAAAAAAAGATTTCTGTTTGCATTGTCCTGTAGTTGAACTTACCACTACCTAGAGATGTCCTACTTTATGTTAAAGCAATTGATCTACCATCTGCGTCATGACTGAGAGATTATCTAGATGATTTTTGCTTATATAGGCACTTTCCTAATTCATTTATGGTCTTTCTTTCAGTGATTTTCTTATGGACCCTGCTTTTGCGATTTGAAACGTTGTGATCTGATGGACTATATTTTTTTTTAAACAGTCCTCTCTGTTCATCAGGTGGGTTTTCGACTGTTCCCAATCTTTCGCGATTGGCAGAGAGAAACTCCAAACGCAATCACTTCATCGCATTTCAGTCGTCGATTCGCAATGGCTGTCATATTAGCTCGAAAGTCTCTCTCCGCTCTCGTTAGCTCGTAAGCTCCCTTCTAGCTGAATTATTCCTTTGTCTCTTTGTTTTTGTATATGCAAATGTAAACGATATTGACCCAGTTGCTTATTCAGTATTACCTACAAGTCAATTCCTTGTGGGAGTCCCCATCTTGGGTTTTGGCACTAGTTTACAGGACTGAAACTTGTGAAATTTGGAGTGTTTAGTCAGTCATCTCTAAATTTATTTTATAGGGTTTTAAAAAAAAAAAATATCAATTTGAGGTTCCTATGATCAATTTGAGTTTGATTGGTAATAGTCACTTTGTGCTTATTGTTTCTGATTTGAATAAATATAATGTCATGATCATCATGCATAGTTGTTGTCCTGGTTGTACATATGCTATTAGTGCTGAAATCAGCCTAATTATTTATATTTTGTGTGACACTTTATTTGGAGATCATGTTGCCAGACTTCACTTGATCTCAATTCACATGAAAGACTTATAAAAGGAAGTTACTTCCTGTATGTTTAGGTTGTGGCAGGACATGCAGTGCAATGTTCCAACCACTATGGGATGGAATACGGTGTACGCTCATTTTCAACCAAACAATCTTTTTCCACCGATAAAGGTTTGTATTCTTCTCCATTTTTTTTTGCTGAAGCTATACGCAAAAGACATACATTTATATATGGAGCATGAGGGTTGTATTGGCACTTACTGTTTGTTCTGCATAGGCTAAAACACAGTAAGCTACATATGCCTTTATACAGTTTAGACATCATCATATGGCCTGTTCTTAACAAGTTAATGTCAGATTTAATAATAGGGACTTTGGCATCGATTTAAAACTTGGCTTTTCCCAAATGTTATATCGCTCTTGTGATGATGAAATCATGAAACCCAATGCATACTTTGCCAAATTCTATAAGTCTGGTGTGTTAATTTTTAAAGCCCAACCTTCAAACCAAACTTAATGTTTATGCCCTATATTTTTGAAATCTTGCACATCAGGGGTAAGTTTTAGTTTATTTCTTGGTAGGTATCTGCAGCTTGTTCATTTTCCCACTGTATATGAACTGCATATGATGAAGAAAGAGAAAAGCTTGCAAAGGAGATCTCAAAGGATTGGAGTTCTGGTAATGCCCTTCATGGAGTGACCATGCCAGTCTATTGTTGCGTTTGGATAGTAATACAGACGATCTAACATGCAATTAAGAGTTACTGATGCATGCTTAGTGCAGTTTTTGAGCGGAGTATTAATACATTGTTTCTTACTGAAATGGTTCGAGGTCTAATGCTAACACTCAAATACTTCTTTGAGAAGAAAGTTACTGTAAGTGTCTTTCTGAAGTTCTTCTAGATAACTAACTATGATGAATTAAAATATAAATGTTACTCTTTTGTTGGCAAATCAATTATCCATTTGAGAAAGGCCCTTTGAGCCCTCGATTTCGCGGAGAACATGCCCTCCGACGTTATCCAACAGGAGAAGAACGTTGCATTTCCTGCAAACTATGTGAAGCCGTAAGTGTTCAGTACTTCGACAATTTTTGGCTTGGTTAGTGGAAGTTATTGTAATTATTACCTGCAGGGTGTTTATTGCTTGCTAAGCTGATATTGGAGGTCCAACTGAATGTTTAGGTAGTTTAACATCAGTGCCTTGAGTTTTGTGATTAATTTGGCTTAACCCGATGCCAAAAATTCGCAAACGATGACAACATACTAATAATATTGGGCGTTGATGAGGGAATGAAAATTTGAGGAGTTGCGAACATAGTGATCAATATACACTATTTTTAGTGAAGTGGACGGTGTGAATCCAACTGTATTATGTTATTACTTATATACTTGATCAAGTTGAGGCAGTTTGTTTTGGGAAGCTCACATAGTATCTAATCCACCCAATATACATACTTCTTTAAAGTTTATAAGATAAGTTTTGACAGTTTGGCATTTGAAGAAATCATGGTAAGATGGATTCATTTAGGAATGCTACTTTGCATGAATGTCTATAGCCTTTTGGAATCATTTTTAAAAAATATTAGGCAAGCTTTGGTCCATTATTTGTTGATTTTAAATTGGTGCAGCCTCAACCAAATACCCTGTCTTCTGTTGGTCTTGGCTAATATGCTACCATATTTGTGTGTCCAATTAGTCCTTTCTGATAGATCTCTTCTTTTTTTTCGAGGACATTATATTTTTGAGTCAGATAATAAGTTCGATATATACCTATATTGTGTTGGGTGTTGGGGTGGTGTGTATGTGTGTTTTTTTTTAAGAGAAGAAGTTGCTGATGTTTTTTTATGGATTGGAGGATGTTGCTGAAGCTTGTTTTTGGAGGATGCTGCTGAAGCTTATTTTGGTTTGGAATTTTTTGAATTTTGTTGTTTTCTTGTTATGGAAAGGCGTATGTGCCTTATCCTTTGCTTCTTGTAAATGTTTTGTATTGTGAATAAATAAAATTTTCTTTTGTTAAAAAAAAAAATTTATTACTGTTTTTTTGGTAATAAATAAAATTTTATTTTGTTAAAAAAAAATTCTAGTGAAAATGCAATGAGCTAGGTTTTATTATGAAAAAAAAATATTAATTATCATTACCGGCGTTTATTTAAATGCCGGAAACCAATTGCCCAAAAACGTCAATAATAATATTTTGCGGCGTTTATTTACATTTTACCGGCATTTAAATGTCGTCTTTTTTTTGCAGTGCATTTGAACGATGCAACAGACAAAGCTTCTCCATTTTCTCCATGTGCAGCTCGTGGGCGGCTCTCCTATCACGCTTGTCTGCAGAGGTGTCTTGACCCAGCTCACGAGTGTGTGATCTTCCACAAAGTCGTCCCGACAGCCTCGTGCGATTGTAAATAGATATCATCTCTTCAGCTGTCTCTCGTCGTAAGTGACGGATTACATTAAATGCAGCACCGGCGGATGTTGACCGGCTAAGAACCGACACTAATGGGTTGTACCGGTACAAATTTCCCCATGAAGTGCCGGATTAAAGTTTTTTAGAACCAGTACAAATGAACTTTGCTTATTGGAACCAATACAAGTTGGAAGAATCGGAATATGTGCTCTTTGTCTCGCGATGAACCTGTACAACTAGTACCGTACAATAGTGCATTTCCACTGTTTTGCCGTGATTCTTTGTTCGCCCATTTTTGATGCTCCTCGATACATCCAATTAAGCTTAAATCAACCCTTCGTACACCTTGTTACTTGCCAATGACTAATTCACACGTAAAACACAAATTTAACTAAAATGAGACAAATAACTATCAAAGAAAGATTAAAGAGAATGTGTTAATCCATAAGAATATACAAAATTTCATGCTCATCATCCCTATAGGATGTTCTTCTCCAAGACACTTATTTTATTTTATTTTTTTGAAGGGGAAGGGGAAGGGGGAGGGGGACTTGAACCCTTGATCTCAAGAAGACAATGCTTTTACAAGACAAAAAGTACTATTGGACCAAAAGTCCATTGGTCAAGACACCTATTGGTTGCCTATATATAAACTCTACATCAACCCGATAGACAGGTTAAGAAAGACTCTTAACGTTAAATTCTCTCTCTCTCTCTCTCTCTATATATATATATATATATATATAACGTTTAAAAACTTTTGTGCAGTGGAAAACTTGGTGTTGATTCGTCTTATGTAACAATACTATATCATTGGAGCAAGTGGAAAAAATACATTGATATTGGATTTCTAAAGTACGTAGAACATCCTCTACTTTTTGGGATTAAAGTGAATAAGGTATGTCTATAATCTTACGATTCCGCAATAATATTCGATTTCCAATAGTCACCATGCTCCCATGCATTTCATTTCTCCTTTTATCATTCGCAGTCTTATGTTTTAATCTGTATAGTTGTCGTGATGGTACTCCTTACTTTTGTAGTCATCTTCATGGTGATTTTCATGGCAATGGGAAGGTTACACCAATGACCTGTTGGATTTTAGGCAAAACTTGACTAGATAATTCTGTCTAAACTACGAAGAAAGGTTGGTTTCTTCGTCCATTTGTGTGTTTTATTATTGATTTTTAATAAAGCAGTGAAAATAAAAATGATATGAATGGTGGATAAATTGTCATGCGCTACGGTTATAGTTTCTTTTAGAGGCACAATCTTTCTTGTGTATAATTTACAACATAAGGAGGAAAGGATTTTTCAGAAGATAACCAAGTCAGAGCTGATTAAGGAGAATACAACCCTAAAGGTTTAAAGCCACCCACAATAGACAATCATAACAAACCCACTTGGGCATAAAAGTTGTTGGATGATATTTTCTAATTTTAACAAAATTACTTATTGAAATTTTTGATTTGTATCATGCATTTAGAATAAAATAATAATAAGCAAGAACAAAACAGTAACACATAAATCTATAATTAAACAATATATAAACTGACCCATTTACAGATCAAGAAATGTGATTGAACTTTATATAGATCAAGACTAGTGTTTGACACTATGTCCTTAAGACAAATTTCGCCCCCACACTTGGTGCTTTTGAAAATCTAAGCGTATGCCTTCCAGGATATTATGATCTTCATGCACTTAGAAGTAACACTTCAATCTAAATGCCAAGCGAACCAGAATTGTGTGTTCTACTCTCAAAAAAATGCAGACTGCTAATGCCGAAAATATGGATGTAATGACTGCTTTAATTCATAATGTAGTTTAGTCTGAAGTTAATGCAGAATGTTAATGTAACTGAGTTATTTATAGACAAAATGGTGATTGATCCAGACAGCCACCATACGAACAGACGCAACCCAGAAGACACAATGTAGCCGAAAGACACCACTGATGTCTGCCCAATGATGAACATATTCGAATTCAAATTTCTGAGCTGGAGGAAAAATTAAATTCGAAGAACCAGTGCGAATTTGAAATCAAAACGGGCAGAAATAAAATTCGAGTTAAAAAATTGGGATCCAATTTGTTAATCGAATTATCTGCAAAAAAAATAAGGTTGGGTCTAAACCACACACGTACCCAAGCCTCGGTCCGGTCGTGGTGTGGTGAGCGGTGCTCGCTCATGGGTCCGGTCGAATTGAAACCCATGTAGGTGCTCGCTCCGCTCACAAAAATGTGGTATCCCTTGGGGCCCAACCCATAGTGCAAACTTGTAATATATATGCACATGTAGAATTTCTTACCCAACTAATGTAGGATTCCAAGAGGTCACTTTGAAACCTATTTTCTCATTCATTTCTTACTCGATTTGAGCAAGTGAATATACTACGTTATTCTTCTCACGGAATAAAACACGAACCCACGAAAGTTTACTCGAAATGACGAGCGGGTGTCACTTTAATTTAGACTCAAAGTCGACCAAAAATTCAGTTTTTACAACTAAAATTTATTTTGGTCCAACAAAAGTAAACTTTCTGTCTTTTTTGGAGACAAGTCAAACTATGTGAATTTGCCTTCTTAATAAGTTTTTTTAATGTTGTGTTTTTACAAGTATATATATAGAAATGCAATTCCAATTTTTCATGCCCCTTTAATTGCAAAAGATTTGACATCAAATAACTATTTATTGATATTTGTGTCTTTTGTTTGATCGATATTCCACTTGTGTCTAATGAGATATAATTGCATGCTTGAGAATTTTTGTTTTTCAAGGCGAATTCTAATTTGACCACACAGGTATATTTGTAGATATATTCTATGTTATGCTACTATATTTGTCTTAGAGAAACCGATATTGCCATCATGGTTCCTTTGTCTACAGCTACATGCACTTAAAACAAAATTATATTTTTTCGTTTTGAATTAAGGAAAAATACATGGGGCTTTCCTATAGATATTGGATAGCTCTTCCTACATGCCAAATGCATTTTCTCTTACTGTTAGTATGATGCTGTTTAGCTGTTTCTTCAAACAGTCAGAAATTATCAAAGCATTGTGAAATTTATTATCTAATGGTGGAGTTGGAAATGTTTGTATAACACCAAAAGGCTCACTAATAATCAAAACCAACTATATAAAGAGTAATGTTATTTGTATCTAATTTATTAACTTAATTTTTTGACATCAATCACAATCATTGGATCGATACCAGACCCCAATTTTGGTGGAAACCCGCTTACGATTCAAAGGATTGTGATAGATTAGTTCAACAAATTAGGTCACTAAATAAAATAAAAATAATATTATTGTTATATAAAAGGGGTAACATGATTTTGAAAGGGGTAATCTATATGCGTGATTAAATTATTGTTAGATTTCGTAAAGAAAAAAAAAAAAAAAAAATAGATTTCGTAAAAAAGCCACATTATTGGTCCAATAGTTACAAAGTACATTATTGGTTCCTGCCCGACATTCATCTACCACATTCAATGTAGGCAGATACATGTAACATCATCTAGAAAACATAGACAGACAACTTTATCAACTAGATTTGCTTTCAGATTCCCTTGCTATCTAACGTGCTCCATTCAAAGACCCAAATCTCTTAAACAGATGCATCAGGTTTTTAGGCAACAGAATTCGGACATCACGTTAATTTCTAGAACTGGTAATTGTTAGATAAACTTTTGTTTTTAACTTAATTATGATACTATGTCATAATGAAGCATAGTAATCATTCAAAGAAAGGAGTATGTTACCGAAAAAAAATTTCAGTATCATACCGCTAAGTTTTATAAGTTTTGTGAGTTGACATACATCGCACCTGATGGTAGAATCCCTCCGATATGCCTCCCAATTTTTACATTATGTAGACATTGTAGACACATAATTAATCTGCAAGTACTCCAATATACCAAAGGACTATAGTTAATGCCTTTAATGTTGACCATGAATTGAGTGATCATACTCGTACATGTGACTCATGAATGGATGTAATGGTTGGTGGTTATTTTTCCATGCATGAGGAGAAATATCATAGAGAGAGAAATATAGGTGGTTTGAATAAGAAACCAATACAACTGTTGGAATAGTTGTGATTGTACCAAGAGTTACAACCTTTCTAAAGTGTATGTTCATTCATTTGAATGAGTGTCTTGCATGTCTATAAATATTAGTACAACCTCATCGTTTCGTTTTATTTGTGACGGTTAATCTTGAGAATATCAAAGTAAAAAAAATTACACATGTCATGTTCTGGGCGGTGGAAAATAGAAGGTACCAGTACCATAGTTAGACTCGGAGTGGAACCGTGTGTGCAACAGCAACATACTTCACTTGTTGCTTGTCAAACACGCCTCTTGGTTCTTAATCAGAAACCAGAACCTGAAAAATTGACGACATTGTCGTATATGACGATAGGTGTACAATCCCATAGAATTGACGTTTTCCATCAGTTTGTGTTGTTCTAGTGCAACCACGTACCAAGTATAAATGTGGGTATCTATAATACAACCACAAAAATATAGGATATTCATAACACATTTTACATATGCAACTTCATCTCCTAGATGTACAGAGACAACCTTCTTAACTACTTCCAACTACCCATGTCACTTCCTTCCACTGTTGAAATGCAGAAAATTCTCTTCTTAAGTGATAGGCGTGACAATCGTGTCATGTTGACTGAGTCATATGCGAGTTATCGTATTAGTTTGATTCTTGTTGAATACCAATTAACTCTAATTCAATGCATTTAATTAAGGGAAAATTTCATCCACACCTTTTCTAGTTATGTCTAAATTCAATGACACGCCCTCTCGATTCTGAAACTTTACTGCACCCCCTTTTGGTTTATAGTTTCAAATCAAAGACACTCCCTTAATGGTAATTTTTAACTCTGTCACTATAAAAAGTAATAGTTTGACTATAAATTTTTTGAAAATGTCAAAACTACCATTCCTTTTGTAGATATATTAAAATGCTCTCAACCCTTTTCCCACTATATATACCATACATTTTTGTTGTTGCTGAAGGTCAAAAACGATCTGGTGTTGTTGAAAGACATAGGAGACTAAAGGCAACCATTCATCTTCAACTCGTTCTCCACAGTGATCAATTATTACATAAGTTGGTAAAAAATATATATATTTTTTCTTGCAGATTTGTAATGTTTTTCATGCAGATTTTTTTAAAAATTTTCATGTAGTTTTTTTTTTTTTTTTTCATGCAAATATTTTTAATTTTTTCATGCAATTTTTTTAAATTTTTTTCATGCAGTTTTATTTTAATTTTTTTTTCATGCAGATAGTTTTAATTTCTGTCATGAATTTTTTTAAAAAAAATTTTCAAGTAGTTTTTTTTTAAAATTTTTTTTTCATGTAGATATTTTTAATTTTTCTCATGCAATTTTTTTTAAAAAAATTTGTTCATGCACATTTTATTAATTTTTTTCTTCCATTTTGTTTTATGATGTATTATTATAAGATTGATATATTCTTCAACTGTTAATGGAGGCAGAGACAAAGATTAATATATATTTCAAAATCTCATCCATTTCTAGCTCCTCTACTATTGTCTGTACTCCACAACGTCACCCTCTTTACACATCACCCTTCATATAAGATTCAAAACATGTAAAAAAATTCTCTTATTTTACAATGATTCATGTCAATACTTGATAAAAAATAACAACAATTTATATTTTATTCTTATAATATCAATTTTGCGTATTAATCATGTCAATTTCGGATTATTCATGTTTTACACTAATCTTCCCTGATTATTATTCGTGTTAGTTAGTCGCTTTGTTTTTTAGTTTATGCCGAAAAATGGTCAACCCTAAGCCGCTAACTTAGTGTCGGGTTTGAGTTAAATTATAGTGTTGTACGAAAAATTGCTACCCTTACTAAGTGGAACCCTAACTTCAACACCAGTAAATATTTAATGTAGCAGTGACACCACATCATCAATACTTCGTAGTAATTTTAAATGGATAAATTGAACCCCTATATGAGGTTGCAATTACATTACATTAATAGGTAGTTATCAAATTTTGTAGGATCTACTTACTCATTAGTTAGGTTTTTATTAAATGTTGATACGACGTGACTGAAGTAAGATGATATAACTCATTAGTTAGGTTTTTATTTAATGTTGATTTAATGTGACTGAAAGAAGGTGATGTCACGGTCACATCGAATATTTTCTCATGCAACACACAGCAGCTTACTTCACACGGGCTCATTCAAGCACACGTCTTCTTCTGATCATTAACCAGAACGAGATTAGAAGTTTAGAACATTCATAACATCTTCTACATTAGTATAAATATAGAGAGGGAGAACCTCGTTTACTACTACTACTCACACTAAATTTGCTTTCAAATTCCCCTGCTTCCCAGTGAGATCCATTCAAAAGACCCAAAGCTCTCAATCAGACATATTCATGAATGTCATACCGGGTTTTGAAGATCTCAAACGTATTCGAATTGCCAAACCAGATGGACAACGTATAATTGCTAATGGTGAGGAAGAAGAAGAACCAGTGAGTCCTATGGCTCGTTTGTTTCATGAACCTGGTTGTAACACCTATATCATTACTACAATTGGCTGGAAAACCCAAATACTTGATATTCATGCTTTCAAAGCCAATCTGGGGCTTACTCTGGCGAAACACCCTCGTTTCTCTAGTTTGCAGGTATGAACAACAAGATTTTTACACATTTTGCATAAAAACTCCAGATGGGTACAATCCTCGCAGATTAAACTATAAGGCATAAGATTAGCCCCATGATGTAACCAAGCTGAGATATTGTTATGTTTTGTGTTTTATTTCCAATTTGAGTACTTTCTTCAATTTGAATCTCTTGACTATTGACAGTACTACAATCATTACAGGTTGTGAGCAAAGAAAGAGGAGGAGAGATTAAATGGGTTCAAACAGAGGTGGACATGGATAACCACCTTATAGTCCCCCACATTGATTACCCTGATGAAAAGTTTGTCGAGGATTACATCTCCAACCTGAGTAAATCTACCATTGACAAGTCGAAACCTATGTGGGACTTCCACATCCTCAATGTCAAAACATCCGACGCCGAGGCGGTAGGTGTCCTCCGCGTCCACCACTCCCTCGGCGACGGTGCATCTCTTATGTCTCTTTTTCTTGCTTGCTCTCGTAAAACATCTGATCCTGAAGCTTTTCCAAGTAGTACGACCGTGACAAAAAAATCAAATTTGTCAAAAGCTTGGGGGTTTGGTTTTGTTGTGATGATGATGATGATGGTATGGAACACAATCGTTGATGTAGTGATGTTTGTACTCACTGCATTGTTTTTGAAGGACACGAAAACCCCTCTGAAAGGTCTATCAGGTGTTGAGAACAATCCTCGGCGCATTGTTCATCGAACAGTTAGTCTGGATGATGTGAAGTTTGTGAAAAGAGCCATGAATATTGTGAGTTTTGTTTAAGCATTCAACATCAATGCATCGTAATGACTAAAATAAATCAGTGATAGAATTTATACAAATCTTATTCATAACTTTTATGAAAAATAATTTATACAATAATTTCATGTGATGAAAAATAAAATACTTGGTTATGAGTTTGCAGACAGTTAACGATGTAGTTCTTGGAGTAACACAAGCTGGCATATCAAAGTATCTCAACAGGAGATATGGTGAGTTTTCATTTTTCAGATTACCAAACTTACTCATGTTTAACCCAAAATCTGACCCGCTTGGAAGAAATCACGTTGAAGTAGCACGCATAGGATTGAGTGGGTCATTCTAACACTGATAAATTCTCCAATATGACAGGTGAGGGTAAACAAAACCAGGGGGCAACCGTGAAGAAAAATAACCTTCCGAAGAACATTCGTCTAAGAGCAACGTTTTTCATGAATTTAAGACCGTTTGCAGGGATTTATGTAAGTGATTATTTCTTGTTAATTGCCACTAGTTCGTTTAGGCCAAGCTAGCGAAGGGGTATATATAACAGATCCAAATCTAGATCCTCTCTAATATACATTTCATCAATGGTAGATAACTCAATATGCACTGAAAAAAATTCAGGAAAAAAGGGTTAGAGGAGATCTCACTCCATGTATTACAGATAGGTACATATCTAGCGTTAAAATATATAGTAGGAAAGTTGTATACCATCCGGTGTAATAATATGATGGTACCCACCCATGGTACTGATCGGGGTTTGATTCCATGATACAAAATTTATGCTCAAACTTTTTTAGAGGTGAGCGTTGGCGCAACACAAATGTTGCTTCATTGGAGAGTAAAACTGTACGTGTACATGAAACCATTCCCAGAGTGGAGTCTCGTATACTCGATTGTAATTTTTTTAGTGCAGTTGTATATCATCCTTATCCTATTCTTTTCTCACATGTTTGGTATTCAGGATCTAGTCAATATGATGGAGAAGGGTACAAAGGCCAAATGGGGTAACAAGATTGGTTATGTCCTCCTCCCCTTCACCATTGCATTCCGAGAGGATCCACTGGAGTATGTAAGGGAAGCTAATGCGATTATGAGTAAAAAGAAGACTTCGCTTGAAGCTATTTATAGTCACTGGATTGTTAAGTTAATCCTCAAGTTCTTTGGCATTAAGGTAAATATATCATCATATGGACGGCCTGACGTAAACAAAGACCTAAGACAATTTTAAATGAGATTTTATTAACATTTAGCCCCCTAAAACCTAAGGAACAAATATTTTTACTAAATGTGGCTTTCTTATTGTTTTTAGGTCTTAAAAACCATGTTTTTTCATATCATACTACAAAATATTTCTAGGTCTTTATCATAATATTTTGTTTATAAAATAAGTCACACTACATAGTTTGATAGAATCCAATATATTTTTTTCATTTGGGGACAGTAAGCAGCCATCTCATTGACCGATAATTTCAGTGGCCTTGACAATTCCAGATATAAAAACATCAATCGCTCTTTGAATCCAATCACCTGTAGAAGAATTTGACTCAGTGCTATCATTAAAGTTCACTTATTTATTAAATGGATTGGTCCTGAAAAACATAAGGTGTATTGTGATTGAAGATAATTTTAGTGGTAATTAAATAAATCAAAACTCTTGGAATTTAGAAAATAGAGAGGGAAGACTCTTCAAGTCTTCTCCCATCTAATTTGTTTGTTTTATATGTATTATACTAGCGGGCGCCCCGTGCGATGCACGAAATTTATAACTTGTTTTGCTCCGGCTCGTTCCTTCCCACCCTTCCAAACTCTCTATTTTCCTGTCACACAACATGGGTAGTTCAAGTATTATTAAAGTAAAGTGGGAGGGAAAACTTCTCAAGTCATTTCTCCTAAAAAATGATTGTTATATATATTTAGATAAATTATATACTGTGGTTGACTTCAATCATCTCACTGCAGCAACAAATTTTTTGTTTTAAAAATTACCCTAGCAATCCTAAAAAACAAAGTAAATGAGCTGAATTATGAATAACCAACCCGTTGGACTGAAAAATCTAAGTCGAGGATAGAGTAACCAAAATAAAATATGAAAAAAAGAGTTTACTTGAGTTATGTTTATTTCACCCCCGTATTCCTCTATTCTTATATTTGAATTCCGTCATAAAAAGTTGTTTTTTGCCTAATTTTTATTTATTTAAAATTTGAACTTTCACTTATCGTATTAACGTCACATCATTCAGCCTCTATCATCAGTCTCTTTTTAGTCAATGCAGCATTACCCGAGAATAAATGGTTTAGATTGAAAGAACTTCCTTTAAATAGCTGGAACACTTTTTTGGTTCAAGAATTAGTAACATAAATGAGTTTTTAGGGATTATTGAGTAGTTAAAAACTCACTTTCAACCTTGATGAGCAGGCTGCAGGCAAGCTTTCCCACAAGGTTTTTTCTAACACAACACTGTGGTTCTCAAACGTACCTGGACCCCAAGAAGAAGTTGCTTTTTTGGGCCATCCGGTTGCCTATCTTGCTCCGACTTGTTATGGGCAGCCCAACGTATGTTCTCATTCTTTGTGGCACCAAATTTGTTTTTGCAACACACACACACACATATTTATATCCGCCATGAATTAAGAGGCAAGGCACATAGATATATCGATCTTAGTGTCACAGAAAGTTATCAAGTGATCTACACAAAATGCATAAATGAAAAAGAAAGTTAGACATGACTAGAGGTCCAAGTCATAGCATAGATCATGAAACAATATTATGGCGTCGCAGAATGATGACTAGGATGACTTGGTTGAGTCAGCCAAGATGTCTGCAAGTCGACCATGTGTTGAGTTGTATCAGTCTTGGTATATAGGTATATTTATGTGAGTTTGTTTTGTATTAACCCCCTGCTAATTAACGTGTACTTTAGGCACTGATGATTCATGTGGTTAGTTATGTGGACAAATTGACGTTCGTTCTATCAGCCGATGAAGAAACTATTCCAGACCCACATCAGCTGTGTGATGATCTTGAAGATTCACTCAAGCTCGTCATGGCTGCCGTCATAGCAAAACAAACCCACAAGCTGTGAATACAAGAGGATGAGCACCGCCCTGGCCGTAACCCTGGCACACCCTCTTTTATTAAGAATAATATTATTTGAATCTAATTTACCCTTTGTTTGATAGAGGGTTTCAACTAAAATTAGGGTTTATTATCGATCAAATGACACTAGTTAATTAGATTAATAAATTAGGTTCAAATAGTATTTTCGATTTAATGTGCATGTGTGATATATGTCATGTATGTGTGCGTACTAAAGAAGGTTGGGTTGTATGCTAGTTGTATTTGCATGGGTGTGAATAAAGAAGGTTGAGTTGTATGTGGTGTATGATGTGTATGATCCAACATTTGCCTTTTCACATTCATCACTACCCCACAAGTCATTCTCTAACTCTTGTTCGGGTTAAGAGAGAGCACAGACATTACTTTGAAGGAGTTAAGACAATCCTTAATAATGGAAATTGACTCCACTTCTCCTTTACAAAAAAAGAGTCAATCATCCGCAAAACAGAGATGAGAGATCTTTACCTTCTAACATTGAACATGACACTTGAAATAGCCTTGCCTTAACCGCTTTCTCCAAAAGTCCAGAGAAAGCTGGAATAACCAAGACAAAGAGGTAAGGCGACATTGGGTCGACCTTGCCTTAACCCTCTGCCCCCAAGGAAGTAGCCCTTCAGTTCCCCATGTTTAGGCCGCCTTTTTTTTTTCTTCTTTTTTGATAATGAAGAGGTATTTGGGTTTTTTTTGGTAATGGGCAATATATATTTCATATATGATAAACTATATAACATTTCGGAACAAGTTCTCACTCAAATTGAAGAGCATCTAATTCTGACTCAAATTTAAATTTGAGTCAAAATGGCCTAAAAAATTTTCCAATCTTAGGCCCAAACGTATACTAAATTAAAGAAAAACTAATTCTGGACCCAAATTGAGGGAGACTTAAATTCCATATCAAATTTTAAACGGTAATTTTTTATCCTATCTTAACCTAAAAGACTCTTTCGACGGAACAAGTTATTGCCTCTCCTACCTCCTTGTCTCTATTCTTCCGCGGTAACTTTTTACTCTCTCTCTCTCTCTCCCTCCCTCTTTTTACCTTTTTTTTTTTCTCTCATAAACTCTCATTCTCAATAAAACTCTCTCTCGTATCTCATACTTGGTAAAAAGTTCACGAATCTACCACTCAAAGTGGTTGGTATTCTTATCTTTTCTTTTGGTTAATATTATTGAAGTTTGTAAGAAATAAGTTTTAATATTTGATAAAATGTTTTGATGGGAAAAACTAAAAAAAATGACCTTTGGGACAGCAAGAGAATTTTGTAAAAGATTTGAATAGATATTTAAGTTTGTCCATTGAAATGTTCTATATCAAATCAAGTTTTTTATTTAAATTTAGATTAAATTTAAATTTGAATCATGGTTGAAGATTTAACAACCAAGTGTAGTTTTTGTGAAATTTTTCTGATTTGAACTAGAGCGTTCATTTTGACTTTCTTTGCCATTGTGGGTAGTGAGCATCTTGCGAAGTTGGATTTTCTAGAAGACAAATATTTGGGATGGTCCAGACTAGGGTGGGGAGAGCATAAAATCGAGCCCATGGACCATATTCACCTGGCCCAGACCTATCATTGGGAATATTTGTATTATACTTCTTGATTTTTCAAACTCTAATACGAGATTGTTAGAGGACGACCTAATGATCACCACTTTCGCTGTTGGATTTTAAGGCCGAGTTCGAACCTCGTTGTTCCATTTCAGATGATTGGCGTGTGACAGAGCCGTTAATGATTTTTTGACGGACGCTTAGGATTGGACTACGTAGATACAAATTAGAAACCTTATGAACCAAATAGACATAATTGAAAGATTGAGGACTAAATAGACATTATACACATACTTTGAGAACTAAAAATGTATTTCACCCAAAAGGAGAATAAAGAAAAACCCTCTTGAACAATGCCTAAGCATTACTCTAAAGACTCTAAACCAGAACAAATTTGGACAAACGCAAAGGGGAAATAATCCCATTGGTCCCATCAATCCAAAACTTAATTATACCATTAAGGAAAGGATTCCTTTGCCTATTAGGAAACCTAGTTCGAAACAAATTGGGGAATAATTACTGCCTATTTATAATTGGCATCGATTTACTTTTCCCTAGATCACCCACCACATAATTGTTTCAGAGGACATCCGAGGTGTGTTTGATCAACCAGTTCATTCTTGTTTTCTTAATTTGCTTGAACTCATTGGGGATGTCAGACAATCTAGCCTACATATTTGTTGTTTTCGAGGATCTCGGAATCGTGCCGGAGGATCGCCGTCAAATGTGTGATGGTTTCTATGTTCAATTACAGATTTCTGGTATGGTTAGACGATCTTTCTTCGTAAAACGCAACGATTTTCTAGTAAAGGAAAAGATGGGTGAAATTTTTTTAACCAATATATCCATTGTTTACCCATACTTACCCTTGGACTTCATTGAGGAAATTATGGATAACGCTTTCGATTTTGGGGCTTTCAATGGTAGGCAATCCTCAAAATACGGGAATAAATATACTCTCAATGATCGTGAAAATTAGTATATTTTTTATCATACGCTTGAGTGACAGTAATGATGAGGAGGAAGTTGCTTCTATCAGGCCAGCAACAAAATCATCTATTGTAGCATTGGAAAAGGTGACACTCAAACTCGATAAATCTTGTTCAGAAAGAGAATGTGCAATTTGTTTGGAGACGTTTTTGTGCGGGGTTGGAGGTCACTTGCATGCCATGCTCGCATATGTTTCATGGCAATTGCATCGTCCGATGGTTGGAGAAGAGTAACTTGTGTCCCCTATGCCGCTTACCCATGCCTGTTCAGTAAATTTCCAGTTCAAAAAAAAAAAGGGGAAACTTCATTTTACCCCCTTGTGGTTTGACCCATTTACACATCACCTCCCTCAGGTTCTAAAATGGCACTTAACCCCCTTGTGGTTGATAGACCAAAATGCACCATTAACTCTGTTAACTTTTACATTAAAATGACCTTATTACCCATCAATTTATCTTTTAATTTTTTTTAAAAAAAATTATCCCAAAATAACTCCAGCAACCTAGCCATCATCGTCGTCACCATTAAATCCGGCATCCCAGCCCTTCCTGAATTTAGGCATTCATAACTCCATCACCCACGGCAGCCCACCGCCTACACCATACAGGCTGGTGCATCTTCTCAATTCATACCTCAACACAACTCAAAAATTGTATTTCAACATCTCAATTCCATTTTTTTTCCAAAAAATGAAACATGAATCAAAAAATAAATTGAAAATAAAAATCAGAATCAAAACCAAAACAATTGGGTTTTTTGTTGCTTCTACCACCCATGGCAGCCCACCACCTTGATGGTGTTTGTTGCTGCTAGTAGTAGATATCCAAAATAATTTTCGGTTGAGCCCAATGAAGTGTGTCCAATCCATGGGAAATGGGTGGTGTACACCACATGGGTAAATGGGTGGCCTTCGGCGTTGGCGGCAGTGATGAGTTCTGCCACCGCTTTGAAACCACATCTCCTCTGGTCACATATCAATGCTTCCATATCGATACTAGCTGAAAACCCATTGTAATGACCATCGGAAAAGGCGGCGAAGGTAAATCCTTCTGGTTTTGGAGTGGCTTTGGCCCTTTGGCGAATGGCGGAGATCCTGGTGTTTGCAGGCAGAAGGGGACCCAACCGGAAAAGGAAAAAAAGAGAGGAGAGAGAAGAGGGATGAGGAGACAAAGTTATTGAGGTTTTTTTTTGTCTTTTTGTAATGTTTTTTTTACACCAAGCCGCTTAACATGCGCGTGAGATAAACCGATCGTTAAAATAGATGAAAAAATTAACAGTGCATTTTGGTCCATCAACTACAAGGGGGTTAAGTGTTATTTTAGAACCTGAGGGAGGTGATGTGCAAATGGGTCAAACCACAAGGGGGTAAAATGAAGTTTCCCCAAAAAAAAAATGTTATTTGTTTTTGTTAGTCAAGTGTGTTAAAGACCAATAACCCGTTTAACTTGCATGGATTGTTTAGTTTTTTTTTTTTAATTTCATGATTTAATATTGTATGAATTTTCTTATAATTGAATGATTTTTGATTTGATACTGTTTGGTTTTGTCTGAAGTCGATTTATAGTTTATGAAAGACTCATAACAAGTGAATTTGGTTGAAAGAGAAAATGATATAAGTCTTATGGTTTCTGGTTCGCAGTTTACACGAATACAATATAAATAAAAAATGATACAATCCAAAATGCTACAGAGGATTTAGTATTTTTTTTTTGCTGAACTATATTTTTGTTGTTTGTTGTCACACACTGGTGTTGAACAATCTCTTAACTTTTAATGTAGTGGATTTGTTTTATTTACTTGTCCAGCTCTTTAGTTTATTTTTCGATAGTTTAATCTTGTATAAATTTCATTATTTTTTTTAAAAAAATGACTTTTCACACTTTGTACTTTGAAAGATTTCAAGATTCTCATTTTATACCCTCAAATATTAAATTTTTCACATTACATCTTTAATGTATTAAAAGTATTACATTGTAGTCTTTCTATTAACTTATATTATTTTTTCGTCAAAAGTTAACCCAGTAACACTGATGAAAAAGCAAAACCCACCACCACCAGCCACCCTTCATCCATAACCAGCAGACATGGCCATCCTCTTCTTCCCCTCCGATCCTCTGCTTCCACCTCCCCTCTCCTTCTTTTAACTGATCTCCAGCCTTCTCCTTCCATCATGGGACCTTGCTTCATCATTAATGATCTAGTCATTAATGGTGGCGAGAAAAATCCCTCACCTACTGCACTCACCGATACTTCGAAAGCTACCCCCACTAACCCCTCCCCTGCCATTAATGGCGCTGAATCACGCATTCATTGTCCAGGGTCAGACAACACATTGCTAATTGGCCCTATTTCTGGCCCCAATCTGACCTCCTCCAGTTCAGCCCCCTCTAGTTTAACCCCCTCTAGATCTGGTGCCAAATATGTGGCATCCTTCCCAGTGGTGGTGAATGTTCCTACCCCTTCTGTGAGTAATAAGCTGGGTAATAACCAGCAAGTGAAAGGAGTTCCCAAAACTCCACGGAACCAAGTTTTGAAATTTGGAAGAGCGGAAAACACCCAAAATCTCAATTCACACTCCATCCCTCCTCAGGAGCAGATGAAACTGAAATTCTATCAGCCAAAGAGACTCAATAATAAGGTTATTGTTCTTCCTCCTCCTGATGTGGCGAACAAAGGATGTGCTGAATGGAGTAATTGTCTGGTAGGATATTTCATAGAAAAGAAGCTGTCCTTTTCTTCTGTGAAATTCATTGCTTACAAAGTGTGGAATTACATGGGTTTGTTGGAGGTTCTTTTTAATGACCATGGCTTCTTCTTCTTTAAGTTTGAAAGTGAAGAAACAAGATCTAAGGTTGCTGAATCAGGCCCCTGGTTATTTCATGGGAGGCCTTTGATTCTAAAAAAGTGGCAGGCTGATGTTGTTATTTCAAAAGAAGATCATTCTTCCATCCCACTTTAGATTAAGCTCTGTAACATTCCTCTCCAATTTTGGACGGATAAGGGTTTGAGCTACATGGCTAGTGCAGTTGGTAGACCCCTCTATGCTGATTCGCTAACCTCTAGCAAGAAGAGAATCAGTTTTGCACGCATTTGTGTTGAAGTTAGTGCAAAGGATGAGTTGATTGATTCTTTCGACCTTCAACTAAGGGGTGAAGACGTTTAGCATACTGTGAGTATTGGAGTAGAATATCAATGGAAGCCAAGGGCTTGCCATCACTGCCAAATATTTGGTCACTTTGACTCCCAATCCTTCTTCTGCAACTCGGATCATTTCTCCCTCTACTGCTAATCTAGCTGCTTTATTTTCTCATAACCCTCTGGAGCCAATTCCAACAGTGGTTGATAAAGGAAAAGCAATTATGGTTGATCCTCTCTCTCAAACCCATATGGGAAGTGATGTCAATGGCACTCCTGGTCTTCAACATGCAGATCTACAGAATGATTCTCAGGTGAATGCTGTCTCCCCCCCTCCCCTCTTTCCAATCCCCCCATTCTGAATTACTTGATGATCCTATTAGCAATAATAGATTCAACTGTCTTATTGAGGAGGGTGGCAATCTAATTGTGGATATTTGTCCAAAGCCTTCTATGCTCCCTCCACCCAATGCTCCTATAGTTGTCCCGCGTCTTGAGAACCATGTGATCTCTCCGCCTGTTTTGACTAATTGCAATGCATCTCAAAAGAAAAAGAAAAAATCTAAGAGAAAATCCCATGGCAATGGGGGGAGTAGGAAGGTTGAGTGCCTTAGGCTCAGCAAGGCTCTTTTTTCTTGATGATTGTTATCTCCTGCTGGAATATTAGAGGACTAAATGACTCCTCTAAGCAGGAAGAAATAAAGAAGCTTGTTGGGGGCCAGTGACTTGACCTAATGAGCATTATTGAAACCAAGGTAAAATTAATGAACATGAACAGAATCATGGAGAATTTGTTCAGGAACTGGGATACTCTTGATAATTACTTGAGTCATCCCTATTGGAGAATATGGATTGCCTGGAATCCTGAATCCCTTCTTGTTAGAAGGTTGTCTGAATCCGACCAAGCTGTTCATTGTCATGTTCAAAAACTAGGTAGTCAACCACTCTTTTCTCAATTCTAACAAGTAATTCATTGTAGTGGAAATTCCTTAATCTAGATGAGATAAGGGGGATACCCAAGTATGTCACTGGTAATTGCCCCTCAAGAAAGGCAATAAGACTCTTAATCTGATCTTTAACATCATCTTGAATGCCACACATGTATATATGGATCTTGGAATGATTAGCTTGCAGCCCAGAAAAATCCTGAAATTGATTGAGGGCTGAGTTGAGAATGCTCACAGAATTATGGTCACCATAGCAGAAGAGCAAGAGATCATCAGAGAAGGAGAGCTGGGGGAGTAGGAGTTTCTTGCACTTCCAGTGAAACTTGAACACCCTGGGGTCTTGGATCAACATAAATATTTCTTATGCTGGTAGACTCCTCCTCATTCAGTTTGTTATTAGTAGTATTCAAACCTACTGGACTTCCCACCTCTTTCTCCCTCAACAGATTATTGATAAGATTGTGCAAATGATGAGAAAATTCCTCTGGAGTAGGACTATTTTGGGGTGCAATGCTGCTAAGGTTGCTTGGGATAAAGTATGTAAGCCAAAAAAGAAGGAGGTTTGGGGATCAAGCATATCAAAGAGTGGAATTCCTCCTTAATGCTAAGATACATTTGGCTTCTCTTCACTGACAAACAGAATCTTTGGGTTATGTGGATCCATGCCTATTATTTTAAAGGTAGAAGTTTTTGGGATTTGAAAACTCCTCATGCCTGCTAGTGGAATTGGCTCAATCTTCTTAAAGCTAGGCATTCTGTGAGACCTCTTATGGTTCATATTATTGGGAATGGAAATACGACCAGTCTTTGGTCTGATAACTGGCATAAATTTGGGCCTCTTTGTCTTGTCTGCAGCTTGGAGGATATTTAGGGGACTAATTTGCTAAGAAACTCCATGGTTAGTTGTATTATCTCCGATAATAGATGGCAATGGCCTGCTTGTTCTTATTTTGCTTCTCAAGAAATCATCAGGAATCTTCCTGCCTATCAGCTGGATTCATGTAGGGAAGATGTGGTGAAGTGGTCCCCAACTGCTAATTATAAATTCACTTCCAAATCTGCATGGGAGACAACTAGGAGTAAAGACCCTCTGATTATTTGGCATAAACTGGTCTGGAATAGCAAATCTGTTCCTAGATTCAACTTCATTCTTTGGCTTGCTATTGGAGGCAAACTTAACACCCTGGATAGAATGCAGTCCTACGCAGCTCATCTTGGAACTGAATGCATCCTCTGTAGAGATGTTGATGAATCCCACCATCACCTCTTCTTCGACTGCTCCTTCTCAGCTGGGATTTGGAATTCTATTTTGGTCATTTCAAGTATCACTCTTCAACCTAGACCTTGGAACGTGCTGATTGAATGGGCTGCTTCTAATTGGATTGGAAAATCAATGCTAAAGGTTCTTCTTAGATTGAGCATTGCGGCCACTCTTTATCAGTTATGGATGGAGAGAAACAACAGAAGATTCAGAAATCTCTTCAGGGATTCTATTTCTGTCTCCAAAGTTGTTTAAATGGCCATTAGAAGCAAAATGGCTTCCCTTAAGTTCAAGCTCTGTGATGTAAATAGGCAGCTTGTTCACTGTTGGGGATTGTTGGACTGTCTTCAATAGCTCTTCCTCCTCCCTTCTTGCCTCTCTATGCAGGATTTTTCTGGAAGTGTTTTCTTCTTTTTTTTCACTTCCTTTTGAATGCTGCCTACCTTTCTCTGTTTTGAGGATAAGCCTTTTGTCTTCTCTGTTTTCTTTTGAGTCTGGATTCTACTGAAAGTACTAGCTCATGGCTGGCACTTTTTTTAGAATTCCTTACTCTTGGTATATTGGTTTTCTTTTGGTTCTTCTTTCGTAATGGGTGGATGCATTCTGTCATGTAAGCATCACCCTGTCTTGATCTTGTATTTTTTTCCTTTATGTATACAGTTTACCTTTCGAAAAAAAAAAAAACACTGATGAAAAATCTAACGGAAAACTAACAGAAGAGTGACATTACAACATTTTTGATACATAGGTGTAATATAAAAAATTTAATTCTTGATAGTACAAAATGAAAATCTTAAAATTTTTCAAGGTGCAAAGTATAATTCGCCCATACAAAAAGGTACTAGTTTTACCCCGAATAATATTTTTCTAGGAAAAGATCATACTTTCAATTACAAAACTTTTGTTTGCAATTGAATTCCTATTTCCCCTTTTCCCTAGGATTTACATTAATTAACCACAAATTTTAAGTCAATTGTATCTAAATGTGTGCTTTTACCTTGGATATTGAATTTTGCCGGTAAATATTTTCAACAACCACTGCAAAAAAAAAAAATTCCAAGTGGAAGCTTTTTCCCAATGAATATTTCAACTCTTACTTTCGTAGCAGAAATTGACGATAATTTACACTGCCATTACTCAAGTCGTGTATTAGTTTAAAAAAAGATTTTCTTATTAAAATTGGAATTAGATTTTGAAGCAATAGTAAATAACCTGATCGATTTTGGAAATGAAAAACATGTTTTTACAAAACTTCGACTTGTATTCGTATTAGACTCCAATTTCTAATTTGTCCAAGACTCAAGACTTTTATTTCGGTAATAACTTGTCAGGCAAGTAATGTAATTAGGTTTTGGCCCGATAGGCATACTGCAAATGCTGAATACTTATCAACAGTCAATTTTTTCTTAGGGGAATGACACTTTTCTACCCTAAAAAATTCATAAATTTTGTATTTTATCTAGGTACCAATGTTCGTTTTTACCTCTTTTACATATTTTTTTTTGGGTAAATTTAACCGGACTGTGGAGGGGATTAGTCGAGGTACTTCTAAGCTGACTTGGACACCATTGATCGCAATACAAAAACAAGAAAAAAAAAGAAAAGAAAACTTTGTGTATTAATTTAACGTATGCTTTCTTCTTAATTGCACATTATGAAAGTACATACAATATTGCTATGTTAATCAAGATTTCTTATCAAGTTTTTTATCTCAAGTGATAGGATATAGTTTTCACCATCAAATAAGTGGGTCCTATTATTATTCAATGATAGAGATTGTACCATATCACTTTGGAATAAAATAATTAGTAAGAAACTTAGTAAGCATCGAATTATTGAAGCACATAAAATCTAATTTTAAATGAAATAAAGAAGGTATGGGTCCACCACAAAAAAAATAGTTGAAGAATATCCAGATTGATGTGTGTGGGGGTATATATAAATGTATATTTTGACCTAATTTCTATACGCAAAATTACGAAAATAAACCCAGCTAACCCATGCTAACCCATAACTTCTTAATTAAAATTAAAAATTCTATTGATACGGAATTGAAGCTTTACAAGAAAATAATAATATTATTCAGTTTTAGTTTATCAATCTAATCTGTTGACTTAATCAACTAGAACTATTATATTGAATGACAGATTCTATTTAACATTGAGACTTGTTGATTTTTTAGATTAAGGAAAGGACTCCTTTGACCTATTAGTATTTAGTAAACCTTGTTACAAATAAATTAGGACTCAGTTATTGCCATAATTGGGACCTAGATCCTATATAATCCTTGACCTATCAGGAAACCTTGTTAGAAACAAATTAAAATCAGTGTGCCTACCATAATTGGGATGGAGATCCTATATATATACACACACACACTCATACAGTTTTTCCTTAATTTTCCATAGATCACCCACCAAAAAATTGTTTTAGAGATCTGTCGTCTAGGTGTGTTTGATCAAACAGTTCATTCTTATTTTCTTTGCTTGAATTCATTGGGGATGGCAGACAGTTTCGCCAACATATTTGTGGTCAACGAGGATCTCGGAATCGTGCCGGAGGACCACCATGAGAGGGGTGATGATTTCTATGTTCAAATAAAGGTTTCTGGTATGGTTAAACGGCGACGATTTTCTAGCAGAGAAAAAGATGGTTCATATTTTTTTTTACCAATCTGGCTTGTTCCGACCCGTACTTACCATTAGACACCATAGAGGAAATCATAGATGATGCTTTCGATTTGGGGCTTTCGATGGTAAATGATCCTCAGAATGAGGGAAGGAATATACTCTCAATGGTTGTGAAAATTAGAGTATTGTTAATCGTACACTTGAGTGACACAGACGAAGACGACGAGGACGAGGACGAGGAGGAAGTTGCTTCTATGATGCCAGCAACAAAATCATCTATTGAAGCATTGGAGAAGGTGACGCTCGACGTCAATGATTCTTGTTTAGAAGGACAATGTGCGATTTGTTTGGAACTGTTTAGTGCCGGGTTGGAGGTCACCCGTATGCCGTGCTCGCATATATATCATGGCGATTGCATCGTCCGATGGTTGGAGAAGAGTAACTTGTGTCCCCTATGCCGCTTACCCATGCCTGTTCAGTAAATTTCCAGTTCAAAAAAATAAATAAATAAATAAAACAACTGCTATTTGTTTTTGTTGGTCAAGTGAGTCTTAAACACCAATAACCCGTCTAACACGCATGGTTTGTTTAGTTTTTTAATTTTCACGATTTAATATTGTATGAATTTTTTTATAATTGAATGATTTTTGATTCAATACTGTTTGAGTTTGTCTGAAGTCGATTTGTAGTTTATGAAAGACTCATGGCAAGTGAATTTGGTTGAGAGAGAAAACGATATAAGTCTTATGGTTTTTGGTTCGCGATTTACATGAATACGATATGGACAGAAAATGTTACAATCCAAAATGCTATAGGGGATTTAGTATTTTTTTTGCTGAACTATGTTTTTGTTGTTTTTTGTCATAGCGCTGGTGTTGAACAATCTCTTAAATGTTTAATACAGTGGATTTATTTTATTTACCTGTCCAACTCTTTAGTTTATTTTTCAGTAGTTTAATCTCGTATAAATTTCATTATTAAAAAAAAAAAATAGATTTTTGCACTTTGCACCTTGAAAGAATTCAAATTCTCATTTTATACCCCCAAAGATTAATTTTTTTACATTGCACCCTTAGTGTATTAAAAGTGTTACAATGTAACCTTTTTGTTAGTTTGCGTTATTTTTTTGTCAAAAGGCAATCCATTGACAATGGCAAAAAATCTAATGAAAAATTAATAGAAGACTTACATTGCAACAAACTTTTGATATATACATTGAGAGTGCAATGTAAAAAAATAATAATCTTTGATAGTACAAAGTGAGAATTTTAAAAAATTTCAGGATACAAAGTATAATTCGCTCATAAAAAAAAGGTAATGGTTTTACCCCTCAAAACATTTTCTTAGGAAAAGATCATACTCTTTTTTTTTTTTTTTTTTTTTATCAAGAAAATATCGTACTTTCAATGACAAAATTTTTGTAAGCAATTGAATTCTTATTTCCCCTTTTCCCTAGAATTTACATTAATTAACCACAAATTTTAAGTCATTTTTTATCTAAATGTGTGCTTTTACCTTGAGAATCGAATTTTGTCGGTAAATGTTTTCAATAACCATTGCAACCAAAAAAAAAAATTTCCAAGTGGAAGCATTTTACCGACGAATGTTCCACTTTTACCTAGGAAAAGTTTTCTACTTGAATCAACTTTTTATTATAGTGATATAGAGGCCGCAAAAAATACTAATAGAAACTATTAAGAGTAACCCTTACATTTGTAGCAGAAACTGACGATAATTTACACTTTCATTAATCTTTTGATGCAGTATAGAGTCATAGTAGTCTAAAAAAGATTTTCCAATTAAAATTGTGATTAGATTTTGAAGCAATAGTAAATAATCTGATCGTTTTTGGAAATGAAAAATACATTTTTACAAGACTTTGCCTTGTATTCGTATTAGACTCCAATTTCTAAGTTGTACAAGACTCGGACTTTTATTTCAGTAATAACTTGTCAGGCAAGTAATGTAATTAGATTTAGGCCCGATATGCATATGGAAAATGCTGAGTCTATTCTCACAACTTGGAGAAGAAGAGCTTGGTAATGAAAATAATCTCACATCGATGATTGTTGGTGTGCCCATAATCACTCGAGGCCTAGACGAATCGTGCAGCGGGGAGGTCCAAGTGAAGCTACACCAGGCGTCGAAGAGAGCTTTTGACGGAGAGACAAAAAGACACCCCTGATTTTAATACCAAAAAAAAACAACACAAAGAACTTTGTATATTTATTTAACGTATGCTTTCTTCATAGTTTTTGTATTTTAAGGCTTCAGTACTTCAAATGTCCAACTCCCATTCTGAGAGTACTGATGATATGGTGATTTTACTGTATTGTGACATGATACACATGAAAAATTTTAACCGCTATTGTGCATTAAACGAAAAAAAAAAGAAGCTTATATCGTTCACCCGCCCCCAAAAACAAATTCTTATATCTTTTTATATATGATTAATTGGTGGAATAAATTGTTTTAAAATGGTGGCTTTTGGTCGAATACACCCGCACCCGAAAATGGTGCAACTTTTAATTGCACATTATGAAAGCACAAAAAACCTAATTTTAAATGAAATAAAAAAGATATGGATCCACCACATAAAAAAATAATTGAAAAATACAGAGACCCATGTGTGTGCGGGTATGAGCAAATGCTATTGGGATGCATGAAGACACGGTGTAACGTAAATCAATCGGTTACTTTGGAGATGTGAAGAGTGAAGATCTCAGGGAGAATGAATAATGAGGAGAGAAAAGTAAAATTTAATGTAAATAGTTTTGAGAGGGATATTGGTGGCCATTTGATGAGTTTATTTAAGATCGTCGGATGGACTTATTGCAATCTGTCATGTTTTATTTTATAGATAATCACAATACATTAAGTTTTCAAATTATGTCTCAATAGCATTAATGGTGGGGGTACACACACATGTATATTTTGACCTAATTTTTATATGCATAATTACCAAAATGAACCGGGTTAACCCATAACTTCTTAATTAAAATAAAAAATTCTATTGAAATTTTTTTGAGAAAAAAAATTATATTTATACGGAATTGAAGCTTTACAAGAAAATAATAATGCTATTCGGTTTTAGTTTAACAATATAATCTGTTGGCCTAATCAACTAGAATTGTTATAGTAAATGACAGATTTTATTTAATATTGAGACTTCTTAATTTTTTTTGGATTAAGGAAAGGATTCCTTGACCTATTAGCAAACCTTGTTACAAACAAATTAGGAATCTGTTACTGCCTAACCATAATTGGGACATAGATCCTATATAATCCTAGACCTATTAGGAAACCTTGTTAGAAAATTAGGAATCAGTGTACTGCCTACCCATAATTGGGATCGAGATGCTATATATATATATATATATATATATATATATATATATACACACACTCGTGCAGTTTCCCCTTAATTTTATCTGGATCACCCACCAAATAATTGTTTTAGAGGACTGTCGTCTAAGTGTGTTTGATCAAAATCAAACAGTTCATTCTTATGTTCTTTGCTTGAATTCATTGGGATGTCAGACAGTCTCGCCAACCTATTTGTGGTCAACGAGCATCTCGGAATCGTGCCGGAGGACCATCATGACAGGTGTGATTGTTTCTATGTTTCAATAAAAGTTTTTGGTACGGTTAAACGGTATTTTTTCATAAATGTGATGATTTTTTAGCAAATAAAAAGATGGGTAATTTTTTTTTTAACAATCTGTGTTGTTCCGACCGGTACTTACCATTAGACACCATGGAGGAAATCATGGATGATACTTTCTGATAAATGATCCGTTTAAGTTTGGACCCTTTTGGAGCCCAAGACCATCAAAGTGCACAGACAACGGCTCATGAAGCCCATCCAGGCAATATCCCTCTGGGCTCGAATTGAGCTACGATGTGGAACCAGAGAAGCTTGAGATTAATGAACTCGGCCCATACGAGCTCGAGACATTGGAGCCTGGAGCAAGGTCAACTTAAAAAGTTGAAACGGGACACACAGCCAAGGACAAGGGAACACTTGGTAACTCTGATGAACACTAACCTACAAGTAGTGGAGATGGATCAAGGACAACAATCTTTAAGTACTGGACTCAGAAATGTCTGGAACCATAGCGCCAAGATGAAGACAGATATAGAGGGGATCGCAGGAATAGTCAAGAAGGATGAACGTGAAACCCTAACTATCAGTAGTATAAATAGCTGAGAGTGCTATAGTGCACAAAGAAGAGAAGTCACATGTAAGCTAACTAAAGAGAATCGAGTAATACATTGTAACGGCTTCAAGCCTAACTCTTTGTGACAATCACCATCTTCCTCAAGTAATACAATCCCACAAGGAGTAAGAGTCTCACGTATAGTGGATGTAACCTTAGTCTTTTGGCTAATACGAACCACTTAAGTTCTATCTTCCCTTATTTGTTTGCCCACAACATATACCTTCACACACCTACTTAGACAACCACACGCATATTGGACTTCAACCGATTCTATTCTGCAACCCAGGTCTATCAGTTTCGAGCACCTTCAGCTTGACTTCATCTATAGGAACAATTTTTCATCGTTTCTTCTTAGTTTTTTCCATTCTTTTGGTAATTTAATGGTTTCTACTCGAAACATGAGTAAAACTCAGGAGAACCAGCAGACGTTGCAAGACCAAGAGGAGACCATCCACGAAAACCAGCCGGGAAACCTCCTAGTCCTGACAATGAACTTTGAGAGTTAACGAGTTGGAGATGTATCGTTGGACCACGATGTAGTTGATGAAGCAGAACCAGGACCTCGTCGCGTTGATTCAAGAGCACAATCTGATAACCAGAGCAACTAATGTAACTAATTAGGGTGTTGTAACTAAAATCAGTTGTAACTAATCAACTGATATTTGCCACATTGGCATCCAGCTAGATTCCAGCTGTAGCTTCAATGCCTTGTCTATAAATACTAAAGGCATTCTCTTGTAGATGGATTGAAAAAGGTTTACAATGAAAATGATTTTAGCATTTCTTTTCTGTCTTCTATGCTTCTCTCTTTATCTGTAAATCACTTCATGGTATCAGAGCCACAAGAGACGAAAGTCTTCATCAATGGCAAACTCATCATCTTCAGTTCCAATTACTCCATCAGTTGCTACTACCAGCTCATCAAATCTTCCTTTCCAGTCTCCCATTTATCTTTTGTCTAATATTTGCAATTTGATTTCTCTTCGATTAGATTCCACAAACTATATTTCTTGGAAATTTCAGATCTCATCACTGTTGCGAGCTCACTCTCTGCTAGGTTTTCTTGATGGATCAAATCCTTGTCCTCAGAAATTTTTATCAGATGAAACTGGAGTTACTACCACAGAAATTGATCCAAGTTATCAACAATGGCAGATTCAAGATCAGGCTTTAATGACACTGGTTAATGCTACTCTTTCACCATCAGCAATTGCTCATGTTGTTGGTTATAATACATCAAGAGATGTCTGGTTAGCTCTGGAAAGAAGATTCTCCTCACAGTCACGAGCAAATGTTATTCAACTTAAAACCAGTCTGCAATCTATTACCAAATGAACAAATTCAGTTGATGATTATGTGCAGAAAATCAAAGTAATCTGTGATAAACTAGCAGCAGTCTCAGTATTTGTTGAAGAAGAAGATATTATACTGTATACATTGAATGGCTTGCCACAAGAGTACAGCTCTTTCAAAACAGCAATTAGGACTAGGTCTCATCCTCTTTCTCTTGAAGAGCTTCATGCTTTACTGAAAACAGAGGAAATTTCTGTCAATACTACTCAACAACCACAACATAGTCAGTTCTCCCCTACAGCAATGGTTACTACACAGTACAAACCATACAGCAATCAACACAATTTAGGAAGGAACAATTTCACTCAAGGACGAAGTGGCAATCGAGGTCGATATGGCAATAGAGGAAGTGGAGGCAGAAATCAATATGGAGGAAGATTTAATTCTCAATATCAGGGATCTCATCAGCAATTTTCTAATCAAGGCAGGGGTCAGACTTTCAATTACAACAAACCACAAATAACTTGTCAGATCTGCAATAAATTTGGTCACAGTGCTTCGAACTGCTATCATCGTATGAATCTTTCCTATCACAGTAATCCTGGCCAGTATCAGTCTTCCTCTTCTCCAAATTCTGCTATGATGGCCGTCTCAGATTCTTCTTCCTATTCCTCAGTGGATCAGCTATCTGCTAATCAATTCCCTACCTCATCTGGTTCACAAAATTCGAATTACTGGTTGACTGACTCAGGAGCATCACATCATATTACTTCGGATCTTGAAAATCTTACTCTTGCTACTCCTTATCAAGGAGATGCTGGTATTACTATTGGTAATGGTCATGAACTTCCCATTACTCACTCAGGTCACTCTCTTCTTGTCACTCCGTCTTATTGTTTTACACTCAATAATGTTCTCAGAGTTCCTGATATTTCTGCTAATCTGATTTCTGTTAAGAAATTTTGTCAAGATAATCATTGCCTATTCATGTTTGATTCTAACTCCTTTATCATTCAGGACAAGGTCACCAAACAGGTACTCTATCAAGGCAAATGTAACAATGGCTTGTATCCTATTGTTGGTGTTCAGTCTTCATCTTCTTCTCCTGTAGCTTTTCTTGGCACCAGAGTAACAGCTCACACATGGCATGATCGTCTAGGCCATCCCTCTTCTCCAGTTCTGCATCAAATTTTGTCCAAGTCTAATATTCCTTACCATAAATCTGGCTTCCATTCTTGTCAATGTACTCAGTGTTTGTATGGCAAAATGACCAAACAACCTTTTCCAGTTTCTACTACATTTTCAGTCACTCCTTTACACATTTTGCATAGTGATGTTTGGGGTCCTGCTCCTCATCTTTCTATTCATGACTATAAATACTATGTTTCATTTGTTGATGATTGTACTAGATTTACTTGGATATTTCCCTTGCTTGCCAAATCAGATGTGTATAGTGTGATCACTCAGTTTAAGCCCTACATTGAGAAGAAATTGTCTCAACTTCTTAAAACTTTGCATTCAGATGGAGGTGGTGAATACAATAGTCTTCAACTCAAGCAGTATCTCACTCTTAATGGCATTCATCACATCAAATCTTGTCCTCACACTCCTCAACAAAATGGTATTGCAGAGAGAAAACATAGACACATTACAGAAACAGCCATTGCTCTTCTTACCAAAGCCTCTTTACCTTACTCTTTCTGGTTCCATGCTTTTGCAACAGCCACCTATCTTATTAACAGGATGCCTAGTAAGGTCACATCTCATAAATCTCCTTATGAACTGCTTTTTCATGAAATTCCAGATTACTCATCTCTTAAAGTGTTTGGTTGTGCATGTTATCCTCTTTTGAAACCTTACACCAAACATAAGCTTGAACCAAAGACCACTCAGTGTGTTTTCATTGGTTATCCTTTTGACTACAAGGGCTACTTGTGCTATGATCCTATCCATCATAGGATCTATACTTCAAGACATGTTGTTTTTCATGAGAATGTGTTTCCTTATGCCACCCAGTCTTACCAATCTTCCTTTGTTTCTCCAAATTTAGCTCATTGGTTTCCCTCTACTACATTCACTAGTTCAGATTCTGTTCTGGCCTCTTCTTTTTCTACTCCTTCTGCACCTCTTCCATATCTAAATCCTTTGTTTCTTCCTGTGTCTTCTTGTGTTTCCTCTTCTCTAGCCCCTCACTCTGAGGCATCTTCTTCTACTTTTCCCATTCCACCTTTACCTACTTCTACTCCCATAGAATCTGGTCCATCTTTACCTATTTCTCCTCCTATAGATTCTGGTCCAGTCTCAGTTCATCCTATGCACACTAGGTCCAAGTCAGGAATCTTCAAACCCAAAACATATATAGCTACATCCTTTTCCTCTGTCTCAGAACCCACTTCTTATACAGCTGCTTCTAAATATCTTGAATGGAGGAAAGCTATGGCAGAGGAGTTTACTGCATTACAGAATCAGGGCACTTGGTCTCTTGTTCCATCTTCTCCCACTCACAATGTAATTGGTTGCAAGTGGGTTTATCGAATAAAACAGAATTCAGATGGCTCTATCTCTAGATATAAAGCTCGGTTGGTGGCAAAGGGATTTCATCAAGAGGAAGGAATTGATTTTTCAGAAACTTTTAGTCCTGTAGTGAAGCATGCTACTGTTAAACTCATTCTTGCTTTGGCCACTCAATTCGATTGGAAGCTGCATCAACTGGATGTTAAAAATGCCTTTTTACATGGCACAATCACTGAGTCTATTCACATGTCCCAACCTCCTGGTTTTGTTGATCCCCAGTATCCTACTCATGTGTGTCAATTACATAAGTCTATCTATGGTTTGAAGCAGGCCCCTAGGGCTTGGTTTCAGAAGTTCACCTCGCACTTGGTCACATATGGTTTTGTTTCTTCTTCTTCAGATCCTTCTTTGTTTCTTAGAAAAGTCAATGGTTCTCTTACTGTTCTCCTCTTGTATGTTGATGATATAATTCTCACAGGCAATGATCCTTCATTTATTGACACTCTGAAACACCAACTAAACCTGCAGTTTGAAATGAAGGATTTAGGTGTCCTGCATTTCTTTCTTGGTCTTCAGATTCAATATACTTCTACTGGTTTGTTTCTCAGTCAGGCAAAATACATTGCTGATCTTCTTCAGAAAACCAACATGTCTGATTGCAAACCCTGTAAAACTCCTTGTGTAGCTTCATCCAGATTGAGTAAAACTGCTGGTACATCTCTTGCAGATCCATCTTACTACAGGAGTGTTGTTGGTTCTCTTCAATACTTGACATTTACTAGACCAGATATCAGTTTTTCAGTAAATCAGGTTTGTCAGCATATGCAAGCTCCCACAGATGTTCACTTTGCTGCTGTGAAAAGAATCTTAAGATATCTCAAAGGTACCTCTACATTTGGTATCTCTTATCACAAAGGTGGTCTGAGTCTTTCTGCCTTCAGTGATGCAGACTGGGCAGGGGATCCTGATGACAGGAGATCTACTACTGGGTTTATTCTTGCTATAGGTAATAATCCTATTCACTGGGGCACTAAGAAGCAAC
Organism: Ilex aquifolium; assembly: GCA_951799425.1. Taxonomy (NCBI): domain Eukaryota; kingdom Viridiplantae; phylum Streptophyta; class Magnoliopsida; order Aquifoliales; family Aquifoliaceae; genus Ilex; species Ilex aquifolium. The sequence goes on from OX637402.1 coordinate 24,037,734, forward strand.
CTACTGTCTCTCGGTCTTCCACAGAAGCAGAATTTAGGGCCCTAGCTCATACCACTGCTGAGCTTACTTGGCTTCAACTATTGCTTAAGGATCTTCAAGTACTGCTGCCTCAAGCTCCCATTCTCTGGTGTGATAATGTTTCTACTCTGGCCTTAGCATCCAATCCAGTGTTTCATGGTCGTACGAAGCATGTGGATATTGACTTTCATTTTATTCGAGAGAAGGTTCAAAGCAAAGATCTTGTGGTTCATTATATTTCTTCTACTAATCAGCTAGCTGATATTTTTACCAAGAGCTTTGCTTCTGCTAGGTTTCTTCAGCTGAGAGACAAACTTATGGTTGGGTCACCACCCATTAGTTTGAGGGGGAATGATAACCAGAGCAACTAATGTAACTAATTAGGGTGTTGTAACTAAAATCAGTTGTAACTAATCAACTGATATTTGCCACATTGGCATCCAGCTAGATTCCAGCTGTAGCTTCAATGCCTTGTCTATAAATACTAAAGGCATTCTCTTGTAGATGGATTGAAAAAGGTTTACAATGAAAATGATTTTAGCATTTCTTTTCTGTCTTCTATGCTTCTCTCTTTATCTGTAAATCACTTCACAATCTCCACCAGGCACCACCTGTGCCCCTTGTGCCTCCTGCATAGCCAGCTCAAAACGACCATCTCTTCAGGATCATCAAAACCCACCTCCTTCGAATAGAGTCACTAATGTCCATGACCACAGTCATTCCGAAGAAAATCACCGCCAGCGACAAGAAGAAGGAAGAGCAGACGATGAAGTTGACAGCCGTGTCGCAGCCACTCCAAGAGAAGACCGCATTCCCCCTCCCCAGCCAAATGGCATGGACCAGTTTTGGGAGCGAAGATTCCGGGAAATCCAGCAAGAGTTGGAAAACGTGAAAGAAGTGGTGATGGAAAAAAAGGTTATAAGTCCAATGGTTTTTGTTTTGCAGCTATATACCATTTCTTTACGAACCTAAAATGATAGGATCCAAGATGATTTGAAATCACTATGACACAACACAACTTGGTTGACACCTTAATCGAATATTACGCTCAAGACTGCTAGAAAATTTTTCTGCAAGAATGAACGCATAGGCTTCGACTATCATCATTTTCAAGACGGTCAATCTATTGTTCATCTCATCACTTTGTTCATTAGCTTGCGCTTTTGTTTTTTTCTTGAATACAAAGTGCAACCAGTGAGGGTAGATAATGACAGATGGATCCATTTGTGTTCTAAACTTGTTAAGGTTATTGTGACCAACCCACGATTTGAGTATCGAGGTAAACAATTATGTGACAAGAAATAAATAAGGCACAGATATTTATTTGATTTGACAATTGCCTACGTCCACACGAGGCGTGACCAAATCTACTATGAGAGAAAATGCATAAGTCATTGTGCATCTGTGTGTAAATGCCCTATTTATAGACAGATGCAAACTGCAGAAGTCAAACTTCTGCATTGCAAGTTGCACAGTTGGCGCACAGTATGAACACCTTTGCCTTATCACTCTTCACCAGCCCTTTGCCCACCATTTATGGCTGCATTGGTCAAGTCACAAAGGCTAGCCACCCAACGAAGGCTAAATGCATACTTACGAACTTCATGTCGATTTTATGCCAGTTTGGTGGATCGTATTAAGCAAGACTGCCCAACAAGGGATCACCTTCTCACACTTGAGCATTTCACATAAAATCAAAGTTGTTTGGTAAAAAAATTTTGGTTTCAATTTGAGAGTGATCATTTTTTTTTCTTTGCCATTTGTTGTTAATGAGCATCTTGGACAAGATGGATCTCCATAAACAAAAATTCTGCATTCTATATCTGATGAGTATACCTTATTTAAACATGGTTCCTTTAACGTAATGTATTCTCCTGCGCACAAGAGAGCTCTCTTTGAGGATCCATAATGCGAAAAATTGGTCAGGGCAAGATGATAGTACGATCTTACACCTTACCGAGGAGTATGATTCGGATGAGGATGACAAATTTAAGAAAAGGAGAAAAAGAACTCGAGCTTTATGATTTACAAGTTTAGCTTATTTAGCCATGGTTGGGTCTGGACCCCTATGTGAACGAATATATAAATTCCAAGGCCTTTCTTGAACTCGAGCTATTAGACCTTTTAGGTTTAATTGAACGGAGCTTTCCGAGTTGGTTATGTTTAGACTCGACTTGAGGTACTTGGACAGTTTGAATTATTACTAAAATTCGGCTGAGTTTCTTGTTTATGTGTTCATATTTGCTTCAACTTGGCTCAATTTCTTGCTCGCAGATAGAGTCTAATTCAATTTTGCTCTGCTTGGCTCATTATTAAGTCATCAAGTAAATCCTACAAACTTACGGTCAATGAACAAATATTCTATTGATTAGAAATAGAACATTTAGTCCATTAAGTTAAGGGTGTTATTTTTTCATTTTTTCATCACATAAAATATTTAAAGATTTTATGCAAACGAATCGTGCTTGAGTCAACCAAGTTTAGCAGCATATTGCTAGGGCTATACCATCCAAACCAACCGAGGGAAGTCGTATCAATCGAATAAATCAAGAGTTTTTTCAATAGTTAAGAAAATGTTCAAATGCTCTGCCATATTTGGTCATCGTGAATGTTAAATGAGTTTTAGATTCTAATCAAAATTTGTTGATTTACTAATACGAAAAGAATTCAGTCTGAGCTTGGTTCAAAATAAGGCTTGGGCTAATGCATGGGCTTGGTCTTGGGCCTGTGCAAGTTACATTTCTCATCCACACAAAAAACATAATCTACTTGACTAATGTGATAATGAAACTTAATCAAAAATTATTTAATTTTATTATAATACATAACATTGATCAAGAAATTTTTGAAAAAATTAAACCTTTTTTTTTCAATTAAGAAGGTTTATAGTGTGAAAATCAAATCACCCTTGTTTGACCTTAGTCTAAGCTATATTTATTATGTATGTTAGTCAATAATTCCATTATCGAGTTCGTATTATTTATATTTGTATCTGTTAACATATCACGTCTCAAATAAACACCCTTCAAGACCATGAGCCAAAAAATTAGGTGTAACTTGAACAGGCTTAACATGAATAGAGCCCCAAAAAAATAGGGTTTAACTTAAATTTTTTAAAATCAGGGTTAGACTTGAACTGAAAAATCTCAACTCAAGTTGAATTTGGACCATAATCGAATTAATGCTTTGAGTTGTCTCGAATTGAATTCGGACTATACTCATGTTCAACTTGAACCCAACTCGAATTATTAAAATTGGGTTCAACCTGAATTCACAATTCAGGTTCAATTCGAGAGTAAAAAAACTACACAAATTTTAAGTATATTTTAGTTTTTTATTGAATTTATTTTGAATTTAAGTTGGTCAAATTATTGTGTCATGTCCGAAATTAAAATTTAATTACAAGTCTGAATTCAACCCGAATTACGAGCCCTATTTAACTCTGAATTAGTTAACCCAAACCAAATCGAAGTGAGCCCAAAATTAACTTGGACAATATTCAGTATGAGTACCTCAGGTTCAAAATCGGGATCGGGATCGGGCTCGAGTGGAGTTAGGGTGAAAAATTTTACAACTTGAATTAGTCTGAATAAATCCTCTAAAAATTTTAAAACTTGAATTAGGTCCAATGCACCTTTATGAAAAATTGAGCTTTTGGTAACAGCCATCCAAGGGGGGCAGTTACTCTAGACATTTCTTCACAGGTGTACATCACCGTACTCAAGGTCGACCCACCGCCGCGTGAACAGCTGAGTCAACACCGAGTCTCCTCCACGTGAAAGCGAAACATAGACTCATGTCGTAGTGCCGTAAATAGTCAACCGACACAGACCCATTTTGTCAAAACAAAACAAACATTCGGAGGTTTCAACGAGTGGGTTAGTGGCCCTGCAAGTTGTGTCTTCAGCCGCGTAGCTATCTCTGCTGATATGCGACGCGGAAAAAAGGGGACCTCAATTATGCTAGTCTGCCAGTGTTGACCGGCACTCTCGTTAATTATCTTCTCACCCATCATGACTAAAGAAAAAAATTAATAATTTAATGGTATTAGGTCTTGGTTAATACATTATATTATTATTCGATGACAATGATTCATTCCTTTGCATAATTCCAAGTGAAGATCGTGAGAAAAATCGATAAAGTAATGAAAGATTACAGTAGAGCATAGTTAATCTAGTGATTTATAGTTAATTTTGTAAGATTTAAAGAGACTACCATGTGTAAAATGTCAAAACTGATAACTTGATAGGATTATCACAAAAAAAAAAATAAGGAATAGTAATATTTTGTACATATTTCCGTCCTACAAAGTATACCTCACGGTCAGGGATGACATCTATTTATCTTGAGAAATTAAAAATTTCCAAGTCAAAGAATGGAGGCAAAATTCAATAAATTCCTTTATTAGTTCTAAAGTCTTTATCATAAAGGACCAAAAATTTCAACCATTTCTTTTCCTTTCCTTTTTTTGAAGATAAAACATTGGACCAAAAAGATTCTGCGCCCCACAACCTCTTCACCTCAAGATGGTATATTGCACTTCACAACTTTTTGATTAAGACTTTGGTTCTCTCAGTTTTTTTCAGGGTCATATGGAAATGTCCAAACTCTCCTCGTTAAACTTAAGAAAATGGAAAAAAAAAAAAAAATTCAAATAATACAAAATTATGATAGAAACAAACAATATTACCAAAAAATGAAAAAGAATTGCTACCCTCTCACTCTTTTTTCTCTTATTTGGCTGTCAATTTCAAATACATCAGTCACCCCTCATCTCCAACTTGCAAAAACAACGTCTCTGTAATGGCATGACCTCATGCACTAGATCACTCTCACACCTATAATGTTGTGATTTTGTGTTGCATAAACAATCAAAGAAACATAATAATTAGAAGATGAACACAACAATGTTACGTGATTCGACAACTTATAACTTACATCCACGAGAATGACTGTCTTGTTTTTTATTCCACAGTAAAATCAGGATTACAACTTAATATATATATATGTTATAACCCTAATTAGGACAAATTCTGAATGCACGTGCGACTCTCTTACTCCATACCAATATAAACCACCTATTTTAACACATAATTTTCTTTCGTCATACAATTTAGCTGACCAAGCATTCATCTACAAAACCTACACGCAAGTTCCGTCCCCAAATAATACCTCCACCTCCACCTCCACCTCTTCCTCCTCCCGTTGCCTAGCTAGAACTTGCAACAAATAGAAGGCCTTGGTTGATTAAGCCATAAATTTATTAAGTTAGGCAGGTAGCTTGTCATATTCTTGTGAACATAGACAAAATGCAAGGTGACATAATTAGAAATGCACAATTTGCCGCATAGTCAAAGTAGTTATAGACATAGCTTTTGAAGGTCTTCGATTATTTTCATTGCAATAATAGAGGACAATGGTCCCCCCCTCCAGTACATCAATTGAATTTCTTCTTTGTCTTCTCTGTTGCTTACAATAATATTAGGAAACTCTACAATTATGTATTCTACTTCATGCCATAAAAAAAACCCACCTAGACGTAGGAGTATTATCTAATGCATACATAATGAAAGCTTCAGAAATTGAGGTAGAGAGCGCATATAATTTAGTGCCGGATATCATGGATGACTAATATTTTCGCTACGATGTGTATTGAATCAGACATAAAACCATTCCCCATTAGAACTAGGGTTTTTGTAGTTAGAGTATTTTTGGAAATTTCGAATTTTTCCAAATAATTTTGTAGGGCGTTTAGGTGATGTATACTAATGTACATATGTTATAAAATCATGGTTAAATGTAACACTTTCCCTTGCTTTCGTTTCATAACATCTTTTGTGATATTCGTTCGCTTGTGGGCATAAACTTTCGACTTAGGTCAAATAATCTCATAGTTTATGCGTTTTGATTTGATATGTATTTGCAATAGCATATATAACAGATGACATTTTGCATAATAAAAAGAATTGGAGAAGGAAAGAAACTCTCTTAAAGTTGTGGGATCACTTCATTTAAGTCAAATTGAGAGATTTTCAAAACATTGAGGCCATCCACCTCCTTAGATCGATAATTCAAATACTAACAAGTTTTGACATATCAAATTTTTTGGCATTTTCTTTTGTATTTGTTGGTGTTTTGTAATAAAATGGTCTATGAATTGATTCATTTCTTTTTCTTTAATTTTGGTTGAATGGGAAAGGAATAATTGTTCCTTTCACACAAGGCATTTCAAGAACGACTCAATCTCCATGGGTGTTTTTAAAAATATTTGAGGGCTCGAAAGTCATCCATTAATCAAAGGAGTTGTTTCATTTCAGTCAACATTTGATGCTAATTAGTGTTCTAAAGTCTTCCAACAAAACCGATCATGTCAACCTTACCCCCATTCGAAGGCAAGTCACGTTTGGTATGATAATAATAAATATGCATGTATCTTGTATAAGATCTTTTTCCATGGATATCTGTGTGGTGATAGTCAGTCGTATACTTATACTATCCAGTTTGTAATACGTGCAATTCGCAATTCAGTTATTATCGTAACGTATGTCATCAGAATTATATTGACACATTTATTGAGAGTCTCAAGCCGGTTACAACCTTAATCCATTAAGACTAAATTCATATCACATATCTTTGTGACAATTTTGTTTTGGATGGACAAGTAATGTTCAGAATTACAAGGCCAAGATATATATGTGGATCACCCCTTGACAAATGACTCATATTTTGCACTTTACTTCGTTCATTTTTCGGGTGCAACTCAAGTAGATTAAATGAATTAGATTAGATGGGCTCAATCCAAGTTATAATATTTTAAACTCGAGTATTACTTTTGTGTAAATTTTTTAGTTTGGTTTCAACTCGATTTTCATAACTCAATTTATCAATTAGGTTGGAATTGAGTTTAATTCGAGTTTGAAATTGAAGTCGTGTAATTGAGACGAGAAATTAAAAATGAAATGGAGTTGAATTCCCAAATATAGTTCTTGAGTTGCGCATTAAAGTTCAATTAGAGTCAACCCACCCAGCATTAATGGATGTTCTACTGCTTTTTCTTTGTTTGGATTATTTGCGATAGTGGCTGTTGTTGAATGCCTTGGATCTAAAAATAGAATTTTGGATGAGGATGAATGATGAATGATGAATGATGTTAAGTTGTGTACATTATCCTCCCACAGAAAGGAAAAATACACAAAAAGAAAAATAACTCAAAAAGCACCCAAAATGTGCACTACTACATACATTTATTTATTTATTTTTCATTTTTCCTATTCTTTGAATGGTGAAGAGGATAGGGATTGATGTAATGTTAAGGTTATTTTATTGAAACATGTGTTTTGTAAACTTGACTCACGAAAGTAATTTATGTCGTGTACGAAGAAGATTGCATACATTTTACCTTCCAAAAAAAAAAAAATACTCATCTATCTAAACTTTGTCGTGAATGGAGGCTCGCACACTAACTTTTTTTATTTTCAAAAAACTTGGTCGGAAGTTTAACTGCTTTTAAAGAAATATTGTGTACCAATTATCAAAATTGTCAAACAAAACGACCATAAAATATATGTGTAATTCAAGTTCTTCAAAATATTTCATAAACAATTAAACAAGCATTTTCAATGGCTTTGTTGGGATCTTTTCTTCATGAAAAGTGTTTTATCACAATCACCAAGAGCTTCAAACCTTTTGATTTTCCTCTCAAAACCCGATTATTATATCCCCAGACGCTTACATGGTGTGATAATCGTTCAACTAAGAAGGTGATGGAGTCAAGATTTTTTATTTTTCAGTTGATCTAAATCCGCCACTGCAAGTGTGATTAACATTTATGTGTGTGTGTGTGTGTGAGAGAGAGAGAGAAGGGCGGGGGGGGGGGGGCGCTGCACATTCTATGCTCTCCAGAATACGAGTCAAACATTTCAGCTGCTGCTCGAAGATCTTTTGACTAAGGTGTGGGTGGGTTGGGGGGTGCATCACTGTGGAAAGGAACCCATAACACAGAAATTATTGTACATCTCCTACCCACTTTTTTTTTTAGGGTTTTTCTGCTGAGGTACAACTTACACTTGCTACCAAGATATTTCAAACAATCACACCCCTGTGGCCCCCTGTAGATTTGATACCCACTTAATTGAAAAAGAAAAAAGGAACAGTGGAAAATTTTCCGAGCGAAGAGACTACCAACAGACACAACCCAAAGAAAATATGAGGCAAAGAGCCGCCAGCAACAACAAACAACACAGATAATAGTGCCCAATGATCATGCAGAACAAAGAGTTTACCAACCTCAAAAGCTACTGACGAGTCCGAATTCCACTGGGCCAAAGCCCAATTCAAATAAGCCAAGAAAGCCCAAAGAAGAGTCCAATCCGTTACCCAAGCCCAAGCCCACTAAAGAGAAGATTCTAGAGAATGTTAGATAAGAATTTGAATGTTAGATTTGAATGTTAGATAGGTATTATTTAATTTGTGTGGTTTGGATTGATTCACGTTATACGGCTAGGATTGATTCCCTACTACTATAAATAGACCACCCATTTGGGTATTCTAGCATCAAGAAAGAAGCAAAGCTTCTAAGAGTGAGTTTGAGAGAGAGTTCTCTTGAAATTCCTAGTATGCTCTGTGGTTGCAGTTTAGACTGATCTGCCACATCAGAAAAGGTTTCTAGAGATTGAGAGTGTAAGTTGTGAGCTTACTATTGAGTGTTTGCTTCTCTCTCTCTCTCCCCCTCAAGCATTGTAAAACTCTCCGGAGTACCATCATGATTGATCAATAAAACATCCAGGCCCCTGTCGCCGTTCGAAGAGTGGACGTAGGTCATCCGAGACCGAACCACTATAAATCTCTTGTGTTAATCTCCTTATTTACAGTTTCGCCATTGATTGCCTATTAATTGCTTATTAATTATACTCGTACACATACTTGACTGTTGATCTTGCACGAAAACCAATTTGTGCATCATCAGTTTGGCGCCGTCTGTGGGAAACAACAGAATTCTCATTCCTAAACACAATCCAGTTCTCTACTGAAACAATAGCGATCCCTACCAGATCCATGAACCAGCATGAAGGCAATCCTCCACGAGAAGAGGAGGTTCCTCCGCCTGTCAACCATGTGCCAAATGCTCCAGCTCCGAATCCTCAACAAATGCTGGAGACCATGCAGCAGCTGGTGGCCCAAAACCAGCAGATGTTACAACTTATGCTCGCCGGACGAGGAGGAGCACAACTCGATGGAGCACAGCTTGGAGGAGTCCCACGTCCTGGGGGTCCAGGAGCTCCACGCCCTGATGCTCCACATCTAGGTGCCCCCGTAAGATTGGACGCCCCCATTGGAGTCCCCCCAGGCGCCATGCACAGGGAGGCTCTATACAAGGAGGCTCGTCATGAAGGACCTCTACCCCCTCCTCCTGCTTCCCATGGTGAGGGCCCTCTTCTCCAAGAGGACGAGGGCGAAAACCAAAGCGTGGAGCATGGGAGTCACTTTCATGACCATCCCAGAGGAGCTCCCAACCTTTGGGATAAGAAAATCAAGGAAGTGCAAAACCAGCTAGGTGACGTCTTCAACGCCATGAAAGCACAAGGACCTGAGACTGTGGACTATCTTGTTAGGCAAACTGACACACCTTTCAAGCCGGACGTGTCGAACTACCCCCTCCCTCAAAAGTTTAAAATGCCTTATGTTGAGGTCTTTGATGGAACAAAAGCAAAGGACCCGCTGGACCATCTCGACACCTACAAAACTCTGATGCAGTTGCACAACGTCCCAGACGAAATCATGTGCAGGGCGTTCCCAACCACACTAAAGGGATCCGCCCGACAATGGTTTGCTAGGCTCTCCCCTGCATCCATTGCCTCCTTTGATGAGCTAAGCAGGTCATTCGTGTCCCATTTCATCGGGGGACGTCGCCACCAGAAGCCAGTCACCCACCTGCTTAGCATAAAACAGGACCGTGAGGAGAGCCTGAGGAGCTACCTCACTCGTTTTAACGAGGAGGTACTTGAGGTTGATGAGCCCGATGACAAAGTGACGATGACTGCCTTCCTGGGAGGTCTCCGCTCATCAAGCTTCCTCTTCTCGGTGATGAAGCGCCCACCAAAGAGCATGCCAGAGCTGCTAGCGAAAGCCCAGAAATATATAAACGCGGAGGACATCACAAGGGCCAGGCGAGGTGAGTCCTCCAGATCTGGAGACAAGAGGAAGGAAAGAGAGAGGGACGATAAGAAGGAAGCTAGCAACAAGCACGGTAGAACAGAGAAGGTTCCCGTCAGAGACCGGTTAGGCCCAGCCCCTCAGAAGGATCGACAAGCCTTCACACCCCTCAATGCCGACCTCGGGCATATCCTATTCCAAATTCAGGATGACCCCGCAGTGAAGTGGCCAAGGAAGATGAAGTCCCCTCCCAATCGCAGAAATCCTAACAAGCATTGCCGCTTCCACCGCGACCACGGGCACGACACCGACGACTGCTATGAACTCAAAAGGCAAATTGAGGATCTTATTCAACGCGGCCACCTACGCCATTATGTTGCTGGTAGAGGACAGGCTCCGCCACCACCCCATAACCAGGAAGAGCAACACCCCGTTGGGGAAATTCACACCATCTCGGGAGGATTAGTAGGAGGTGGAGAGTCCCTCTCTGCCATGAAGGCCCATGCCAGGAAGGCAAGGCACCTTGACGAAGGACGCCCGTCCAAAGCGCCCAGGCAAGGCACCAAGGAGGTTATATCTTTCTCAGATAAGGACCTAGAAGGAATTCAGCACCCCCATGATGACCCACTGGTGCTCACCATGACAGTTGCCAATTTCCAAGTGCGCAGAATCCTAGTGGACAGCGGCAGCTCTGCCGACATCCTATTTGCAGAAGCTTTTGACAAGCTCAACTTGGGCAGGGAGAGACTGCAATCCATCAGATCTCCCCTCATTGGGTTCTCGGGGGAAAAGGTGTACCCCCTAGGATCCATCACCCTACCAGTCACAGCCGGAACAGCACCCCGAAGCTCCTCAGTCATGGTCAACTTTCTGGTGATAGACTGTCCATCAGCTTATAACATCATACTAGGGCGACCTGCTCTCAACACATTAAGAGCCGTGCCCTCCACATACCACCTCATTCTCCGATTTCCAACCCCTAACGGAGTTGGAGAGGTCAGAGGAGACCAGGTAGCAGCTAGGGAATGCTATGTCTCCTCCATGAAGACCAGGAAGCCACATGAAGCTTTGCAAGTTGAAATCCTGGACCCAAGGGATGACTCCACCATAGAAAGAGGAGAACCGGTGGAAGAGCTCACCCCCGTGGTTCTGAATGAAGATCACCCAGACAGAAGAGTATACGTTGGCTCTTCCCTTTCTGAAAATCTGGTTGGCCCGCTGATAGATTTTTTGAAAAGAAACATGGACGTCTTTGCATGGTCACATGCAGACCTTGAGGGCATCGACCCAGAAGTGGTCACACACCGACTCAATGTTGACCCACGCCACAAGCCTATTCGCCAAAAGCTAAGGGGCGCATCCACTGAAAGGGCCCAAGCTATGGACAAAGAGGTGGGGAAACTAGTAGACAACGGGGCCGTCAGGGAAGTAACGTATCCTGAGTGGCTCTCCAACGTGGTGATGGTCACTAAGACTAATGGGAAGTGGCGCCTTTGCGTCGATTTCTCAGACCTTAACAAGGCGTGCCCAAAAGACAGCTACCCGTTACCACGGATCGATCTCCTCATCGACGCCACAGCAGGGCATGAACTGCTCACATTCCTGGATGCCTATTCTGGATACAACCAAATCAGCATGCACCCCCCTGACCAAGAGAAGACTTCCTTTATTACTCCAAAGGGTACCTACTGCTATAGGGTGATGCCCTTTGGGCTAAAGAATGCGGGGGCAACCTACCAGCGGCTGGTAAACAAAATGTTCCAGTCCCAGATTGGGCGAACGATGGAAGTCTACGTTGATGACATGCTGGTGAAGAGTCTTGACGCAGCAGAACATGTGAACCATCTCCAAGAGACCTTCAGTGTCCTACGGTCATACCACATGAAGCTAAATCCTGAGAAATGCGCTTTTGGCGTGGGGTCAGGAAAGTTCTTAGGCTTTATGGTCAACCAAAGGGGAATTGAGGCGAACCCTGACAAGATCAAGGCAATCCTTGACATGAAGTCGCCAACCTCAACCAAGGAGCTCCAACGCCTCAATGGAAGAATTGCAGCACTTAACAGATTCGTCTCCAAATCCGCAGACAAGTGTCTGCCTTTCTTCAAGATACTCAGAAAGGCCTTTGAATGGGGACCTGAAGCAGAGGAAGCCTTCCAGAGGCTCAAGGCTTACTTAGTTACACCTCCCCTCCTCTCGCATGCCACTTCAGGAGAAATCTTGTATTTGTACTTGTCTGCCTCCTCATCGGCAGTGAGCTCAGTTCTGATCAGGAACAGTGATGGAGTGCAGAGGCCAGTCTATTATGTGAGCAGGGCATATAGGGGGGCAGAAGTGAGATATTCTGAACTTGAGAAGCTAGCACTCGCCCTGATCTCAGCAGCAAGACGCCTACGACACTACTTTCAGAGTCACAGTGTCGTTGTTGTCACAGACCAGCCTCTGAAGAGAATTCTGGGAAAGCCTGACGTATCCGGAAGACTCCTTAAGTGGGCAGTGGAACTTGGTGAATTTGACATTCAATATCAACCAAGGGCGGCCATCAAAGCACAAGTGTTGGCGGATTTCATTGCCGAGCTTACACCAGCAAAGGAGGAGACTCGCTCAGCCACCCCTGATGGCGCACAAGTCTCTTCAGCCACCCCTGATGGCGCCCAAGCCTCCTCAGCCACCCCTGATGGCGCCCAAACCTCCTCAGCCACCCTTGATGACGCCCAGCCTTCTTCATCACTCTGGAAACTCTACGTTGATGGCTCCTCAACCAACGAGGGAGGAGGAGCAGGCCTAGTCTTGATCAGCCCAGATAGCACCACTCTCAAGTATGCGGTAAAACTTCATTTTCTCGCCTCCAACAATGAAGCGGAATATGAAGCCCTCCTCTCGGGATTAAGGTTGGCAGCCGAAATGGAAGCCCAACAACTTGCCACATACAGTGACTCCCAACTGGTAGTTAACCAAGTGAACGGCGAGTTCGAAGCAAAGGGAGCAAGGATGCAGGAGTACCTTGCTATAGCAAAAAGTTTAACGGCAAAGTTCCACTACTTTCAGATTAGCCATATCCCCAGAGAAGACAACATGGCAGCCGATGCACTTGCAAGACTCGCCTCAACCTTGCAAGCCTCACAAGAGGAACCAGCATTCATTGGTCACCAACTCGAGCCAAGCAAGTTGGACATAGTGACCACAAATGTCAACTGTGCATCAATCGAGTCGAGTTGGATGACCCCAGTAAGGGCATACCTCCAAGAAGGTGTACTACCAGATGATCCGTTAGAGGCCAGGAAACTAAGGATGAGAGCCTCCAAGTTCACCATCCTGCAGGATACCTTATATAAGAAAGGATATTCCTTACCTTTGCTAAGGTGCCTTGCACCGGAAGAAGCTCAATATGCCCTGCGAGAGATTCACGAAGGGATCTGCGGGAACCACTCTGGAGGGCGCTCCCTTGCCTACAAGGCACTCAGACAAGGCTACTTCTGGCCTTCCATGGCAAGGGACGCCCAAGAGTTCTCCAAAAAGTGCGACAAGTGCCAACGCTTCGCAACTGTGTCTAGACAACCACCGGAGGAGCTAACAGCTATCATAAGTCCATGGCCCTTCTCCAGATGGGGCATTGATATACTAGGCCCCTTACCTCTAAGCAAGGGACAGTGCAAATTCGTGGTGGTGGCAGTCGACTACTTCACCAAATGGGCAGAAGCGGAACCTTTAGCAAGAATAACAGAGGTAAAGGTGAAAGACTTCATCTGGAAGAACCTGGTCTGCCGCTTCGGGATACCCCACGCCATCGTCAGTGACAACGCGAAGCAATTCGACAATAAACTACTCAACTCTTTCTGCTCCGATCTTCAGATAAAACAACCTCACTCCAGCCCAGCACACCCGCAGGCAAATGGACAAGCAGAGGTCATGGTGAGAACGGTGCTCCGTAACTTAAAGACAAGGCTCGAAAGAGCGAAGGGTCTTTGGGTGGACGAGCTACCAGGCGTATTGTGGGCCTACAGAACCACGCCAAGAGCTCCTACTGGGGAGACCCCTTTCTCCCTCGCCTTTGGAACTGAGGCAGTCATCCCAGTCGAGATAGGAGTACACTCTCTAAGGGTCCAACACCACAACCCCATCACCAACGAAGAAGGACTCCGCATCAACCTCGACTTAGTGGAGGAAGCAAGGGAGATGGCTACGGTTCGCAACGCAGAGTATAAAAGACGCATGGCGAAGTATTACAATTCGAGGGTGAAGCCTCGCTCCTTCCAACCAGGGGACCAGGTCCTCAAAAAAGTGATCCTCGCCACAAAGGATGCACGCGAAGGGAAACTGGGACCAAATTGGGAAGGACCTTACCTCATAACAGAAGTAGTGAGGCCGGGCACCTACAAGATCCAGAACTTTGAAGGAAAGGCCTTACTCCACCCCTGGAATGCAGAACATTTGAAAAAATACTATCAGTAACTGGGGGCAGTAGGTCATGAGGTGGTGTCCACTGCTTAGTCCGAATATCCACTTTGGATTATGAAATAAAGTTTCTTAGTATTTGCTCAAAATGATTGTGTTTCATTCAAAATTCTAGAAGCTTTTACAAAAGAATATTCTAGAAGCTTCTACAAAAGGGTAAAAACATAGTCTGTCAAAAAAAAAAAAAAATACAAAGAGTCACACCCCTACTGACCCTCACTGTCTCCACTCACGTAATCACCGTCGTCATCAGACTCAGGGGCCTCGTAAGGCTTGAGGTCAGAGAGATCATTATAAGGATATGATACTGATGCCCTCCTCCTCAGCTCCTCATAGCCATCAACAAAAGCACTAGCCCTAGCTCTCTCAGCGGCATCCCTCTGAGCCTCCGCTCTGACAGCTCTCTCAAGTTCAACTCGAAGGTCAGTCTCAAGCTGAATAACCTTCGCCTGTGACAGCCTCAACTGCTCAGCAGCACTCTCTCGTGTCTGCCGCTCGAGCTCAAGCTGCTTCTCGGCATCCTCTCGCGCCTGTCGAGCTAGCCCCACAGCATTCTCCCGTGCCTGCCGCTCTTGCCGAAGCTGGTCCTCGGCAGTCTCACGTGCCTGCCTCTCAGCTGCTCGACCTTGGACTACATCCCCGATAGTCAGAGTATGATTGAAGAGGTAAGGCAAAGTAGCAGCCACCTGTTGACATTCAAAGGCAAAACAAAGAGAGATGAAAAACTAAGCCCGGGTATGCCGAAGAAAGTCATATACAAAGAAGGAATGTAAGACATACCAAAGCAAAGCCTTCCACGGCGGCGTCGACCACTCCCTGTGGACCTAGGGAGGCTATCTCTCGAGCCTCAGCGCCGGTCACGAAGGTACAGAATCTTTCCTTTGCCAACTCCACGTTACTAAGCATGGACGATAAGGCACCGCCCTGAGAAATAAGCGGACCCTTTGCCCTAGTAGAGCATGGAGTCGGAACCTCGGCCTCAACGGCGCTAGGACCGCCCCTCGAAGGTGACGGAATATCAGCTAGAGGGGAAGGAGGAGCATCGCCTGGCTCTGCCTCCGCAGGGCCATCCAAGCTAGCGGCGTCTGTCCTCGCTCTCTTGAGGGCAGGAGGAGAAGGAGAAGGAACTGTCCTGGAGACATACACTTCTTCCACAAAAGATCTGACAATTGGAGGGCCTAAAGAAAACAGTGTAAGCCAATGGATCCTACTACACGGACTATTCAAAGAGACTAGTCGATGGTCAAAATACCTTTCTTCTTCGGTCTCAAGGAAGCTGTGGAACAGCCAACTGTTGACATGATCTCGGAGTGCCCCCTGCATGGGCTGTTCAGGACCATCTCAAGTAGACTCTTCTGGTCCTCAGTAAGGGTTGGCGGAGCTGCAAGGAAACAATCATCGTAAGGATAGGCACATGGTTACACTTGATAATCAAAGCAAAAGTCAAAAGTTAGAATCCTTACCTTGCTTAGTTTTTGGAATCGTACTCCAACTGGTAGGCACCCTGTCGCGATCGGACTCGGAGGCCCACTCGCCTCCAATAAAAAAGAACTTCTTCTTCCAATTATGGTAATTGGAGGTGAGCCCAGTAATAAACTTCTTCCTCCCTAACCTCGGGGAAAATCGGTACCACCCCTGGTGTGAAACGGGGTTTTCCAGAAGTATATAGGTAACCAAGAATTCCTCGAACGGGGGAGGAGCACTAGATCCGTGGGTCAACCGCCACAGTGCAAAGAAAGCTAATAAAACTCGCCAGCCATTCGGAGCCAGCTTCCCAGGAACTAAGGAAAGACGCTCAAAGACCCGACATATAGGTCCGGGAATCGGGAATCTCAGACCCGCCTCCAAGGCCCCCTCATAAAGCACTATGTCATCCGAAGAGTCGCAGCAAGCTGACTCATCAGCCTCCGCATGGCGGCACAGTACCGAGGGAGGAATACGATACAAGGAAATCAACTCCAAAATATCCTCGTCATACTTAAAATAGCTAAAGAGAGAGGCTACCTCGGAAAGACTGCCTCCGTCATCAATCGGACCTTCTTCAGGATCCTTGGCAGTCTCCTGCTCGTCTGGGTAAAAATTCATCAAGAGGAAAAATTACACTCTGATAAAAAAAGAATACCCGTACCCATGAAAGAGAAAAGGAAGTACCGGGAACCTACCTTGAGAGCCAGGACCATCCGTGGCATTGATCGGTCGCTTCCTAGACTTGATAGGAGGGGACTGAACCATGCCATGGGCGCCGCCCAGTGCATCCTGGACACCTCCTGAAGTACTTGTAGCACCACCCAGTCCAAAACGGACATTCTCGGCGTCACCTGGAGACCCGCTCTGCCGCTCACTCAGGCGCAGCGTCCCTTTAAATACGCCAAAAGGATTATTTGAAATCCTCGTACTCGCGCCTGTCCCCCCACAGATGGTACCAAAGGGTCTCTCATGGGTCACCAGCGCTGCGCCAAAGCCACCGCGAGAACAGGCGCCAAAATGGCCGAAGCCCAAAGGGGAGCCGCCCACAGGATGTACGTCTGCCCGTCCGTTCCCACCGCCTGCGCCACGAAGCACACCATCTGGGCTGCCACAATGGGCGCCGCCCACTTGTCCTTCGGCCTGAGCGCCGCCCGCTTCGCCTCTGTCGCCAACAGTGTCGCCTAGCAAGCCTCCATCGGCATGAGTGCCGCCGGCCAAGCTCCCTTCCCCATGGGAACCTTCAACGCGAAGACCCTTACGGATGAATGAGCCTCTAGTCCTCATGTTCTCAAGTAACAAAAGGAGAGAGTGAGGGAAGAAGGAAGAAGGAAAAAATGAGATGAACGGTGTTTTTGAGCCCTTTAAATAGAGGTGGAAAACCTTACAAAGCTTCTTAAAGAAGCCTCACTAAGCTTCTTGAGGAAGCCAGATTGGTTTAGCTCCTTGGATAAATTCAGAAGAACCCCATTTGAGAAAAAGTTTCAGAAGGCGGGCAAAGACGAAGACGATGGAATAATAATATCTATTTATGGAGAAGCAGATAAAAATAGATAAATACATATTTTTCGACACTGGGAAGTTCAGCAAAGTCCCTAAACAACAAGTCCACGAGGGTCAGAGGATACCATGAATGGCAAGGAAAATCCAGTTTCACTCAAACAGAGATGAACACATGCCCTCGACCCTTGCCTTTCGAAAAGATAAAAGGCTCGGGGCATGGGGGGCAAATGCGAGTCCGAATTCCACTGGGCCAAAGCCCAATTCAAATAAGCCAAGAAAGCCCAAAGAAGAGTCCAATCCGTTACCCAAGCCCAAGCCCACTAAAGAGAAGATTCTAGAGAATGTTAGATAAGAATTTGAATGTTAGATTTGAATGTTAGATAGGTATTATTTAATTTGTGTGGTTTGGATTGATTCACGTTATACGGCTAGGATTGATTCCCTACTACTATAAATAGACCACCCATTTGGGTATTCTAGCATCAAGAAAGAAGCAAAGCTTCTAAGAGTGAGTTTGAGAGAGAGTTCTCTTGAAATTCCTAGTATGCTCTGTGGTTGCAGTTTAGACTGATCTGCCACATCAGAAAAGGTTTCTAGAGATTGAGAGTGTAAGTTGTGAGCTTACTATTGAGTGTTTGCTTCTCTCTCTCTCTCCCCCTCAAGCATTGTAAAACTCTCCGGAGTACCATCATGATTGATCAATAAAACATCCAGGCCCCTGTCGCCGTTCGAAGAGTGGACGTAGGTCATCCGAGACCGAACCACTATAAATCTCTTGTGTTAATCTCCTTATTTACAGTTTCGCCATTGATTGCCTATTAATTGCTTATTAATTATACTCGTACACATACTTGACTGTTGATCTTGCACGAAGACCAATTTGTGCATCATCAGCTACTGCTAATTAGGGTTGTATTTGGATTAAGATCGGATTTTATTGATATTAATTTGAATGACTTCAAAATTTTGATTCAAATCTAATTCGATCATCTGTCGGATTTTTTTAGTTGCACAATGTACATCTGAATATGTTAAAAATCAGAAATTCCGTCTGTTTAAAGTGAAAAATTAGGCATAAGTTTTACCAACTTAATTTTAGTTTAGCATATTGAATGATAATTGAATTGGATATTTGTACATCTCCTAACCAGAATTTATTAAATATGCTATAACGAATCCAATTATAGTTTCAAATAGTCAGTTAAATATCTCAATCCATCTCCAGCGAATCGAGTTCGGATCGAATTTTGATATTTTTTGAGTTTTTTGGCAAAATTTTTAAGTATTTTAGTTAAATGATGTTTGCTTTTGAAGGGGATTAAAGTTTATGAACCGTGATTTGACAACTAAGTTTAAACACGTGACAGTCAACTCGTGTTAAAAGGAATTGTTTGAAATGGCTCTGCCATGATCTAACATAATATACCATACCATATTGGACCTATTTACAAAAAAAATACATAAAATGTGTCCTTAATAATCCAAATAGATTGCACCTGTCCTTATTGACAAAAGAGTTTTTCATATTATACTTGGTTCCAATTTTCACTAAATTAAATTCTAACACAACACAACTCAAAAATACAAAAGTTGCAACGAAATAAAAACGTCGAAGCTATTATGACAAAATCGTGACGAAATAAACAACTCGGGAAAAATAATTTACGATGATTTTTTATTATTAGCGACAAAAAAAATTATCACAATATTTTTTTTTTGTTTTGTTTTGTTGTTGTAGTGAGTATCAAGGCTTTCCAAAAAGTGCGGGAGGCCATAGGATTAAAACTTCAACGACACTCTCCCCAAAAAATAAGAACTTTTGTTGATAACCTTTCTTTCCTCAGTCTTTGGGAACTAAAGATGAGAATATGATTCTGATTGCCCAATGTCCATCAACTATGATGCCAATGATTTGTGCTTATAATCACCAAATGCCAAGTGCTTAAACCCTTTTGGGATTATTCCAATCAAAGGCTACCTAAGAAAATGTTTGACTGAGAATTTGATATGCTCTCAAATCCAAATGTATAATAATTGTACTTGTGTTATTCTTTTTGAGAAAGTGTTAAACCATCTTCAAATATACATTTAACCCTTTTGTTGGTGTGCTCAGATTTAGAACGATGACAAGTGTTAATTAGTTAAGGTGATGTACCATTCAATTCAAATCTACGATTAGTTTTTTGTCAAAATGAGAGAAAAACTGCCTACAACATACCTCGTTCAGATAACACTTACTTTTCTACACGTGTCTTTTGAGTAATCTATTCATCTAATTTTGTAGCGATCTAAGTAAAACGTTGTTGGAGTCGGTTGAAATGGACTTATTGTTTACACTTTTAATATCATGTTAAACCATAAGTTTATTTACAAGTTTAAATTAGTAGATAACATATAGAGTATAGAAGGGGTATATAACAATAATATTTCATTCATAGTAATGCTACATTGACCAAATTTTGTGACCAAATTTAAATCCCAAATGACATTGCAGCATATTATTTGAAATCTTTATTGGGGCTCAAATGACATGGTACCTAATAAAGAAATCTAAGTCAGCTGACATGTTATTTGAACTCTAAATTTGATCCCAAAATTTGGTCAGTGTAGTTTTACTGTTTCATTAACAGGGTGACTATTTTCAAAGGAACCATATATTCTCTGCCACCATTGGTGAACGAGAAGCCACAAACCTGAAATTATATTGCTTCAAAGGTGTTCTTCTAAGGAAAGAAGAACATTTAATGAAGGTAGAGACTCAATTATGGTAGGACTTTAAAATATAAGAATTTGGAAGACAAATTTTCAACTAGTTACCATCCCCACTAGGCTTGCTGCACTGTTCACCTTGTATGGGTTTTGACACACAATTTAATAGTGTCAAGTGAGGTAGTATCAGGTGATACTAAGTACACACAATTTCAGTGATTGTGATTATTAAATATAATAACATTTTTCTCACCGGAACAACGGCTTTTCTCCTCTGGGATTTTTTTTTTTTGAAAACTCACTCACCAAAACGGCACCGTTTTGGACCCAACCATCGCCACCAAGCCCATCTTCCCTTCATCCCTCACCCCACTCCACCTATTCCGCCACCACACCCACACCCACACCACCACAGTGCCCCCACAGACCCTCAAGTCCCGCCTCAACAATGATGAGAGACTCTATGGCCTCTTCCTCCTCAGCTTCTCCCCAACTCTCGCTGAGATCATGTGCCAAGTCGAGTCTGAGGATGGGGTGAAGAAGACAGAATAAATCGCGGCCGTTGATAGGGGTGGATTGCATTCAAATGAGGCCGTTGGATCTGAGTGCGAGAATGGGGTACTTGTGGGATCCGGGGAACAAGAAGGTGAGGGAGATGATGAGGGCGGCGGAAAAGGCGGAATTGAAAATGAGTACCAAAGCCAAAGCGGCGATGGTGTTGGTGGGGCTTTCTTATCTGGCTTTGCTATGCCACATTACTGTCCTGAGAATGGGTATGGGTAGGTGTTGTTACTTTGTTTTTGTTATCCTTATTTTTTTCCTTGTTAGATTGAATATGCAGGCAAAATATAAAGAGATCATGTGTTGATGTTGAGCTTTATCGATTCATTTTTGCATTTCATTGTTATTAAAGTGTGTGTTTACTTCTTTCTTTCTTTCTTTTTTTTTTGTAATACTGGAATTCAGAAAATAAGCTTATGACAATGGTTCTGTCTGGCATGAGCTCACTTCACAACTGTAAGTAACAATGACGTCTTGTAGAAGAAGAATCAGGGGAAGGAGAGACATGCGTTTGTTTTGGTGAGGCTAGGTCCAAAGCGGTGCCGTTTTGGTGAGTGAGTTTTCATAAAATAATAAAAAAAGAAGAGAAAAGCTGTAAAAGGTCGTCGTTCCATTAAACGGTATAGCGTGCGGTTGATTCTCTTACGGTAGACGAGTCGGACCTATATTGCTCTAGCGGGTGATTGACAAAGACGTCCACTTTGGGTCTTTTTTGTCACATGGCTATTCTGTACCTTTTTCCTCCCCCTTCGACCCCCCATTTATACCCCCTCCATTCCCTCCTCTCAGTACACCCATCTCATTTCACTCCCTTCTCTTTCACTCAGTTACTATCTAATTGTAACAGAGTCTCTGACACAAATTCAAGCCCTCTTTGTCCTTGTTCATTCAAGCATACCCATCTTGATAGAAGTCTTAAATTAAATCCACTTGGGTTTCTCTTTTTTTCTTGAGAAGTGTGTCCATTGGACACACACTCACTATCACTGTGCGCACTGAATTTAAAGATTATTCAGTAGAAAAGTAGAGCTTTTTTCTTTTCCTGCAAATCATTCCAAACAGATAAGAACTTAATCGTTTTGGGTTTCTTTTGATAACAAAGATGGGTGAGAACACTGCTTCAAAGACCCAGAATCATGCTCATCTCCAAGTGTTTGATGTTTCGCTCAAAGTGCCACCCCAGGGTGGTTCCAAATGCTTCGACGACGATGGTCGCCTCAAAAGAACTGGTATATTCCACAACTTTGCAGAATTACAGTACTGAACTCTCTCTCTCTCTCTCTCTCTCTCTTTGTGGGATGCTCATGATTTTGCTTGATTGTATGCAAATAGGGACTGTTTGGACAGCAAGTGCTCACATAATCACAGCTGTGATCGGGTCTGGAGTTCTGTCCTTGGCTTGGGCAACTGCGCAGCTGGGATGGATTGCCGGTCCGACTGTCTTGTTCTTGTTCTCCTTTGTGACATACTACACTTCTACTCTACTCGCGGCTTGTTACCGTTCTGGAGACCCTGTCACTGGCAAGAGAAACAATACTTACATGGAGGCTGTTAGATCCAATCTTGGTAAAATTTCATCATATTGTAAAGTTTCAGACAAATTGGCAAGTGGGTTCTTTACGAAACTTCTAAAATTGATCTCAATTCAATGTTTTCCTAATCTTTTCAGGTGGTGTTAATGTCAAATTTTGTGGGATAATTCAGTACTTGAATATGTTTGGAGTTGCTATTGGATACACCATTGCAGCTTCTATAAGCATGAAGTGAGTATGAATTTTGAAAACAATTTCTTTTCTATTTCAATTGTTGTTTGGGAATTTTTGGGCTAATGGGTTGATCAAACAGGGCAATCAAAAGGTCTAATTGCTTCCATGAGAGGGGAGGGAAAAATCCTTGCAAAATATCAAGCAATCCTTACATGATTGTGTTTGGTGTGGTAGAAATCATTTTCTCTCAGATTCCAGACTTTGATCAGATATCATGGCTCTCAATTGTTGCAGCAGTCATGTCATTCACTTACTCTTCAATCGGCCTTGGCCTCGGAGTTGGAAAAGTTGCCGGTAAAATGAGCTTCAATTTGAAATTTAGTCCTAGTTTTAAGTTCTGTAGTTCAAGAGTTAATTAAGTTTGTTCTATTAAAGGCAGATTGACTCAAGTCGAATCACAAAATACTCTAAAAGCTTAAGTTGTTAGAGATAAGTACAACATATGCAATTATCTAATAGCTTTTCGTTTTTCATGGTCAGAAACTGGAAAATTCAGAGGAAGTCTGACTGGAATAAGCATTGGCACTGTAACTCAAGCCCAAAAAATATGGAGGAGCTTCCAAGCACTTGGAAACATAGCTTTTGCCTATTCTTACTCTCTAATCCTTATTGAAATTCAGGTATATTCTCTCTCTTAAATTCAGTAAATATTCCTTTGTTTCCATTTTCTGGTATTTTTTTGCTTACTAATTTTGGCGTCTTGCATATATATATGACAGGACACAATTAAATCCCCACCAACAGAAGCCAAGACAATGGAGAAGGCGTCTCTACTAAGTGTGGTAGTAACAACCATTTTCTACATGTTCTGTGGCTGCTTTGGCTACGCTGCTTTCGGAGACATGGCACCTGGAAACCTTCTAACCGGGTTCGGGTTTTATAACCCATATTGGCTGCTTGACATAGCCAATGCTGCCATAGTCATCCACCTTGTTGGTGCATACCAAGTTTACTGCCAACCCCTCTTTGCCTTCATTGAAAAAACTGCTGCAGATTGGTTTCCCAACAGTCAATTCATCACCAAAGAAATCGAAATCCCAATCCCGGGCTTCAAGCCATACAAACTCAATCTTTTCAGAGCGATTTGGAGGACAATTTTTGTGATCATAACCACAATCATATCAATGCTTCTGCCATTCTTCAATGATATCGTTGGAATTCTTGGAGCGTTTGGGTTTTGGCCACTCACAATTTATTTCCCAGTGGAGATGTACATTGTGCAAAAGCAGATACCAAAATGGAGCACTAGATGGGTTTGCTTTCAAATCTTAAGCATTACTTGCCTAATAATCTCCATTGCCGCCGCGGTCGGTTCCTTTGCCGGAGTTTTTACTGATCTCAAAGTTTACAGGCCCTTCAAGACCACTACCTGATTTATTTCAATTTCAACAGCAGAAAAGATTTCCAAAAGAAGAGGAGAAATGAACTTCTTGTTCATGACGATAGCAAGTCTAATAGACCGATCGATGCTGCAAGTTTAATGTTGGTTTTTACTGGTTGTAGAGCCTGTTCATATGGAAAGTTGAGGAAAAATGTAATGTGATTTTATGATCAGGCCTTGTCTTTCAATCGTCTTATACACTCACTTCTTTGCATTTGAATTACCCAATTTTTTCCTTAGTTTTTAAGCTGCGGTCATGGCGACAATATTGGGGCGTCAATTTTACCCGTTGACACAAACAACGCGAAAGAAACCCAAAAATGATACGACTAATAATAAATTGGTCATGTTAGTGTATAACCCAAATAAAATTTTTAACTAGTGTATTGAGGAAAAATATAATTTTTTTATATTTTTTTTTTCTTAATATAATATTGTTTGAATTTTTTAATAAGTAAAGTATATTTAATTTGATTTTCGACCAGGCATGTTAATTTATGAAAGACCAATATCAAGTAAATTTAGCTGAGAGACAAAAGGAGATTAGTCCCTTAGGTTCTAGCACAAATATTATGTGCCCAAATTATCATGATCCCAATATGACTTAATGATCGACACCTTAATCGAATGTTACAGGTAGAAATTTAATTTTGCAAGAGTCATCTTGTTGTCTATCGGTTCATTAGTATATTCTTTTGCTTTCCTGAATACATAATGTAAGTAACGACTAACGAAAATTGTTAAGGATTGTATTGTGCTTTTAAGTCGTGTTAGCTTTCTCAATTCTTGTTTGACCAATGAATCGAGTTTTAAAATTGGATTAATTTTTGGTTGATTTTTTAATACGATCAAACTTAAACTGTGTTGAATTCATGTTTAGATCGTTTAACACTCCTTCGCTTCCTTGATCCCTTCAACCCCATGCAATAAACTCAATGGATCCATGACAAAGGTAATGTTTGGGGATTTGGAGTGGTCGATCTTGGGCCTGGGCGAATTAGATGTGGTATTCAAACATGGGGAAATTTGAAGGGGTTGCACTAAATTGGAGTTAATTGTAAAAAAATACACAGAAAAAAATATAAGGTAAAAAAATCCTTAATTTTGATACTTATTTATTTCCAAGTACATTATTTGAAATTTTTATATTTTCTTCTGACATTTATATCCTCTCTTGATCCATGCGTAATTTTTTTTGGAAAGTGGTGCATTAAACATCTCCTAATTTTATGAGAGAACTTTAATATTTCGTATTTTTATGTCCTCTCTTGATTCATGCATATTTTTTTTTGGAAAGTTGTGTTTTTTTTTAAATTATATTTAATGTAACTTGATTCATGCGTATTTTTTTTTTGGAAAGTGTTTTTTTTTTCAAATTATATTAATATCCAAACTCCATAACAATATAACAATAACAGTGTAACAAAATATTTACACAAAATATTGTACTATTACATTTTGTCAAACATATATTATCATATAATTTCATTCAAAACAATTCATCTCTGTTTTGAATTTGTTATCACATGCACAAAATCACTGAACACTGTTTTTGTTACAATGTATTGTTACAATGTCTTTGTTACAGCGTATTGTTACACTGTTTTTGTTACACTTTTATGAAATTCGAATATTAACAAATTTTGAAATTCAAACAAAGTGATATATCCTAAAATAAACGGAATATTAAAATTCTCCCATAAAATTAGGAGATAGTTAATGCATAAATATAATTTGAAAATAAAATCACTTTCCAAAAAAAATACACACGAATCAAAGTGTACTAGAAATTTTGAATTAAATGACCATAAATTTCAGCGCTTCAGATAAATGTCTTGTTACAATTTTTAGGAAATTTTTTTTTACAAAATAAGCAGTTACGTCTTTGTATCTCAACTGTGTACTTTTTTTTAAAATATTTTATTCTGTGTATATTTTTATAATTATTTCTAATTTGTTGTACCGACTTCCAAAAAAAACCTTCAAAGATAATGGTGGTAACAGCCATACAAAGAGGCCGCCACTCTAAACATTTCCTTACACGTGTACACTGCCCTACTCAGGTCGGCCCGCCGCGTGGACAGCCTAGTCAACACCGTGTCTCCGCCACGTGAAAAGAGATACAAAGACCACACAGTCTCGATTTCACCGTGATCTATTTCGATCTATTTTACGATGAATTTTGTCAAAAGAAAGAAAGATTCGGTGGTTGAAGGAGTGGGTCAGTGGCCTGCAAGTTGTGTCTGAACCAGTAGTTATCTGCTGAGATGCGACGCGGAAAAAATGGACCTCAATTGTGGGCGACTGCCAGTATTGACCGGCATTGTGATAAATGCTGTCGTCGTCCTCCGTGGGAACTCACTTCTCCCCCACCATCGTCCAAAAAAGGAATAAATGTTCGGACGATAGCTAAAATTTTAAATTTAATAATATACTTTCCTGATTCTAAAATTTGATTGTACCTCCTTCTAATTTGTAATATAAAATTATTGACACTTTATAACGGTAACTTCCGTCTCTGACATTAAAAAAAGTATACGATTTGATTACTTATTGTTTAAAAATTTCAAATTTACCCTTTATTATGTTAATAGACTAAAATACCCTAAATCGTTTGTTCCATTATATATGCCCTAAGTTACCAATAACGGTCTTAAACCTCAAATTTTATCAAATTAATATTCATATTCATCAAAATTGTTTTTAATTCATCCAATTAACATTCAATTTAATTAAACAAATACCAAATTAAAATTCAATTTAATCAAATTTACTATCAATTTTATTAATTTAACATCCAGTTTTATTATATCAACATTAAATTCCATCAAATTTTATCAAATTAACGTGAAATTTTACCATCAAATATTATTTGCTAAAATTTAATGTTAATTGAATAACATTGGTCTTAATTTGATAAATTTAAATATTAATTTGATATTAATTTGATAAAATTCAATATTAATTTAGTGTTAATTTGATAAAATTTAATGTTAATTGAATAAATTTGAATGTAGCTTTGATAAATTTGAATGTTAATTTGGTGTTAAATTAAATAAATGACATTAATTTGATAAGGTTAAATATTAAATTAATGAAATTTAATATTTTTTTAATATAATTAAAATCTTAATTTGATAAAATTGAATGTCAATTTGGTGTTAATTTGATGAAATTAAATAGTAATTTAGTGTTAAATTAAAGAAATAATATTAACTTGATGAAATGAAATATTAAATTAATGTAACTGAAAGTTAATTTGATTAAATTAAATATTAATTTTATGTTGATTTGGTGTGATCGAATGTTAACTTAGTTTAAATTAAAGAAATGATATTAATTTAATAAAATAAAATATTAAATTAATGAACCTAAAAATTAATACAATAGAACTAAAAAGGAAAAAAGTTAATAGATTCCTTTTTTAATGTAAAAGTCTTTGTCACAAAGCACCAAAATCTTCAACCCATTCTTCTCCTTTTTCCCCAAGATATAACAGTGGACCAAAAATGATTATGCGCCCCACAGCATCTTAAACTCAAGGTAGTTTATTACTCTTTTCATCTTTTTTATCAAGACTTTGACAATGATACTCCTTCAAATTTAGTAAAAATATATTACATTTTCTAAGATTTTAGAAAGTCATATTCCTTATAACTCGAAATTCTCTATAAATTTCTTATAAAAAAGATTAGTTACATATCCAAACAAGATATACAAATTTCTAATAGATTACGTGAAATCTGAAAGAATTTCTTAATCCAGTGTATTATTACATCCAATTATCTCAATGAGGGTTATTCAGTGATTGCTATTTGGCTAATAAATCAATACCATTCATATTGAAATGTCAAGACTCTCCTCGTTAAAATTAAAAAAAATGAATACATATAAGATATCAAAAAAATAAAATTATGAAAGAAAAATAACAAATGATAGGAAATATTCAAAATGAATTGTTTTTTTGACCCTCCTCACTCCTTTTTCTCTCATTTAGTCCCCCTCCCTAAACACACTAGTCAACCCTCATGTTTTTCTTTTTATTTTTGACCACCTTGCTGAAAAAGCTCTGCATATCTCGGGTAAGTTACGTACATCTAATTCTTTGCAATGATAGAAATCTTGTACACGTAGATTGGGTCATGTTCATCTCCTCTACCTTCCTACATCCACCATCACTGTAACCACCACCTCCACCCGTCAACTATTACTTAGCACAAATGGAAGGCCTAGGTTGATTAAGCCATAAATTAAGTTAGGCAGATAGCTAGTCACATTATTGTCAACAAAGACAAAATGCAAGGTGGCATTATTAGAAATGCACAATTTGCTGCATAGTCAACATAGTTCTAGACACAGCTTCTAAAGGTCTTCCGATTATTTTCATTGCAATAATAGAAAACAATGGTCCCTCCCCATCTACATCAATTGAATTTCTTCTTTGTCTCCTCTGTTGCTTACAATAATATTAGGAAACTCTTGCAATTATTTATTCTACTTCATATTCTTAAAATAAAACTTTTTGGGATTACTATCGATTGGATATTTATACTATTAATAAAAGTATTTTAATATGAAAAATTTTTAATTGCCTATTTTACCCTTATAAAGAACTGCAAAGATCACACTATCCTTCCACAATTAAATATCTAAATTGTCATTATATCCTTATGTATTTAAATCTCCAAATTACCTCTAACGTCTCTTTTAATTATCTATTTTTTATGTATAAATATTAGTTTCTATGAACATTTTTGATTGACTATATTACACTTAAAAAATATATGCATTATTATAATTTTCAAAAAATTGTGTTCAAAAAACCTTCAAAAACTCTATCGAGCTAGTGTTACTCATCTCATATGCAAAGATATTATTTTCTTTTGACAACCCCCATCATTTTATAAGATAAAAAATAATAGTATATATAATTTTTTAAAATCAATTTAGGTTACATTAACATAACTTTTTAGTCACAGTAAAATTTCTAAGATGTATTTAAGTTTTATGTGAAAATAGATTATAGTTTATTTTTAAGTAAAACTTGAATTTTTAGAATTTAATATGATTTGTAATATATATTATAGAGTAGTATGTTAAATCTTATCTCAATTGACCTAACTAGTTATTAATTACAGTAAGGTTATAATATGATTAGTTTATTAACAATTACTTTTATTTTATTCAATGAATTATAAGTGGAATCATAATCAAATGAATTTCAAAATTTTAATTTTTTATCACCACTAATAAATCACTCTCAATAAAAAAAATAAAACTTCAACTATTTCTTTTTTTTAAAATATTTTTTCTTACAGTTAAAACAACGAACCTTGAGAACATAAATTTTTATCATAATTCTATAATGGAGAATGAACGATGAAAAAATAAGATTGGTAAACTTGAGATGCTATTTAATTCAAATACACATATATCTAATATTTTTTATTAATTTTTGTGAACAAAAACTATTTACGTGCAATGCACTAGTATATAAAAAAAATTTGTGAATGTCTAGTATTTTGCTCTAATTACTTAATTTGACATTAAACGGTTAAGATTTTAACCTGAATATTTTTTAGTTGTTAGTCCATGTTAGAATATTTTAATAAAAAAGAGCACTATTATCACTTTATAGGAGAAATTCAATCGCACATCGACTAAATTACTAAAATAACTTAAGTTTTTATACTATACTAGTACTATCTAATTATGAGTTGAGTGAAACATTGAGACTCTCATGTACGTTAAGATAGCCACAGTACAATATATCTTTTCATTGAATAAGTTCTTTGGGTAAAATAGAAAAGTGTTGTCTGAAGCTTTTAGTTCATTCAATTGTGTACATCGGTGTGAAGTTGTACTCAATTAGATTGGACTGTTGTATCCTGAGAATGACGCGTTATTACCAACTGCACCTTATTTCTTACCCAAGTAGAAAAATAGGAGCCTGTTTGGATATATTTTTAATAAATAGTGTTCAAAAATATATTTTTGAGAAGAGTTTTAAAAAATTGTGTTTTAATTTTTTTTGTATCTCAAAAAATATTTATTTATATGATTATGAATATAGCACTAAAAGAAAAAAAGTAGTAAAAAATATGTTTGGATAGCGATCCAAAAAATAATAAAAATATGGGTTATAATTGGAATTGACTATTTGGTAAAAATGAAAAAGAGCACGAGGGTGAGGGTGAGGGCGGGTGGGGTGAATGCTACCACGATTTTCTTTGTCGCATAGTATTATACATGTGAATGAATAAGATTTACTCACAAAACTCTCAACATTACATACCTTGATGCTAGAAATTAAATGACAAAATTTTTCAAAAAAAAAACCACCAAAGATCAAGAACTAGTGTTGAATGCCCTGGACAAATCTTAACCAACAAAAAATTAACTTCAAAAATTAAATATGTAACAAAGATGTCATTGTTTCTCTCACTATGAAAAATAAAAAAACAAAGCCAATAACATAGATCCCAAATTTCTTGTTTGCATAGGGTCAGATCTAAGGAGAAAACTATCAATATGCGAGAAAACATAAAACACGTGGAAAGAACACTTTTAGTATTTTGTTAGATGTCTATCGGATCTCTTCTTGCTAGCTTGTGCCACTTGAAAGGCCAGTCGGCCAGAGCTTCAAACCAGACTAAGGGGTTGAAGGAATCGATCGGGCTTGCTTGGAAGCCGATTAAAAGAGAAGGATTAGAGAGAGAAAAAAAAATTCTTTTAAATGCATATATTTGAACTTACATGCATGCTTCTTTTTATTTCTACTTTTTCACTTAATTTTTTTGAAGATAATAATCTCTCCTCTTTTCTTTCCCATCTACTTTTTCTTCATCACCAAACATAATGTTCTATCAATTCACTCCCTTTTCTATTTCTCAACTTTTTTGGTCCTTTCATTGAGGAAACATACCAAACAAACTATTACGTATATATTTGTTTTTTTCTTCTTTCGACAACGAATTATTGTTCCTTTCAGTTGACACTAGCATTTCCAGTACAGCTCTCCACAACATTAGAGGACTTGAAAGTCATCCATCAATCAAAGGAGTGGTTTCATTTCAGTCAACATTGAAGTCTAGATAGACAAAAAAACCTATCATGTCAAGCTTAACTATTATAACTTGTGTATATTCTATACACAACCTTTTTTTTTTCATCGATACGTGTTGCATGTAATGTAGGGTTCGTAACATGTTTAGTCTAAATTATGTTAAACATATTTTATTTAAATTAAATTTATTTATAATTTTGTAGAATAAAATATAAGTTTGTGTCAACTCTATAAAATCTCGTGACGATTTTGTACCAGATTCACTGACTATGTGGTCGCCACTGGCTACGGTGGAGATCACCCTGCTGTTGGATAAAGACTATATTGCTTTTCAGGGCTTGGTGAATGAGTAGTTGACCCCACTCTTGGGATTTGGAGATCAATGCATTGCATCATATATGATGCTTTGAGACTCTGGCTCACATGTGGGTGACCCATTCATTAATGGCTGTCCTACTTTTTTTCCTTTCTTAGATTATTTGCATTAATAGCTGATGAATGCCCTAGGTCTAAAAATAGATTAGGTAGATGGGTTTGAATAATATTCAGTTATAACTTTAATGACACAATAGCAAATTCAGCGGAAGGCATAGCAAATTCACAGTGAATTTTATGAACAGAAATAGTCATTGAAATTAAACAATCCAATTGGATAGGATGGAATATACCTAAAGTCCCCAGAAGGGAAATTTACAAAACAAGTTGGATGCCAACCGCATTCAATGAAGAATTGCAAATAAAAACTGTTGAACAAGTTCATCCTTTAAAAAATGATAAAGAAATTGTCAGACTTCTTAGTAAAGATGTACTGAAAAGACACAGGTCTAAAGGATTCAAATTCATCCATTTAGGTCTTGTCCAAATTGCAATTAAACCTTTATTAACTAAAGGAAAAAATGTTGCTGTTTTGTTAACCCTGAGAGATGGTAGTTTTATTAAATATGAACCAAGTCTTTTAGGAATAATGGAAACAGGCCTTCATCAAGGACCTGTATATTTTAATTGTTTCCCAGATTTTACTCTAAGTCTAACTTGTGATAACACTCACAAAGCACTTACACTGGGAATCAAATTATTTGGTGATATAACAGAACTTGAAGCAAATACTGATTCTATTGTTCTTATTTATAGAATTTATTACAAATGCATGATTACAAATTTAAATGTTAATGCATTATGTAAAAGTCCTACAGATAGTACTTTGTTGTTGCAAGCAAGTACTCCTAATTCAAATATTCAAATTCCTAAAAGAATTTTATGGAAAGATGTTGATCTTCCAAAACACTGGATTGTTGAAAATGAAAATTTTGAAAAAGATTGTGAAGTCTCTACTTCTAGTGTAGAACACATTCACCAACTTACTGACGGCTCAGTAAGAATTTCATTTGGTGATACTGGATCACGTAGATCAAGTACATCATCCATTCCTCCTAGTTTGTTTAAAAAACCTATTCAGATCAATGAGGGAAGAAGATCTGAATCTAATTCTAGGATCTCCAAAAGAGATAAAGAAATTTCTGAAGAATTAGACCGAAAATTTAAAATGAAAGGAATTGATAATTCTTCACCACAAATTAGTAGACCTTATTATACTCCATACAATACTTCTTATTCCAGATACAAAGAACAAGAAAGAAAAGAGAAAAAAGAAGATGATTTTATTCCATCTCCTACTCTAAGTCCTTCTAGGAGTGAATTAGAAAGTCATATTGATGAACCCATCAATCATCAACTTCTTGTAATTAAAAGAGAATCTAATTTCTGTTTTATGCCTAATATGCCTAAATTATTGAGAGAAATTGAATCTGAAGAAAATAAATCTAAGAAGAAAGATTTTTTTAAAAGATTTAATTCTCAACAGATCCAAGAAATAAAAATCCAATAGGTAAAAACAATGCACAAATTAGAATCTGAAATTCTATTTTTTGATTATGTTGACTCTTGCTGTAAAGATGTAAAAGTCATTACAAAACATAAGTGGAAAACAGCTGACTCAGGAACTGTGTCCTCTAGTCACCCTCCCACTGAGACTTTTACTTTCACACATGCTGATTCTGAACTTACTGCGTCTCCCTTTAAGATTCCCTGTAGTGAATTAGATAAGAAGACAGCTGAACAAAATAATTTAGCAAAATTTGAAAAGAAAATTGTTGAACAAACCAATTTTACTAACCAAAGCCTAATTACCATAGGAAGACAGTTAGATAAAATTGAAACAAACATTGATAAAATTGAATTATCATCTACAGGTAAAAAGTTAGAAAAACCTCTAGTCACTTTACCTGAAGACAGATCTAAGTTAGGAATTACTGATACACTCAGAATTCAGAAAATTGACCAATTACTTAGGAAATTAGATGCTCAGCCAGAGACATCCCAGACTTCCCAAGTAACTGTCATAAATCAAACTTCAGATGCAGAAACCAGCACTGATGAAAGTGTTTCTGACTCTGAGATAAAAGAATTAGAAAAAGCTTTTGAAACACATCAAATCAATAAATTGGTTTTTCCAAATCCAACCAGTACCACAAAAAATTGGTACCCTAGACCAACACCTCCTGATTTACAATTTGAAGAAAAAAATATATCTAACCAGTTCTCTGTTTAGTCAAACAAACTCTATGAATGGAACATAGATGGTTTAAGTGAACAAGAAATTTTAAATAAAATTCATCACATGTCTATGGTTATTAATAGTTATGTTACTAACCTTGATACTCCTGAACCTGATTTAGTTGACCTAGTCACCTCAGGGTTCACAGGCGTCCTAAGAAGCTGGTGGGATAATTATCTTACCCAGGATTCCAGGGATGAAATTAGACATGCTGTAGTTTTAAATGATGATGGAATTCCAGTTTTTGATGAAAAAATTGGAAGAGCAAAACCTGATGGTTTAAATACCTTAATTTTCACCATAATTAAACATTTTGTTGGAACCCCTAATAACATTGAAGCTAGGATCCATGACCAGCTTAGTAATCTTAAGTGTCCTACACTTAGTGATTTTAGATGGTATAAAGATGTTTTTGTCTCACGGGTAATGAACCGTTCAGACTGTAACAAATCATTTTGGAAAGAAAAATTTGTTAATGGTTTTACCTAATTTGTTTGCCCATAAGATTAGAGAAGCCCTTGCTAAGGACACAGGAATCATAGAATATGACTCCCTAACTTATGGCCAATTGATTAGTACCATCCAAAAGGAAGGCCTTCGGATGTGTATTGACATGAAACTAAGTAAACAATTGCAAAATGACAAGAATAAAGCTAAGTATGAAATGGGAAATTTCTGTGAACAATATGGTCTCCCTCCAGTAGCACCATCAACTAGCCACAGAAAACATAAATCTCATGGAAAACATAAAAGCTTATTCTAAGTCTAAATCTCACTACAAACGTAGTAAGCAAAGATTTTCTAAACCTGAATTTTATAAGAAATCTGAAAGGAAACTTCATAGATCTTCCAAATCTCACAAAAATTCAAAAAAGAAAATCTCTAAAAAGGGTAAAGCCCAAGATGACATTAAATGTTTTAATTGTGGAAAACCAGGCCACATTAGTCCTGAATGTCCAATTAAAAAATAAGTTAAATTGTTAAATTTAGCTGAAAATGAAACTGAAGAAATTCTTAGAATTTTCAGATTAAGTAATCCTCCTAAAAAAGAAGAAAGTTCAGACTCTACAAGTAGTCCAGAAGATTCTTCAGATGATCACCCTAGTACAGATGATTCCTCTGAACCTGACATCAAACTAGGATGTAAGGATAATTGTTGTAAAAAAATTAGAGTAATCACAAAGCAAGCTGAAGAAGAACAAATCCTAATAGATTTGATCAGCAAAATTGAAGATCCTGAACTTAAGATAAAATACATAAAAAATCTCAAAGATTTGTTTGTTAAAAAAGATAACAAACACTTGTCTAGTGAAAAACAATTAATTAGTATTAACAAAACAATGGAAAGATTTAGTAAAGAGAAAAAGAAAGAACTCACTTTACAAGATCTCCAATGTGAAGTTAATAAATTGAAAGTTGAGATAAAAGACTTAAAAGCACAAGATAAAATCTTTGCTGAAACTTTGAGTTTTTTATCTATATCCAATACCAGTCCTCTGGAACCTAATAAACAATCTGATTCCGAAGCAGAATTATCAACTCGAACACTTTCTCAGCGGATACTAGTAACCTCCCCTGTATTGATGGAAACTTCTGGTGTAACGAAGCTGCCATCGCCAGATGGGTGTTCACAAACTGATAATCAAATTAATTCTGTTAATAAAATTAATTTACAAAAATGGTATTCTCAAGTACGAATAATCATCAATAATGATTTTATACTTGATACTATTGCTCTTATTGATATAGGAGCAGATGTCAACTGTATCCAAGAAGGAATTGTTCCTACTAGATTTTATGAAAAAACTCTTGAAAGATTAAGTTCTGCCAATGGCAGTAAAATGAATGTTGCTTACAAATTGCCTAAAGCTCATATTTGTCAAGATAATGTTTGTTTTAAAACATCATTTATCTTAGTAAAAGATATGACAGATCAGGTTATCTTAGGATTACCTTTTATATATTTGTTATACCCTTTTACTACAAATATTGAAGGATTATCTACAAATCCTTTAGGGCAATCTGTAACATTTAAATTTATTCTTAAACCAGAAATTAAAGAATTAAGACAACTTAAAACTGATTCTATATATCTCAGAATAATTAATCAAGTAAAATTTCTTCAAGAAGAAATAAATCACAAAAGAATTTCTGATCAATTAACTGACCCAATTTTAATTGAAAAAATTAATCAATTCCAACAAAGAATTGAAGAAGAAGTTTGCTCTAATCTTCCCACAGCTTTTTGGCATAGGAAAAAACACAGTGTAAAACTTCCTTACATTAAAGGATTTAGTGAAAAATATATTCCCACTAAATCTAGACCAATTCAGATGAATCATGATTTAATGGAAACCTGTAAAAAGGAAATTTCTGAATTACTTAAAAATGGAATTATTAGCAAGTCACAATCTCCTTGGTCTTGTCCGGCTTTCTATGTTATGAAAAACGCAGAGTTAGAAAGAGGCACACCAAGACTTGTTATTAATTATAAACCATTAAATGATGTTCTGGAATGGATCAGGTATTCTATTCCAAATAAACAAGATCTAATTAAAAGATTAAAAAATTCTGTTATATTTTCAAAATTTGATTTGAAAAGTGGATACTGGCAAATACAGATATCCCCTGAAGATAGGTATAAGACTGCATTCACAACACCTTTTGGTCATTAAGAATGGAATGTTGTACCTTTTGGTTTAAAAAATGCACCTAGTGAATTTCAAAATATTATCAATGAAATTTTTAATCATTTAAGTCATTGTTCTATAACCTATATTGATGACATTCTCATCTTTAGCAGATCTATAGAAGAACATTGGAAACATTTAAATGCATTTTTAGAAACTGTTAGACATAGTGGTCTAGTCATCTCTGCCAGAAAAATTAAATTATTTCAAACTTCTGTTAGATTTCTTGGATATGATATCCATCAATCCACCATCATTCCTATCAGTAGAGCTATTCAGTTTGCTGATAAATTTCCTGATCAAATCCTTGATAAAACTCAACTTCAAAGATTTTTAGGTTCTCTAAATTATGTTTCTGACTTCTATCAGAATCTCAGATCAACAGTCAAACCTCTGTATGATAGGCTCAAAGGAAATCATTCTCCTTGGACCTCTGAACATACATCCATTGTCCAGCAAGTCAAAAAATATATTAAAACTTTGTCTTGTCTTGGTATTCCTTCAGTTGATTCTTTCAAAATTATTCAAACTGATGCCTCCGATATTGGATACGGTGGTATTCTCCTTCAGAGAGAATCTCCAAATTCTCCTGAACAAATTGTTCGTTTTCATTCCGGTATTTGGAATAAAACACAAGCTAATTATAGCACTATTAAAAAGGAAATTTTATCTATTGTCCTGTGTATCTCAAAATTCCAGGATGATATTTTAAATCAAAAATTTCTTGTCCGTGTTGATTGCAAGTCTGCTAAATACGTACTTGAAAAAGATGTTCAAAATATTGCTAGTAAGCAAATTTTTGCCCGATGGCAAGCTATTTTAAGTATTTTTTATTTTGATATATAATATATTAAGGGCAGTAATAACTGCATACCTGATTTTCTAACTCGTGAATTTTTGCAGGAACCACATGGCGGACAGTAAGTCCCACAAATCTGGTACTTCCTCTAAAAACCCGGGGAAGGGAGATCGTAAATTACCATTAACATTGGGTCCTCCAAACCCAAAGCCAATTTCCCAAATCCAAGGCCCATCAAGTGCCTTAGCCCAATTACCTGGCCCTTCAAGTGCCATCCAAATTGCAAATAGATTCCAGCCTCTTGGTAGACCAGTCAGTCACCACCATAGGCCCACAATTGTTCCAGTTGCCACTTTTTCCCAAATGGCCCAAATGACACCACCAGATACTACCCATCTGTCAAATCCCTATTACAAATCCAGACCTTCTTACCCAAAAGGCCCAAAACCAGATTATGTTAATAAGCCAAATTTCCACAATGTCTTTGCCCTTGAGCCAGCTCATGCTCATTTTGCAGCATTTGAAATCTTGATTGAAACTTATCTTGGAAAAGGATGAACTTTTGTCCCTTATGATCCA
The DNA here is from genome assembly GCA_951799425.1 of Ilex aquifolium. NCBI lineage: Eukaryota > Viridiplantae > Streptophyta > Magnoliopsida > Aquifoliales > Aquifoliaceae > Ilex > Ilex aquifolium. The sequence continues at coordinate 24,075,488 of OX637402.1, forward strand.
GAAAGAACTTTTGAATTTTATAAAGATATTCTATTTCTTACTGAGTCCATTCATATCAAAGCTATTCCTGATAAGAATGACCCTAGTAAAGCTGTCTTCCATTCTCTCTATATTAAAAAGTTCTTATCAGTTAAAGATTGGGGATCTCACCCTTCTTCTCTCCGAGATCTCACAGGTACCCATAAGAGGTTCAATTATTATGACTATATTGAGTCTTGGACCATTCTTATGCTCTATCAGGGTGAGTTATCTACTCATTCCTGGTTCATTCAATTTGACAAAGATTTCAAAAGCCAGATTCCTTCCTGGTTTGTAAGGTGGTGGCAAGTTCACGGCCCCATTCTTGAAATCTTTCCTACTGATCTTCAAGATCAGTATACCTACTTCTGCTCTGCTTTTACTCCTAGTAAACAGCAGTCCCTTTTCCCAATTCCCAATTTACTAACATTTGTTTGCAGGTACAGAATTGCTTGGATCTGTAGATGGCAATGGCAAATTATCGACCACCATGTTGCCAGACAATTCTCTGTTAAATGGTGGCCCAGATTTTCTTATGATACCATAATTGCCACAATTCAAAGTGAATTTCCAGTCAAGGTTCCGACCCCACAAGTGGTCCCGCCAGCCTTGGTCCCAACTACTCCAGCTAAGAAGGCCTTGCCTACTCTGAGGGTTTCCATAGATGAAAAACCCAAAGAGTCCACAGGACCCTCTACAGATTCCAAAGTCAAGCCAAGAAAGTCCTCATCAAAGGGCTCTGGTAAAATTTCTCAGCCATCAGCTGCAGAGCTTCTCAAGATGGCTCAGAATTTAATTCAACAGGCTGCAGTAGCCAGCCAAAGTTCATCATCTCCAAGTTCCTCAGCCGGATCCGTCACTCCATCCCCACTACAGGATGCCCAGGACCCGTATGAAGGATATGATGACCTTGATTCAGATGTAGACATCACCATCCCGTGATGTTGTGATGCTTGTTTTTACCCGTGACAACTTCACTCACTACTCTCTTCTCACACAAGAGAGAAAAACTGTTTGTCACATGTAAGGATAAGATTATCACAGATTTTCTCAGATCTACTCGGTGTTTTCCCCAAGTAAAGACACTGACAAATTTTCAAATCAGTCTGCTTTTCCCCAAGTAAAAGTAGATTACCCCCACTTTCCCACCGAAAGTTGATCCCCTGGCAACCTTAGGACCCACTAGTCCTTTTTGTCAGCCATTTGTCAAACTTCACCCTGAGTAAAAGTATTTTACTCCACCTTTTCAGCTGAAAGCAAGAGGTGAAAACTGTTTACCCAGAGTTAATTTCAAGGATTCCATGATTGCTCCAGAAATACTTACGCCTATATAAGGGTTTCAAGTTTCAGTTTCTAGGCAAGTCTTGTTAGACTATTACAAGCCTTGAAAATTCTCTCCCTACCTTCTCAAAATTGTAAGCCTCAAATGAAGAGTTTTTATGTTGTATCATTTGGCAAATTTCTCTCTACTTATGCATCCTTATCTCCACTAACCCTCTAAGTGTTAGTGTTGTAAGTATTGCTTGTAATTTCAATTATATATTTGAAATTTGTTTATATCTACAGCTTGTGATTGTTCAATTTCAATGACTATTTCTGTTCATAAAATTCACTGTGAATTTGTTATGCCTTCCGCTGAATTTGCTATTGTGTCATTAAAGTTGGTATCATATATATATATATAAGGGTGGGTCTACAACATTAAAGTTGTTCTATGATAATTCGTGTATCAAAAGTTTGAGTTGCATAGGCAACCTTTTCACTTGTGAGAATAAAACTGTCAATATTTGATCATTTCCAAAACTCGTAATGTTGAGAGCATTGTATACTAAGTCATCTATGTATATTATCCTTACATAGAAAGGAAAGTTATACAAAGACAATATGTTTTTTAGTTAGTGCAACCATATATCTAAGGAGAAGGAAGCAGACGATCGTCATAGCTTGAGGTTTGAGGACTACCAGATTTTGATCCTCTGAAATAATTTGTTTTTTTCTCTCAACTTTCTCTAATTTTTTATTTTCCCGGAATTCCTATCGAAATAGTTGGTCCAATCTCCCTAATCCTAAATCATGAATTAATCTCTACGTGTGAGATATGTCATGTGTAATGACAAACCATGCAAGGGGCTCCTTTGGATGATGTTTTCTTCATTCGAGCTTGCACGGAGCTTTAAGAGGGGTAAATTTGTTCCATTGTGATTAAGAATTACGTAATAAAGCTAAATAAATAACATACATGTTGCGTGTATGTAATCTTGTTCAATCACGGCAGTGACGAGAGATTTGTTCATTAAGTTGCCACTTTTTTTGTCAATTTGGTCCGAAGATTACCGACTCTTCAAGAATTATGTATCGGCAATCAAAAATTTTCAAACAAAATGATCATGAAAAATATATGTAGTGCATGTTATTCAAAGTTTTTTCATATAAAAATTGTCAAACATGTAGCCTTTATGCCGGCAATCCACCGTCTAAATTAACCCAAATTCAACCACTAGTCGCGACTTCACAAATAAATTAATTATAAGAAACATGAATGCACAAAGCAAAGCAATTGGGTATATATGAAGGAAGTAGTCAAAACCTAATGGGCTTAAAAAATTCTTTAGATTTTTCTCAGCTCATTAGTCATTTGACAGAAAGAATAAGGTGGTGTGGACAGTGAACGCCTACCTAACACTGTTTACTAAATGCTTTAATTTCAAAAAGTAAGTGATAGTTATTGTCAATGGCTTTGTTGGGGTCTATTCTTCACGAAAAGTGTTTGTCACGACTCACAATTACAAGTGCTTCAATGCGTTTGATTTTCCCCTCAAAACCACCTGTTTATCACTAAAGAAGTACTTGGTGTGACAATAGTCCAATTAAGGTGCTACTTGATAAAATTAAAAATTACGTATTGAAAACTAAATACTTGGTTTAAATTGTTGAATATTGAATTTTTTAATCCACAAACCGTTTGGCATTCACTGAAATTAATAAAGTACTGAATTGAATCAAACCGTTTAACAAATAAAAGAGCTGAAGTCTGCAAATTACTATTTTTTGAATTTTGTCCCTCTCTTTTACCATCTCACTATTACTATCTTATCCCTACTACCATCATCACTATTATTTTACAATCACCTCTGTTGCCTAACACACATAATTGTCGCCACTGCCATCACCCTACCATCACCTTCTCAGCCATCCCACCTCCACCACTCTCTTAGTGGTGATGGTAGTCACAATAGTAGCGGTGGTGGCAGTGGTGGTGGTAGTAGTAGTAGTAGTGGTAATGGTGGTGGTGATGATGACAGTGGTGGCCACGGGGGAATGGTGGGTGGTAGCGGATATGGTTAAGTGGTGATGGTGGGAGAAAAGATGAGTGGTGGCGGCAAGGTGGCGGTGGTAGCGATAATGGTTGTGACAGTAATGATGGATGTGGCCCTGGTGGCAATAGTAGCGATGGTGATTATGGCAATAATGGCAATGGAGGGTAGTGGTGATGACGGGTGGTGGTGGTAGTAGTAACAATAATGGTTGTGACAGTATAGTAATAGCGATGGTGGTTGTGATAGCAAGTGGTGACAGTGACAGGACTGGCAGCGATGGGGATGTGGGTTGTAGGTAGTGGCGATGACAGGGGAGGAGGTGGCTGTAGTGATTGTTGAGGCGAGAGTGCTAGCGATGGTGGGGTAGTTAGTGGCGAAGGTGGTGGTGGCAGTGTTGCCAACAATGAGGGTGGTGACATATATGGAGGAATAATGGTGGTGGTGGTGGCAAAAAGATAGTAGTGGTACTGGTAGTAATAGCAATGGTGGTGGTGGTGATAGTGTTGGTTATGCAGTGATGGGTGTTGGAAAATTGGATTGTAAAATGAATTTAAATCAAAATATTTGAAGGAACAGTTATCCATTATTAAAAATTTAGAAAATCCTTATTAAATAGCATTTTTAGCATTAATAATAAGTAGATGACTTGTTACATAAAATTTTAATCTATTTTTAGGAGATACTTAAAATTCTAAATAGTGTAAGTTTTAGTTATTAGATGCACTTAATTGAAAATATGCAAAATGTTTCAATTCCAAGTGGTAAATTAGATTATCAAGCATTATCTTAAAGCATTGGAGTCAAAAAAAAAAAAAGAAGTGGGAATAACTTAAAATTGGGAAAATTCACATCTTTCGTATAGTGTATACTAGGGTTTTGTCCCCGTGAGATACACATAATATATATATATATATGTCATCGTTTTTTTAACTGATTTTATCCATCCCTTTCTTCTTTCACCATATCCCATAAGAAGTTGGATAAAAAAAAATAATAAATTATTTAATCATAAAAATAAGTTGAATGAGTTCAAAAAAATATTGATTAGGTGGCGGGGAGTTGAAGAGTGCTTACAAAGGACACATGGTAAACTGTGATTGGAGAGAGCCTTAGTTTGATAATTAAAAAAAAAATCAAAACTCTAAGAATTTAGGAAATGAAGAGGAAAAACTTCTGAAGTTTCCTCCCTTCTAATTTGTTTTTATATATATATATATATAACCGACTTCATGGACTTAGGGTCCCAAAACTTGTACTCTTTCACACCTTTTTGGTAGCCAAGAAATATAGAATTTATGGACTTTGGATCAAGTTTTGACCTCTCATTACTAGACACATGCACATAAGCAGGACAACCAAATATTCTTAGCCTAGAATAATTAACTTCATTACCTGTCCAAACTTCCTCTGCAACTTTCCCATCTAGTGCTGCCTGTGGCGACCTGTTGATGACATAACAAGCCATACATACTGTTTATGTCCAAAAACTCTTAGGAAGCTCTACATTCAGTCTCATACATCTTGCTCTTTCTACAATAGTAATGTTTGCCCTTTCTAAGACACCATTCTGCTGTGGTGTCTTTCAGACTGTGAAATATCACTGAATACCCTACTCCTCACAATATTTTAAAAACTCTTAATTTGTGTACTCTGTACCATTATCTAACATGAGATATTTAATCTTCCTTCCCGTTTGATTCTCAACTTCAACTTTCCATAACCTGAACTTGGCAAAAGTTTCATATTTATGCTTCATGAAGTAAATCCAGATTTTTTGAGAGAATTCGTCTATGAAATTTATGAAGTATTGAGATCTACCCTTTGACAGCTCCCTGACTGGCTCTCAAACATCAGAATGTACATAATCAAGAATATTTTTTGTCTTATGTTGACCTGTCTTGAATTGTATCCTACACTGTTTTTCTTTTTTTTTTCTTGGGGGAGGGGGAGGGGGACTTGAACCCTTGACCTTAAGAAGACAAAACCTTCACAAAGTAAGGAGTACCATTAGACCAAAGGCGTGTTGGTTGTTTTTCAAGGACACAATACTTGCAGAAATCCAGCTTGCATGATTTTACACCCTTCAACAAATTCCTCTTGTGAAGTTCCATCATGCACTTCTCACCTATATGCTCCAAACTCATATGCCATAGTAGTGCATCATCTATCTCAGATTCTGCTGCAGCAACTCGACCTACTAATGTACTCCCTTACAATTTGTAGATGTTATTAGTAATTTTTTGACCCTTCATCACTACCATAGCCCCTTTTGTGATCATGACTCCACCTTATGACCTATAACTACGACCATTTGAGTATAGAGTACCCAAGGATGCTGAAGAAGTTTCATCCATGACGCGGTACATAACCTCGTCTGGCAGACAAAGTTGAATCGTTCTAACTGCTCGAGCCTCGAGTTCTTCCCAGTCAGAATCGGTCATACCCACTTGTTTCTTCCTAGTTAATGCCTTCGTAATCCTTTACTGTGCCAATAGGTCCTTTACCCTTCGTTGCCATAATCCAAAATTCCCAGAACCGTCAAATTTCATCACATCGAATTTTGCAATTGAAGAATTCCCCGCCATCATTAAACTGGCTCTAATACCAAATGTTGTGATTCTTGTGTGTGATGAACAATCAATAAAACAGAATAATAGAAAACAAACACAAGAATTTACGTGGTTCGGCAATTTGCTTACGTCAACGATCCTAGAGCAGCTGCCTTGTTTTTATTCCACACTGAATTAAGGTTGCAATTTAACTTATATATGTTACAATCTTAGGCATCCCGAAGGCACGTGCAACTTAACTTCGCTCACGCTCTAACAACTGGCTCATTATTCTCATGAACTTGGTGTAACTCTCCATACTGTGAATATAAGTCACATATCCCAACAATACACTTTCCTCATGTCTAGTTTGATGGACATGTACCCCTTTTTGCCTTTCCTCTTGTTCTTAAGAAGGTTATTCGGTTCATAAGCTATTAACACATTATCAGTTATTAGGCGCCTAGGGACAAAAGCAAAGGAAAATTATAATCAAAAGATTAACAAAAGGAAATATATTTTTAATAATCTGGAAATGTTTTTGGATTGCAATAGACTGATGAAATAGTCTTGAAATTAACTCTATTCTAAAACTAATCTAAAATTACTCCTAAATTTACTCAAGTCGTGGATCTTTGATAGATTTGATCGTGTTATTCTTCTGCAATTAATGCCTCTTTTATAGGCATTTTTTTCATTGACTGTTACACGAGTTCTTTGGGCAATTTTTTCTCTTATTTTAATTGCTATTTTCCTGGTCTCAAAGACCTGATTGCCTTTGATAATTGCCGTCTTTAGAATCCTAGAGTAACTGTTTCATTCCATCCAACACAGGAATTGTAACTGACATTGAATTTGAAAAAGCCACGTCAATTGGTTTTGTCTACTCGTTTACTGATTAAATAAATGCCACGTGTTATTTCCTGGAAAGATGTCAATACATTATTTTTTCACAAAAAAAATTGTGAAATGTGGTCCAAACAGTAATGCTTGCTTCCTGGTTGCAAATTCAATTTTAAGGCTTACATTTCAAAAAAAAAATATTAAGTTGCAGGGGAAAAAAGTCTCTATTGCCCCAAATCTAAGTCCGTCACTGAAAATGTGATTAACATTTAGTTGTATCCAGAGAGAGAGAGTGCACATTTGTTGCTCTCCAGAATTAGAGTCAAACATTTCAGCTGTGCCAAGAAGTTCTTTTGACTCAGGTCTCCGTTGGCTTGGGGGTGGATTCCCTGTGGAAAAAAATCTTACCGGGCGACTAATTTATATCTCCTACCTTTTTTTTTATTCCTGCTGTGAGGCAATCACACACCCTGGTCTGGTCCCTATAGATTTGCTAGCCACTTTAGTGAATTAAATCCATGGTATCATATTGAGAAAAAAGAAAAAGGAAGAGTGAAAAGGAAGAAAGAAAAAAAGAACCATGCATGCATTGCCTTTCCTTTTTTTTGGTACAAAAAATGAATATGTAAATAGATCACTTTATATATCCACTAAAAAATATTATTTTTCAGCACCACATAACTATTTGCAGGGCATCCCACTGCACCTATATCGGAGCCAAAGCTAAGGTTCCACCGTGTGCTCCAGACGTTGAAGAGTAGGTTTAGCCCAAACGAATGAAGAAGTGTAAGTAAATAGAAAGTGGGCTCATTATATGGGTCATGGTCTTCACGGGTTGGCACCACTGCATCATGGGTGGGCACCATTAGCTAGCACTACTAAAATAAGCTAAATATTTTAATATATAGGTAATAATAAGAGAATTCGAACCCAAGCATTAAGAGAGAAAATCCGTATTCTTACCACTAGGCCAACAAGCACATCTGATTCAAAATATTCCTACCTAAGATTGACAATGATAGAATAAAGATTAATCATACTATTAATTAAAGATAATATGTTAGCAAAGTTTTCTTACAAAAACTTGAATAGTACTGTATCTCAGAAAACAAGATAAACACATTTTTATTAAAAAAATATAAAAAACTTTTCCCAGAATTCTCGCTTTAGGCCTTTGATGGTCTTGAGCCGGCCCTAGTTGTATTAAAAAAAACATATTACTACTCGAAATATCGGAGATTCCTATCCAATTAGTTGATTGATTGGAGCACATTACCAAACCCATTGCCCATACAAGCGGTTGGTCCAGTGGGTAAAAATTTGAATTTTTTCGCTTAATGCTTGGGTTCGAGTCTTCATAGTTACAACAGCTCGTTGGGGCTAAACCTACTCTTTAACGCCCAAAGTAAGTGGTTGGACTTTAGCTTCGGCCCCAAAGTAGGCGCAGTGGGGTCCCCTGGATATAGTTGTGTGGTATTAGAGGACAATATTCTCTAACGGATATGTGGAGTGAGTTACCTGCATATCCATTTAATATACAAAAAAAAAAAAAAAATAGGCTTGGTTGAGAGAAGAGGAAGTCTTAATCCTGAGTTTTTTTGTTTCTAGGGTTATTCTTGTCGATCTAAACATGATACAATTAATTAATAGATTTTGTTGGTTTTAGCTCATATGACACAATATTTTAAATAACCGGTTAACAATTAATTAATATTCGATACAAATCTAAATTAAATAGGCACGATTCAAACACGGCCGATGTTGCTATCACCCCCCTAAAGTGCATTATGTATTTTGTTCCATTAAATTCTTATCTTGGAGTTCCTAATCATTACCATTTTCAAGTGAATTCTACCATTCATTTAGTGGTCAAGATCATTGCACCTCACTTACAATGGTAGCTATTGAATTGATCTTTATAAGAACGGCTGCAAATATTCTTCAAACAATCAAGTTACATCCAACTTAAATATGGAGTTTGAATAAAAAAGTGGGGTGAAACTAAAAGGCTTAATGGGTTCTTATTATAATGTAAACAACAGGTAAGCAAAAAAAGAGCCTACATGTGTTGCTAATTTTGCCACGTGTATCTACTAACCTTATTTATCACTAATAAATTTAATTTAAATATTTAGTAGGGTTTTTAGTAGGCTGCATTGTGATGTTATAAGAGAAGGACCCATCTCTATACTATAAAAAGATGTATCTACAAATATGGAGAAGCTTTCATTCTAACCATCCTAATTTTCTAGATTTTTCAGTTTTTAATTACTAAAAACTTATGTGGCTTCACATTACTGAACTGTTTCTATTTTCTGCAATGTTTAAATTTTCTAATTAGATAATTCTTTCTAACAGCTACATGAATACTGTCTAGACCCGTCTCAGTATTTTCCTCCCACCCAAATCTCATTTTAACATCTACCTCTAATTCCAAGAAATCAGCAAACATCTTTCTTAGTATAGTTTGGAATCTATCCATATTTGATATTTATCTCATTAAACAATTTTCAACTGAGTTAGAGTTCACCAAATCTATAATACTATGTATGATTTTTACGTTAACTAACCATCTCTATCCTTATTCTTCATGTTTTTTTTTTTTGAGCAGCTTATTCTTCATGTTTATTGTACTTAAATTGCTTAGTTGTTTTATTATCATGCTCACTTATATGGATTATACATGCTATGAATTACCATATTTTGAACATCTATATAATAAAGTAGCTTACAATTCAAATCTCAAAAGATAAACAAAATGACTTTTGCTTTTCGCGATTGTGATCGCTTTAAATTTTAGTTTAAAGTTAATCTAACGGCTAATATTAACACCCTAAATTTAATAGGAAAAATAGGCCCTTAAGGGTGTGTTTGGAGTGATTTTTTAAAAGTACTTCTAGAAATTATTTTTCATAAATACTTAAAAAAAAAATAGTGTTTGAAACCGCCCCAACACTACCTATACCCCCACCACCACCACCGCCGCCACCACTGCCACTGCCGCCACCACTACTGCCGCCACCGCCACCACCACCACCACCACCACCACCGTCGTCGCTACCACCACCACCACCGCCGCCACCACCACCACCGTTGTAATCGTCGCCACCACCACCACCTTCGTCGCCACTGCCACCACTGTCGCTACCACCACCATCACCATCGCCGCCACCACTACCGCCGCCGCCACCACCACCCCCACCGTAACCATCACCACCACCGCCGTCGCCGCCGCCACCACTGCCACCACCGTCACCGCCACCGTCGTTGCCGTCGCTGCCACCACCGCCACCACAGTCATTGCCACCCACCACAACCATCACCGTCTCCTACCACCACCACCTCTCACTCCCACTACTGCCGATGCTTAAATTCATTTATCTCTCCTCTATGTTTGTGATTTGATTTTGGATATGAATACAAATATGTTTATTGTTTACCATTTTTTATTACTTTGTGTCTTCAGGCACAGGCAATAACTAGTTTATATAATAAAGTACAATACAATTCAAATCTTAAAAGATAAACAAAATGACTTTTACTTTTCGCGGTTGAGATCTCTTTAAATTTTATTTTAAAGTTAATCCGACGGCTAATATTAACAACTCAAATTTAATAGGAAAAATAGGCCCCTAAGGGTATATTTGGGATAACTTTTTAAAAGTGTTTCAACGACTTATAACTTCTCATAAGTACTTTAAAAAAAAATAGTGTTTGGAATTGCCCCACCACTACCACTACCACTACCACTACCACTACCACTACCACCACCACCACCCCATCACCATCACCATCACCATTACCACCTCCACTATCACCCCACCACCACAACTGCCACCACCACTGTTGCCACCCCACCACCACTACCACTGTCGCCATCCCACCACCACTATTACTACCACCACCCTCATCTCGCCACCATCACCATTACCTCTGTTGCCGCCACCCTACCCCCACCACTCCCACCACCATCACCTCTTCCACAACAACCATCACCACCACCCCGCTATCACCACCGCCGTCACCATCACCACTGTCCCACCACCACCATCCCCATTACCACCACTGCTACCGCCACCTTACCACCACCACCACTATCCCACCATCACCCCTATCACCACTACCCTCTACTAGGGATGGCAATGGACCAGGTAAAAATGGGTATTCGTTCAAACCCGTCCTGTTTGGACCGGGGATGGACCATACGTATTGGACGATGAACATATACGAGAATACCCGTATAAACCCGTGCGGGGATGGACTGACACTTACCCCGCCCCTCCCCACCCCGCCTCTCCCTGCCCCTCCTTACTCGTTATTATTATTATTTTATATATATACATGTTATTGTGAATACAAATCTACATATTATTGAATGATTTTTTAAAAAAAAATTATATTATATTGGATTATGTTGTAAATGACAAGCTTTTAATTATGTTATGATATTCTATAATTATGTTGAATTATTTAAAGTGTTAGATTTATTTAGAATTTTGGATTATGTTGGCTTGGGCTTGGACAGGTAAGGTGGACAGGGGCGGGGGCGAGGGTGAAGGCGGGGACAGGGATTACAAATTTACCAGTGGACAGGGATAGAGATGAAAAATATATCGGTTAACGGGGATGGACGGAGTTTTTTTAAGCGGGTACGGGGATGGAAACTGCACCCCTCGCCCCCGCTTCGGTCCACTGCCATCCCTAACCCCTACCACCATCACCCAATGCTGCCACCATCACAACCGGTCAATGTCACCCATCACAACCATCACCGTCTCCCACCACCACCATTGTCACCCACCACAACTACCACCGCTCGGCCCTATTACAATCGGTGCTTAAATTCATTTTTTTCTCCTCTATCTTCGTAATTTGATTTTGAGTGTGAATACAAATTTGCTTATTATTGACCATTTTTTTTTATTACTTCGTGTTTTTAAGCACGAGAAATTACTAGTTATTTGATATAATCTCTATATTTATAATGATGTTATTAATATACTACCTAACAGATTACCAAAAATTTATTTCCACCTCAAAAAAAGAAATACAAAAACTAATTAAATTAAAAAATAATGAAAAAACTAATTAAATTAAAAAAATAGTGCATTATTTCAAACCCGCTGTTCAAGAGATATATTCATAAAAAATAGTGTATGACAGTTGTTGGTTATATTCGTTTAATAAATAAGTTGACATGAATCCGATTGAACAAAATATTAATCTCATTATACATAATTTATATTCGTAATGAACTCAATTATACATTACTATAAATGGATCGGCCATGAGTTGATTGAGTTTTGACATAACACAAATGAAGCAGGACACGAATCGATATTACACGAACTATTGCTAACCTAGGTACAATGTTATCAGAAGCGGGCCGGTCATCGAACCGGTAAGGGGACCGGGTCAATGATTCACTGGTTCAACAGTTGGGTCAACTGGTCAGACCGGTTTTTATAATAAAAAAATAAATAAATAATATAAAATATAATAATTTAACTAATAAAATTATAAGTAGAAGTATTATTAGGTTTTTTTTGAACATTAAGTATTATTAGTTAATGGTTACTATTTTGAGTATTATAAAAATTATAAAACATAAGAGCTATATAAACCATAGGGAGAATTACACCCAGACCCCCTGAGGTTTGTCACTTAATCACTCAGACCCCCTGACATTTGAAATATTACACACAGACCCCCTGAGGTTTGTACGCGTGTAACACTTGGACTCCTGCTGTAAATATATCAATTAATAAATTACACTTTGACCCCTTTAAAGTTTGTAGGTATATAATACTTAGACTCCTTAAGTTTAAAATATTATACTTAGACCAAAAATACTCTAATCAAAGATAGAATATCAAATATTTTAAATTTTATAACTAAAATTCATGTTCTATTGTATCATTTATTGAAATAAAATTAAAATTTAAAATTTAATTTTTTCTTAAAAAATCGTAATTAGTATACAATTATACCATCTATTGGAATAAAGCTAAAAAATCAAATAAGGGGTCTAAGTCATTTATAATAGAACATAAATTTTACATCTAAAATTCATGTTCTATTATGTCATTTATTGAAATAAAATCAAAAATAAAAATCTAGTTTTTTAAAAAAAAATCATAGTTAGTATATAATTATATTATCTATTAGAATAAAACTAAAAAAATTAAATAAGGGATCAAACTGTAATTGACACAATATCTTTTAGCTTTAATTGAGGTAATTTAGTATTTTAATTTGGTCGTTTAAACGACCAAATTAAATTTCAATAGACAATATAATTGTATACTAATCACGATTTTTTTTAGAAAAAATTAAATTTTTAGTTTTGATTTTATTTCAATAAAAGATTCAATAGAACATGAATTTTAATTGTAAACTTTAAAATATTTGATATTTTATCTTTGATTGAAATATTTTTGGTCTAAGTACAATATTTTAAACTTAAGAGATCTAAATAATATATTTACAAACTTTAGGCGGATCTGAGTGTAATTTATTAATGAATATATTTACAGCAGGGGTCTAAGTGTTACGCGCGTACAAACCTCAGGGGGTCTGTGTGTAATATTTCAAATATCAGAGGTCTGAGTGATTAAGTGACAAACCTCAGGGGGTGTGAGTGTAATTCTACCTAAATCATAATTTTGAGTCGGTGACTGTAAGTCTACAAGTGAGTGTGTGTGTGTGTGTGTGTGTGTGTGTGTGTGAGAGAGAGAGAGCGAGAGAGAGAAAAGACTAAAGAGGGACTTGGCTAAATTAATGTTATTTTGATCCAAAGAAGGAACACGAAGGAAGACGAAAACCACTAGATCGAGCTGCCTGTTCGTCGCCAGAAAAGAGGAGGACCGAAAGAAGACGAAGACCACTGGACAAACCGAAGGAAGACGAAGACCATTGGACAAACTGAAGGAAGACTACTGAAATCCCAACACTGAACTGCGAATTTGCATTGATTTAGGGCAAAAATGGCCCAATTTTTAATTTATATATATATATATATATATATATATATATAAATAAAAGATTTGCAATTTTAATCGTCCGGTTTGAACAAACCGTCTGGTTCACGGTTTTAGTCCAAAACCGGTCGGTTTAACAGTTTTCAGATGGTTTGTTTCTTTATGCGGTCTAACTACTGAACTGGATCGTTTTAGGTCCCAATTCACGGTTCAACCGGTCCGATTTTGATAACACTGCATTGGTATGTACACATGGAAAATACAGAGACCCAACATAAAAAGGAACAGTAGAAAGGCTTTCCAAAACAAGGCGAGAGGGATTGAAACTTCAACGATAGACTCTCTCCAGAAAATAAGCACCTTTGTGTAATAGCCTTTCTTTCCTCAGTCTTTGGGAACTAATTAAAGAAAAGAATAGGATTCGGATTGAACCAATGATTTGTGCTTATGATAACCAAATGCTAAGTGCTTAAAACCTTTTGGCTTGTTTGGTTGCCGTATTAGAAATGGATGGATTAGATAAAATAATCCGGTCTATTACAATACGGAAGGACAAAAGACAAGATTAAATAAGGTATTAGAATAATACGTAATTTTATCAAGTGTTTGGTAATACACAATATAAGCGTTGGATAGTAGTTATTTAATCCAATCGGTTGTTTGGTTAGAGAATTATTTAATCGTATTAATGTTGAATTAACAAAAATATCATCAATCAATGTTTGTTACATTGATGACAACTTGATTTTATCAGTTAGGGGGTTATAATCGTAAATGTGTAGAATAATACGTTTGAGTTGGATTATAATACCACCTCTTTTGGTGGTATTAAAAAACCTCCATAATACAGAGCTATCGTATAAAAAATATACGATAAGTATACGTTTTTGAAATTAAAACGGTATCAAATTTACTTACCAAACAAAGTATTAGCCCCGATTAAATAAAAAATAGTACAATTCAATATTTAATCCCCTCATAATACGTCTACCAAACGAGCCATTTAGGAATTATTCCCCTCAAAAGGCAACCAAAATAATGTTTGACTGAGAATTGTTATGCTCTCAAATGAAAATATATAATAGTACTCGTGTTTTTCTTTATGGGAAAGTACTAAACCATCTTTAAATATATAATTTGACACTTTCTCTCTGGTTTGATCGTATTTGAAGCCATGATAAGTGTTATTTAACTCGAACACTGTATTGTTCAGTTCAAGTCTAAAAATCGATTTTTACCAAATCAGGGATAAAAATACCTACAACATATCACTTTCAGATTTTAATGATAAAAACCCTATGTAGTTGATATGACCCTTTTATTTTCTTGTCCACACTTATAACCTTTCTTGAGTAATCGATCCATCTGATTTTTTTGAGAGATAAGTGAAGTGTTGTTAAAGTGGGTTGAACCGAGCTTAACGTTTACATTTTGGGAAAATTTTAACCACACCCCCTCTAGTTTACCATATCTTCAAGAACACCCCTTCTAGTTTCTAAATCTTTACTGACACCCCCTATAGTTTATATTTAAACATCACTAACACCCCTACCATTAAACTATCATTTTTAACAAAAAAATAATAATCTAAAATACAAAAAATGCCCCTACATAAACCTCAAGTAATTTTTCTACATAAAATTTTATTAAAATTCGAGCCGATTAAAATTTATTTTTTTACATATTAAAATTTGAACCAATTAAAATTCGATTGAAGCTGAATAAATTTTATTTTTTTTAATTTATTAAAATTTGAGCCTATTAAAATTTATTTTTTACATATTAAAATTTGAGTCGATTTGAACTCTACCCGAGTTGTTAGCGCCGAATAAAATTTGCTTCGAGTCGATCAAAATTTATAATTTTTTACTTATTAAAATTCGTGTCAATTAAAATTCGATTTATTAAAATTGAAGTCAATTAAAATTTATATTTTTTATATATTAAAATTTGGGTTGATTAAAATTTGATTTGAGTCGATTAAAAATAATTTTTAATTGGCTCAAATAGAATTTTAATTAGCCCAAATTTTAATACGTAAAAAATATAATTTTTTTTGGCTCAAATTATAATATGTAAAAAAATAAATTTTAATTAGCTTGAATCGAATTTTAATTCACTTGAATTTTAATACGTAAAAAAAATTAGAAAACAGAGGGGGTCTCATTGAAGATATGCTTATCTAGAGGGGGTCTCATTGAAGATATACTTACCTAGAGGGGGTGTGAATGAAGTTTGTCCTCAAATATATCATGGGCAATTTAGTAAAGTTGCATTATAATTAATATTTTTAATCTGACAGGGGGTGTCACTGAAGATTTAGAAACTAGAGGGGGTGTCCTTGCAGATATGATAAACTAGAGGGGGTGTTGTTGAAATTTTTTATATCACTTTAAACCACAAATTCAATCAAGTTTAATCAAGCTAGTAGATCGTAGAAGAGGTCCTATATAACATAAATAACTATTTACTTAAAAAAATAATACTTAAGATCACATTAAACCATTTTTTTAACCAACTCCCCCATGGAGTGTTCGATAAATAGATCCTATTGGAGCTCACTAACTATATGATAGTTAGGATTGCACGATGTAAAAAATTAGTAAGAACAACATTATTGAAAAAATAATAAAGCTCAAGAAATGGTTAATTGTGTTGGAGGTTCTTAAAGTATGAAGTTTGTCTCATTTTGATTTCCAATATTTCAATTACATCATTTTGGTTCCTGAAATATTGAATATATTTATATATGGTCCTTCAAATAGACAACGTCCAAATTACTAACAATTTTTTATCATAAACTTGTCACGTAATGCTTAAATATGAAAAAAATAATAATAATTTTGATAGCTCTTAAATAAAATTTGGGTAGTTCTTAACAAAAAAAATGTGTAATATGGGTAGTTTTTGATCAAAATTTGGATAGCTTAGGATCAAAACTATGTAATTTAGGTAGTTATTTAAGCAAAATTTGAGTAAAAATTTGGTCAAAAGTTATCTAAATTATTTTTTTGTCCATATTTAAGTATCACGTGACAAGTTTATAATAAAAAATCGTTAGCAATCTGAACGATATCTGCTTGAGGGACCATATAGAAACATATTCAATAATTTAAAGACCAAAATAATGTAATTAAAACATTAAAATATAAAATAAAATAAATTTCATACTTTAAAGATGTTCAGTACAATTAACCCTTCAAGAAAAGTAAAGTTATTTTTAAGTTTTCAAACTCTTTGCGCATGCCATTGAAGTGTCTACAAAAAGGTTGCCTCAAAGGTAATTCAACTAGTTACCATCCCCACTTGTCGTGCATCATTCATTCATTCATTCATTCTTTCTCCACCTTCCAAACCAACCGTATCCCCACAATAGAGAAGGGATTCTCAAATCAATGGCTTTTTCCTTTTCTCTTTCCCAGGCATTAAATTCCTTCATTAATTATGAGAGGAAATTGTCATTTTGCTAACCACCATTACGTTTTAGTTCTTCTATTCAAAAAAGTTGAAGTGGAGAATACTGTGGGAGAGAGGGAGAGAGGGAGTGTCTGGTGTCTTATCACATATCATGTATTAACGAAGGGGTCAACTTATATAAAATGGGCTCGTTTGGTTGTTATATCCAGTCTAATACAATATAAATGAACAAAAGATAATATTAAATGAGATGTTAGAATAATACGTAATTTTATTTAGTATTTAACAATACACAATATAAGCGTTAAATAGTAGTTATTTAGTCCAAAAAATTATTAGTTAGAGAATTATTTCATCGTATTAATGTTGAATTAACAAAAATATTTTTAATTAGTGTTTGATACATTACCTATAGTATTGAAGTAAATCTCACTCTTACCTATAGTACTCAGTATAGCACAATCAGGTAGTCTTATTTGAGATGTACTAGTATAAATATATCTATATTACTAATAAAAATGGCTTAGGTGAATTTTTTTTGATTTTTTGATTTATCTTTCAATAATTCTATAATGTATATTTTATCTTTTTTAAAATGGCTTAAAAGAAAAACTTTTGATTTTTTATAATTTCTATAATGTCTATTTTATCCCCTTTTGAATAATTTTTTATTTTTTTATTAGTTGCATTAATTCAACTAATAAATTTATTATTTGACTTTTGATTATCTTCTTTCCAAATAATATAAATTTGATCCAAATCAGATTTGAACAATGTGATCCGAATCCAATTCAATTGTACAATGAATTTTATTTTTCACAGTGCATATATGAGTTCGTTAAACTAGATATCCGTTCTGATTCGAATAAGTTAATTAGAGACGATTTTAACATTTAACACAGGATTTCTACTCAATTTTATTAAATAATCACCAAATTACATCATATGTTTGTATATGTTTGTAGTTACGTAGTGTATATTCAAATTCGCTAAAAAATAAATATTTAAATAGATCTAATAATTTATATACTACTTTTGAATGTCAATACTTGACAAAAAAACTTAATTAATAATACTATCCTAAAAAGATAAAAGACAATAATAACTTATTATAGTAACTTCTTTTTAGTTCAAGAAATCAGTAGTCATCCATTTATTAATCACTTACTGAAGTTAAACATTACAGTTTTTAAATGCAATGCAATTCAATTCAATTCAAACAATCCAAAATACGAGAAAAAACTTGAGCGTAACAGTTATCCCACGTCAGCAATGTCACTTTGTGTAATCGTCTACTAACAAGGGAACAAGTGGACAAGTGAGCTCCATAAAATTCAATAACCATCATGTAATATATAACCATCTCCATATAAAAAAAATTGGTTCAATTTATTTTTTTATTATTATTTTTTTTACAAAAAATCAAAATAGTTGGTGGGCAACGCACGCGTGCACTAACTAGTAAATTTAAGTATGACTTATTATTTGAAAGTAAATCATTAACCAGCATGTAATTTGCTATTGAATAGAATTTAAGGTTAATAACATTTTTGTTAGTTTGGTTATTAAAATGTTAATTTGATTCCTAAAGTATGCAATTCGTGTTTAAATGATCATTGCATAGACAAACCGTTAAGTTTTTGATGGAATGACCATATGTTGGATACATGATACTATCTGAAAAAATAACACGTGGTTACTTTTGTCAAAAAACTTAACGAACTGTCCGATTAAAGACCAAAGTGACATGAATTAAAACTTTAAAGAATAAACTCACAAAATTAATATAATGAGGACCGCACCCGACTTATTTAAAACTGCTATTAATCCTAGAATTTATTAAGTCTATTAGAGAGGATCTATATTTCACATATACACACACACACATATGTGTATATATATATATATATATAGAGAGAGAGAGAGAGAGAGAGAGAGAGAGAGAGAGAGAGATTTTGTAGATCAATGGTGAGTCAATACTCTAAAACACTGGACTGTGAGTGGGTTGTTTAGGAATAAGGGGCTTGTTTATACACGAGAGGCTTGTTGACAAACGCGTCCACCTTGGGTCTTTTTGTCACGTGGCTTATCTGTACCTTCTTCCTGCCCCTTCCAGCACCCATATATACCCCCTCCATTCCCTCCTATCAATGTACCCATCTCATTTCACTCCCTTCTCTTTCACTCAGTTACCATCAAAGAGTCTAACACAGCTTCAATTCCCCTTTGTCCTTTGTTCAATTCAAGCTTACCCATCTTGCCAGAAGTCTTAAATCCATTTGGGTTTCTGTATTTTTTTTTTCTTGAAAAGTGTGTCGAGTTGTTACCCAGCTAACTGTCACTGCGTGCACAAAATTTAAAGATCATTCACTGATAGATATAATACAGCTTTTCATGCATATTATTTAACAAAGATAAATACTTGATCATTTTTTGGTCTCTTTTGCTAACAACTATGGGTGAAAACACTGCTTTTTCAAAGACCCAGAATCAAGCTCATCATCAAGTGTTTGGTGTTTCCCTCAGTGTGCCGCCTCAGGGTGGCTCCAAATGCTTCGACGACGACGGTCGTCTCAAAAGAACTGGTATATTCCATATCTCTGCAGAATCACAATTGTGACTCTGTGTGTGTCTGTTTACTGGGTTGCTCATAATTTTTCTTGGTTGTGTGAAAATAGGGACTGTTTGGACTGCAAGTGCTCACATAATCACAGCTGTGATTGGGTCTGGGGTTCTGTCCTTGGCTTGGGCAACTGCGCAGCTTGGGTGGATTGCTGGTCCAACTGTCTTGTTCTTGTTCTCCTTTGTGACTTACTACACTTCTAGTCTTCTCGCTGCTTCTTACCGTTCTGGAGACCCTGTCACTGGCAAGAGAAATTACACTTACATGGAGGCTGTTCGATCCAATCTCGGTAAATATTTCTTTATATTTCAAAGTTTCAGGCAAATTGGCAAGTGGGTTCTTTTCAGAACTTCTAAAATTGATCTGAATTTTATGTTTTCTTAATCTTTTCAGGTGGTGTTAAGGTCAAAATTTGTGGGATAATTCAGTATTTGAATATCTTCGGAGTTGCTATTGGATACACCATTGCAGCATCTATAAGCATGATGTGAGTATGGCATTTGAAAATAGTTTCGTTTTTAATATAATT
Source organism: Ilex aquifolium (assembly GCA_951799425.1). Taxonomy (NCBI): domain Eukaryota; kingdom Viridiplantae; phylum Streptophyta; class Magnoliopsida; order Aquifoliales; family Aquifoliaceae; genus Ilex; species Ilex aquifolium. The sequence goes on from OX637402.1 coordinate 24,095,764, forward strand.
GGTGTTTGGGAAATTTTTGTGCTAATGGGTGAGTGGGTTTTGATCAAACAGGGCAATCAAAAGGTCTAATTGCTTCCATGAGGGTGAAGGGAAAAATCCTTGCAAAGTATCAAGCAATCCTTATATGATCGTGTTTGGTGTGGTAGAAATTATTTTCTCTCAGATTCCAGACTTTGATCAGATATCATGGCTCTCAATTGTTGCAGCAGTCATGTCCTTTACTTACTCTTCAATTGGCCTTGGCCTCGGTATCGGAAAAGTTGCAGGTAAAATAAGCTTCAGTTTCTGATTTAGTCCTAGTTTCAGGAGTTAATTAAATTGGTTATATTGAAGGTGTACTGTCTCGTACCGTTTTGAATCAATAGCTTTGTTTTTCTTCATGATCAGAAACTGGAAAATTCAGAGGAAGTCTGACTGGAATAAGCATTGGCACTGTAACTCAAGCCCAAAAAATCTGGAGGAGCTTCCAAGCACTTGGAGCCATAGCTTTTGCCTATTCTTACTCTCTCATCCTTATTGAAATTCAGGTATATTCTCACTACTAGATTCATCAGACACAGCTTTGTTTCCATTTTCTGCTGATGTTTTTCTTACTAATTATGTTTTCTTGCATAAATATATGATAGGACACTATTAAAGCCCCACCAACAGAAGCCAAGACAATGCAGAAGGCAACTCTACTGAGTGTTGTAGTAACAACCATTTTCTACATGTTTTGTGGCTGCTTTGGCTATGCTGCTTTCGGAGACTTGGCACCCGGAAACCTCCTAACCGGGTTCGGATTCTATAACCCATATTGGCTTCTTGACATAGCCAATGCTGCCATAGTCATCCACCTTGTTGGTGCATACCAAGTTTACTGCCAACCCCTCTTTGCCTTCGTTGAAAAAACTGCAACAGATTGGTTTCCCAACAGTCAATTCATCACCAAAGAAATCGAAATCCCAATCCCGGGCTTCAAGCCATTCAAACTCAATCTTTTCAGGTTGATTTGGAGAACAATTTTTGTGATCATAACCACAATTATATCAATGCTTCTGCCATTCTTCAATGACATTGTTGGAATTCTCGGAGCGTTCGGGTTTTGGCCTCTCACAGTTTATTTCCCAGTGGAGATGTACATCGTGCAAAAACAGATACCAAAATGGAGCACTAGATGGCTTTGCCTCCAAATCTTAAGCGCTGCTTGCCTCATTATCTCCATTGCCGCTGCGGTCGGGTCCTTTGCCGGAGTTGTTACTGATCTGAAAGTTTACAGGCCCTTCAAGACCAGTTAGTGATTTAGTTTTAATTTCAACAGTAGAAAAGATTTCCTAAAGAAGGGGAGAAATGAACTTCTTGTTCGTGTCCATAGAAATCCTCATAGAGTGAAGAAAAAAAAATAATAAAAAATAAAAAATAGAAATAGAAAGCCTCATAGAGTGATGCTGCAATTAGTATTCTGTAGATTAATGTTGGTTTTTGCTGTTCCGAAAAAAGGCAAGCTCGTGTATCTTTTTTTATGTAATTGAAAAATGAGTAATTTTCAAGCAAACCTTACAAAACTTGAATCTTCAGTTTATGTGTGAGTTTAAGTTTATTCTTCATAAAATACTAGCTATTATGCAGTTAAGTGCCGCTTTTTTTTTTTTTTTGCTGATCAAAATAAGGGTGAAGGAAAAGAAGAGCATCCGGTGATCATCTCGTTAGGCCCTCACCGGTGGGATCATAAGGCTCTTGACCGCACCTGAAACACCTCTCAGGACCAGACTTAACTAGGCTAGTATAACGGTCAACTACCGAGCCTTAATGGGGATTCTAGTACTCAAATACTCAACTTCAGAATGAGGAGTAAGATCGATACCACCACTAGACTACCCTGCTACTCGGTGGTGCCGTTAAGTGCCTGTTGGTATTATGCCAAAGTATATAATATTTGCCGATTGGGGGTGGAATTGTCTTTTAATGACCCGTGAACATCCAACATATACCTACCACCAAAAAAAAAAAAATCTACACAGGCAGGTATACTTGAGACAAAATGCAGAGATTACAAGTTAAACTTAATTCATGTTTTTTTTTTTTGTATTGTTAACGGAGAATCATTTCAATCACGCATTCGTGATCACATGATATTGATGCAAACTTTAAATGCACACATTGACCCCAAAAAATCTTGAATTTTTTTTTTTAATTTCAATGCGAAGTGCTATTCAACTCCTTGTATTGAGCAGACGGAAATAGTGGGATGCAGCTGTATGAATCAATGAGTTGCATGATAAGTGATTCAAACTATTGTGATTCCTTGCCTAAATAGGGTACCTTCATAAGCACCATCAAATTAAAGTGCTTTTTTTCTGAACACCGCTGGTTAAAAAAGAAAAAAGATACATTTTCTTTTTGATAGACAATTAACATACACCATGTAGCCATCCAATCCATGCTATGGAATCAAATTGTTGAGTACATTTGATTTGACAATTATGGATTGGGGACCAACCTTAACACAAAAATAGTGTTGTTCCATTATATTCCGAGTATTATGGATTTATATCGTGAAAATTGTCTCTCCATATGCTATTACTAAAGGGGTGTAGGGTGGAGTTCGGTGTCCGACCTTCTAGTATTGGGTTAAGACTTCATTCGATCCTTCCAAACTTTGCAGCGATGAAAAATCTCGTAAACGATATTGATTCTCTTTTTTAAGGTACAAATCAAGTAACTTTTTGGAAGGATGTAAGTTATGAAGTACGAATACGGATACGGAATATGGGTACAATACGATATGGATACGGTGATACGACAAAATCTAAAAAAAAAAGAAACGGGTACAGTCAAGATACGGCTATAATAAAATATTTTTAATATTTTTATTATTTTCAATCAGCATAATACTTATATATTTTGGTAGTTTTTTAACACAATAAGAAAAATTTGTAATTCTTTTTAGTTTGAAGAAAATATATATGGTATCACTATGGTATATTCACAATGTGAAGTGATTAATTAAAGAATCAAAGTTAACATTTACCGAGTCGGTTTATTTAGAAGTAATTTTTGCTAAAACTATAATGTAATAGATTTATTTTATGCTCTTTTGACATGTAATTGTAGATAATACTTAAAAAATACTCATGTGCCTTTGAAGTAGTATGAATTTTTGTAAATGTATTGTATGGTATGTGTATTCGAAAGGAAATGTTAAAAATTCAACTCAAAAATTATATATATTACTTGAACACAAAAGTATCCGTGAAGTATCATAATATTTAATTATTATCGGATACGTAGGAAGTGTATCCGATACGTATCCTCGAGTATCCGACGAGTATCGTATCCGATAAAATATCCGATACGGATACGCCGACCTCAACGAAATATCCGTGCTTCATAAGCCACGGGCCACTTTCTTTTACACTTAGACAATGAGTGACCTTTGGCATCTATTGACACCCTCCATCCGCATAGAGGCCCACCACTAATAAAGGAATGGATGGGTGGAGGAGAAGTAGACTTGAAATTTGTAAATGAGTAGGGGAAATGCTACAATTATCGAATTATAGTCTTTTTCATGGAAGTTTTGGCCATGAAGTCTAGCGTTTGGAAACTGTCTTCTCTTCTCCCACTAACAATAAAGTAGAACCAAGTTTTTTTTTTGAACTGAAGTAGAACCAAGTTTGATAAGCAAAATATATCACACTCTCAAAAATATGTTACAATTTTAAATAGATAGTTACCTATACTTATGAACAAACTTCACTTTACCTCTGTGATTTATTTTTTTTGTACATTACTTCCCTATCATTTAAACATAATCATATAACCCTACATATGGTTTGTGGACTAAAGTGCACCGTCAGACTTTCCATCCATTTTAACGGGTGATATTAATGACGTGCGGGCTGTGAGAGTTAGAACTGACAAAAAATGCCCTCACCCACAATCTGAGTCACCCTCTCTCTCAAGTCTGCAAGTTCATGGCTTTCAGCCACCCATCAACCACCTTTCTTCTTCCCCTTTCCTCTTCTTCGACCAGTCCACTGCCTCCAGCGACCACCAGCCACCTATTCTTTTTCTCTTCTTCCTTTTTAATCTTCAATCAGTCGTTGCCCGATAGCCAACTCAATCAAACCAAATGAAAGTAACCACCAACAACAAAAACCCTTGAATTTCATCAAGCCCACCCAAAGGAATTTCAGTAATTGCTATTGAGGCAATTTCACTAACCAAAGGAAGATGTTATACCATTCACTGTAGCTCCAGTGAGTTACTCATATTTTTCTCCATTCAATAGATGATTAGAATTTTTCTTTAGTTTCAAGTTTTTTTGTTTTTTTTTTTTGTTTTGTTAATTTTGGTGGTATTGGTGATGGTGAATTTGTTTTGGACTTTTTCTATTTTTGATTTTCTGTGATATAGTGTTAGGTGATTTGGGTTGTCTGGTGGCTGTGAGTGTGGTGAAGAATGGAAGAGAGATTAGGGAGTGATAATGGAGAAACGGTGGTGCAATAACGTTGCAGAGAGGGACTTGGTGCCAACGTTTTTACTAAGAGCAATGCTATATGAACCTTATTTTGGGACTTTATTTGGGGACCTAATGATGTGGCTTCAATGTAACAATTAGATTAGTTGTGAGTTCCAATGTTAGATGGAGCCCACAACCAATCTAATAGTTGTACATCATTAGGTCTCTAAATTAGGTCCCCAAATTAGGTTCAAATGGCATTTCCCTTTTACTAATAGATTTTGACCCCAGAATTTGAATTGAAATTTTTTTCCTTTTACTTTGGGTTCAAAGCATCGTTGCCACAACCACCATCATCCCACCCCTACCACAATCACCCCACCCCTACCACAATCACCAGCCCACTCCAGCACCATCCTTGCGACCATTATCCCCCATTAATGCCTCATCACCATTGTTATCACACTCACACCACTACAACCATCACTACCACCACCACATAATCCTTGTTGAAACCACATAATCAATACAGGGCTGGTCAGTTCTACCCTAGTATCCAACTCTCAAAACAATGGAAAAGCAAATCGTCACCATAAAGTGCCCATATAAATTTGAAGATATATATGGCCACATTTACATGTGCATTTATCCATATACTTGTCATACCCCATTTCTATTGATCTCATGAAATCCAGTTTAATAATCTACACTTGCACCTTTTCCTCCCATGGATCCACCCAAAAGAACGTATCTTAAATTTCATGTATAAAAAAAAACCCTTACTTCTTTATAGTTAGACGGCAACGTGCAACAATTATGTCTAAAAGTATACATGTGTGATTCGGGAACTAGAACGATATTGAGGTGCGTCACCGCTCATCAATATCTAACATAGAGAGAGGTTAGAAGTCTCCCTTGGTGTTGAGTTGGAAGCAATTCCGATGTTTTAATACATTTTCTCTTCATTTTTGACAGATCAAAAATTGTTAATGAGTGAACGATCTACTTATATACAATAACTCATATTTGAATGCACGACAGATGATCCACTAAGAAGTCAATTGAAGAAAAAATATATTAAAGAATATCTCACCCCTATATATAAAGAGTTTTTACATTAATTATGGATAAAATTTGCATATATTGATGTACTATGTATGTATTTATATTTATACGCTTAATTTTTTAAGTGGATATGAGTTTCAAACATATATATATATATATATATATATATATATATATATATATTTTGGATCTGATATCGTTGGATTCTCCGCCTCCCAACGGTAAGCTATATAATAAACCCATCTCCCTCCACTTTTCATCAAGCCGTCATGCTAGAGACATAAACAATCATGAATTGAAGCACATTACCCACAAGCTATAAACAAAGTTAAGATTTACCACGCATTGAATTAATAGACATATCCATAAAAACAGTGAAAAGTTACTTTTGGGTGGATTGTTAGAAAAAGAAAAGGTGAAAGTTCAAATAAGATATTAGATTATTAAGTTGTATTTTATGAGATTACTAGATTTAAAGTTAGACAGTTATAACGATGAATGCACATTTAACATCCATAATCTATATATTTAAATGGCAGTGGTAGTGATGATGGCCACGAGAAAGAGGTAGGCGGGGCCGGCCGCCACGGGTGGTGATGGAATTAGAAACACATGGCTTGCCTTTTCAAAGTATTTCTTTTTTCTCAGGTCCTAATCTTTGAGCTGTGAGTGGGTGGGTATTGAGCTTTATCAGGAAGTCTTTTTTTTTTTTTTTTGTCTCTCTCAAAAAGTTGCTTTATTGGAAGTTTCTCCCACTTCACCTAGCCCAATTTAGGGTGTGGAAAGAGTTATTACTAGGTTGTTAATGGAGCTTTTTCAAGTTTTGATATGTGCAAAATCAGGTGGCGTTGGTCATCACACACTAGGTCGAGTTTTGATATGTGCCATAAGGGTAGGTATATCTAATCTTGTTCAGTCACCACAGTAACGAGAAAAGAGAAAGCTCTTCATTAATTTGTCTCTTTTTTTTTTGATCAACTTGGTCCAAAGATTACCAACTCTTAAAGAATTATGTATCCGCGATCAAAATTTTCAAACAAAACCACCATGAAAAATATATGTAGTGCAAGTTATTCAAAGGTTTTTCATAAAAAAAAAAAAAATAATCAAACATGTAGCCTTCAATGCCGGCAATCCACCGTCTAATCCTAAATTCAGCTACGAGTCGCGATTTCAAAAAGGAATTAATGATAACAAACATGAATGCGAAAGCAAAGCAATTGGGTATATGAAGGAAGTAGTCAAAACCTAATAAGTTTAAAACATTCTTTAGATTTTTCTCAGCTCATTAGTCATAGACAGAAAGAATAAAAGGGTGTGGATAGTAAACGCCTATCTAAAACTGTTTACTAAATGCTTTAATTTTAAAAGGCAAGTTATAGTTATTTTCAATAGCGTTGTTGGGTCTATTCTTCTCACAATCACAAGAGCTTCAAGACTTTTGATTTTCCCCTCAAAACCACTTTTTTGTCACTAAAGACCTACATGGTGTGACAATAGTCCCATTAAGGTGCTACTTGATAAAATTAAAAATTAAGTATTGAAAACTGAGTACTTAATTTTTTAATTCATAAATTACTTGGTATTTACTGAAATTTAAGTACTGATTGAATCAAACCATTTGACAAATACAATGAGCTAAAATATAAATTTTTTTTTTTTAATTTTATCCTTTTCTTTTATCATCTCGTTGCTACTATCTTATCTATACTACCATCATCACTACTATTTTACAATCTCCCTCTCCACCATCTCACCACCATCACTCTCTTAGTGGTGGTGATGCGGCGGTAGTGGTGGTGGTGGATATGGTAGAGTTGTGGTGATGGTAATAGCATCGGTGGTGATGGCGGGAGGAATCGTAGGTGGTGGTAGCGGGAGTAAATAATGGCGATCGTTGTGGTGGCAATGGCAATGATGATAATAGCATCGATGATGATTGTGACAGTAGTGTGGTGGTGGTGGGGGGATGGCAGTGGTAGTGACAGTAATAACAACGGTGGTGGTGGTGGTGGTGTCGATGATGAGGGGTGGTGGTGATAGTATTGGTTGTGGCGGTGGTAGTTGTTGAAAATTGGAGTATAAAATGAATTGAGATCAAAATATTTGAAGCCAAAATTTTCCATTATTAGAAATTTATAAAACGTTATCAGCTAGCATTTTCAGTAATAAGTAATAAATAGGTTGCTTGCTACTTAAAATTTAATCTATTTTTAAAAGATACTTTAAATTTTAAATATTAAGTTTTAGTTATCAAACGCACTTAATTATATGCACACTTAATTATATGCAAAACATTTCAATTTTAAGTGTTAAATTAGATTATCAAACACTATCGTAATGCATTGGAGTCAATATATTTTTTCAGGGAAGTGGCAAAAACTTAAAACTGGAAAAATCCACATCTTTCGTAGTGTGTATACTAGCAACCTAGCTTCGTGCGCTGCACGAAATATATTTGATGAGCCCAAATTTGACTGGGTCGAGCCCAATTTAAATGAACCGAGAAAGCTCGAAGGAAGTTCCAAATTAAGGCTGGGTCAACCCATCAAGAAGGATGTCAAAGCACCAAATGAAGCAAGAGGCCAGCACCAGGACCAAGGGGGGCACTGCCCAAGGCCCGTAGGAGGGCACCGCCCAAGGTCCCCAAATGGGCGCCGCCCATAGGCAGCCCCTTGAGCCCTCCTTCGTCCTCCTCCGTTGTCTTCCCCTCAGTCCACCTCAGTGCCATGGGAATGACTCCGATGCAAGTCCAAACGAAGTGACCCACTCCAACTCAAGTCAAGACAGGTCAAGACCAGTCCAAAATCTTCCTCCGACTGAATAGGAGCACGAGGGAAAGAATACCGGGATGAAGATTGAGAAGATCAAGTCCTACCAAAATAGAACTTTCCAACATGGTAGAGTCCTACCATAACTGTACTTACTAAATTATAGTGACCGCTCTACCGCCTCTCCCAACCTATATAATGTAAGTCCTCTCCATATGAAGGACACGCCTTGAAACCCCTACACTTACCCTCATACACACTGCTCTCTCTCTAGAAGCATTGTAACTCCGATATACACCGTCCGGTGACATGTTCATCACCTCCTTGAGACCTCTACACCTTGAGCTCTCTACACACACTACACCTCTCTCCACCGAGAGCTTTGTCTCTCTACACCAAGTCTCTCTCCCTCAATGCACTGTAACTCTCCGGAGTACCATTATTCATCAATAAAGAACACCAGACCACCGCTGCCGTTCCCGAGAGTGGACGTAGGTCAACCGGACCGAACCACTATAAATCTCTGTGTTGATCTATTATTTACTGATTTGCCATTGATTGTCATTGATTGTCTATTAATTGCTTATTAATCATACCCGTACACATTCTTGACTGTTGATCTTGCACGAAGACCAATTTGTGCATCATCAATATTCATTAATTTTATTCATCCCTTTCCTCTTTTGCCTTATTAAGAAAAAAATAGTTATTAGTTAGTAGAGAATTGAGGATTGATTACATAGAACACATGGTAAAATATGATTGGAGAGAGCCTTAGTTTAATAATGAAAAAACTCAAAACTCAAACAATTTAGGAAATGAGAAGAGAAAACTTCTCAAGTCTTCTCCCTTTAATTTGTGTGTTTTATATATATAGATAACTATGTTATTTTCTTCTAATTTTATTTATTTGAATCCTAATTTGTAATGCTTGCATCCTGGTTGCAAATTCAATTTTAAGGCTTATATTTCCAAAAAAAATAATAAGTTGCAGTGGAAATAAGTGTCTCTATTGCCCCCAATCTAAAGCCTTCAGTGAAAGTGTGATTAACATTTAGTTCTATCCTTAGGCCTGAGAGAGAGAGAGAGAGAGAGAGAGAGTGAGAGAGTGAGTGAGTGAGTGCACATTGATTGGTCTTTAGAATAAGAGTCAAACATTTCAATTGTGCCTAGAAGTTCTTTTGACTCAGGTCTCCGGTGGTTGGGGGGTGGATTCCCAGTGGAAAAATATCTATGACAGGGAGACTAATGTATATCTCCCACTTCTTTTTCTTTTGAGTAATACTACATGGACTTAAAAAGTAGATTTAAAAATTAGACTTGATAATTACAATCATTTAATTTCACTGTGGGTCTCAGTATTTATTGAGACTCACTATTTATTTAATAGTTAGAATTATCGAATCTAATTTTTAAGTTTAATTTTTAAATCTTAAGATTAGGCCCAAAAGGTTAATAAGTACAATTATAGAAATAAAATTAAGACTAGACCCGAAAAAAGGTGAATGGTCATCATATGCTATATTATTATGTCAGAGTATTAGGTCAGATTTTAGAATCTCAATAGTATTATTATTTTGTTCAAAAAAAAAATTATGTAAACCACACAAACTGAAAACAATCACCAATTCATTCATTTCTCTCTCTATTTTGAGCACTTAAATAATATACTTTTCAATTGAGGTTCTGAATTACATATGAAGATTATTTTTTTCATATTCATGCATTGCTTACAATATATTATTAATGTTAAATTTAAGCAGTTATTTGTGTAAAAAAGAATTTTTAAAATTAACATTAAAAAAATTCCTACCTAAGATTGACTATGATACAACAAAGATTAAAAAGATCAATCAAACTACTAATTATAGATAATATGTTAGAAAAATTTTCTTACAAGAACTTGAATAGCATTGTATCTCAAAAAATGAGATAACATACATTTTTGTTAAAAAAAAAATGTAAAATATCTCTCTCGGAATTTTTGCTTTAGGCCTCTCATGGTCTTGAGCCGGCCCTCGTTGTATAAGAAAGGAAACGTAATTTTGTTGGTAATGTAACAGAAAATATCAGAATTGTAGTAATAAAAAATACTCATGGATTAGAGTTTAAAAATCAACTTTCATAAGAATACAAATGTCGACCACTTTAAGGAAACACAATCTAACTGTTGGAAGATTTGATTCCAAATGCTGGCTGTGTTTGTCTTACTGATCAGATGTCCACTTTGGCTTATATATATATATATATGATGCTTCACTGTGAAATGAGAATGTTGAACTTCATTGACAGATTAGCTGGAAGGAAAAAAAATAGCTAATACCATATAATAGACAGTCACTATTGTACTCTTGTTATCTAAATCACATGTAATCTGTAAGTGTATATATACAGATGAATACAATGACTCAATGTAGAAGATTCTCACATTTCTTTACCATATATTATTCTTCAAGTGAAAAAAGTGAAGCTATTATATCTATCGTGATTGTTTATATATACGTTAAAACTCGAGTTTTTTTTTTTTTTTGGATTTCCTTCTTTTTAAAAGGATGGTAGTCGAGGGGCAACTGGAGCAAACTTATTCCATGTATGGAAATATTTTGAAAATTTTTTTATTCCAGATAATCCAACCAAGAGAATTGTGAACGAGTACCGACTGCAAAAAAGGTATGTTAGTCAACTCGTTAAATTTTCTAGGTCAAATGATAAGTGAGTGGTGATTCCATACAGAGTATGTTATCACCTTATGAATCCATTTTGATACTAATGATTATGGTTGACTAGTTTTTTTTATGGGAACTTGAGTCTCTAATCATAAATAATAAATATATTGTATTAGCATTAAACATGAATAACCCGTTTAACATGTCAAGGCCATTTGGGCAACGAGCGAGCCGTATGGGTGATGGGTTTGGTTGAGAGAAGAGGAAGACCTAATACTGAGTCTTTTTGTTTCAAGGGTTATTTTTGTCGATCCAAACATGATATAATATTTTAAATAATCGATTAACAATTAATTAATATTCGATACAAATCTAAATTAAATAGGCACGATTCAAACACACGGTCGATATTGCTATCACACCCCCTAAAGTGCATTATGTATTTTGTTCCACTAAATTCTTATCTTGGAGTTCCTAATCATTACAATTTTCAAGTGAATTCTACCATTCATTAAGTGGTCAAGATCATTGCACCTCACTTACAATGGTAGCTATTGAATTGATCTTTATAAGAACGGCTGCAAATATTCTTCAAACAATCAAGTTACGTCCAACTTAAATATGGAGTTTGAATAAAAATGGGGAGTGAAACTAAAAGGCTTAATGGGTTCTTATTATAATGTAAACAACAGGTAAGCAAAAAAAGAGCCTACATGTGTTGCTAATTTTGCCACGTGTATCTACTAACCATATTTTATCACTGATAAATTTAATTTAAATATTTAGTAGGGTTTTTAGTAGGCTGCAATGTGATGTTATAAGGGCATCTCCAACCCTAACTCAAATTTAAATTTGAGTAAAAAAATCTAAAAAACTTGTTCCAACCTTTACTCAAACTTGTACCAAATCAAGGGAGACTCTTTTTTTTACTCAAATTAAGAGAGACTCAAATCCTTACCTAAATCTTTAATTGTGAGATTTCACCCTCTTTTAAAGATCCAATTGTCATCTTTACACTCATTTAATTTTGGGTTTACCCTCATTTAAATTTAAGTTTTTCCTTCTTTAAATTTGAATTTGTCCATTGGAGCGTTTTGTATCAAATCAAGCTTTTTACTCAAATACTAACTTAAATTTGAGTAAAAATTTGAGTCATGGTTGGAGATGTTGGAGGACTTATCTCTATACTATAAAAAAGTGTATCTACAAACAAGGAGAAGCTTCCATTCTAGCCATCCTAATTTTCTAGATTTTTCAGTTTTTAATTACTAAAAAAATTATGTGGCTTCACATTAGTGGATTGTTTAAATTTTCTAATTAGATAATTCCTTCTAATTGCTACACGAACACTGTCTAGACCCGTCTCTGTATTTTCATCGATATTACATGAACTATTGCTAACCTTGGTATGTGTACACATGCAAAATACAGAGACCCAACATAAAAAGGAACAGTAGAAAGGCTTTCCAAAACAAGGCGAGAGGGATTGAAACTTCAACGATAGACTCTCTCCAGAAAATAAGCACCTTTGTGTAATAGCCTTTCTTTCCTCAGTCTTTGGGAACTAATTAAAGAAAAGAATAGGATTCGGATTGAACCAATGATTTGTGCTTATGATAACCAAATGCTAAGTGCTTAAAACCTTTTGGCTTGTTTGATTGCTGTGCGTACAGATTTTTGCACAATAGATATATGAGTAAGAACAGGACACAGATGAACTCGTCTTTACCTTGGGTTTCAGCGATCTCGTGGCAAAGAAACAAATATGAAGTAACTAGAAAGAACTTGGCCCGTCAGAAGGGTTCAGCACTGGGATACTTGGACCAATCCCGGCGGGTAACAGTGTATTCCAGAGTAACCTGAGATCACAAGAAGGGTTAGAAGGGCGCCGGAGTGTCTCCGGCGTATCCCCTCCGACGGACAAGTCAGTAGTCTTTTTTGAGGGAGGATATTCAGAGCACACTGTTTGTATTATGTTTTGCGTACCTTCGATTTGCCTCTCAGAGGGCTATTTATACCTTCGTTGGTAGTAATCATTGCAGGCTAGTGCATAGTAGGAGGTGTCAGTCATGGGGAAGCGTTTTGCCCCTTTTTGCAGAGATATTTGGAGGTCTTTAAACGCTCGGCGCCCCGATCAATCAATGCCACTTTCCTCGGGCGCCCGAGCAATAAATGTTCTTATTTCCATGTAAGGCATTAAATGCCTGATCTCTGTGGCACTTAATGTGCCTCTCTCTGGGCTCCACCAGTCATCAAGGACGTCCCATCGCCCTGAGTGTTTATTAAATGATCCCCTGTATTAGCTGGACAATGGCTGGGACCTTTGTGTAATGCTATGTACTATTCTGTTCACAACGCCACGTGTCCTTAACCCTTTGGTTACTAACTCTGCTCACCCTTCCTTACTGATTTGATGGAAGGGATAGGCTAGTGATTCATTCAATAAGCTGGAGGCGTCAGGGAGCCTTTGGAGCCGAGATGACGTGTAGTCGGATCCTCATACTCCGAAAAGACTTTGGTGCCGAGAAAACGTGGGAGCCGGGGGGAACACTGAAGTCTACAGACACCGAGGACACGTGTCGTCGTGCCGATCACCTAGTGGTATCTGGATGCCGAGGACACGTGTCATAATCACAACATTCGGATGGGAAGGGGCACCATAGTCCCGAGGACACATGTCTCAATCTCAGCCATCGGGGCACCATGTACCGAGGACACGTGTCATCATCTGGTGTATTCACAAAATGTCCCATCAACTGCCCCCAGCCCTTGGTCTTCGTACGACCGAGGACACGTGTCGTCCAGGAGGCGAAAGGGCTTCACCAAACCCATCACTTCTGCAGCCGTATTCCCCTCTTCGGAGAACGTGCGCATTAAATGCGCCCTGTATCGTGTTTCGTGTGCAATGATGGGGACAGACACTATATAAACGGGACTCAGCCCCAGCATGCCTACCTTTACGAAAACCAGTCTTTGCCTGTGGAGCCTTCCATTGCCGGAAAAACTGCCGGAGCCATTGTCGTTTGATAAGTTTTGCTCTTCCTTCTGAAGACGTAGATCACCGTTGCCACTGCCTCCGTTTCCCAGCCAGATTCCGGTGAGTTTCCTTGCACCATTTGCTCCCTTCTTCTTATTTTCTTCGTTTTTCCGGCGACCAGTCGCCTTCTTCTCCTTCGTCTGCGTCAAGAGTGACTTTGCCTGTCCATTCCCCGTCCACCGACTTGCCTTCCGTTGAGCCCAGTGAGTCCACCAACCAGAAAGAACACCCCCGAGGATCCCCTTGTTCCCGAGACATGCCTAGACGTCGTCCCCAGAAGGTCCCCGAGGCTGGCGAGGCTAGTTCCTCTCGGCCTCGCAAGTACACCGTAGAGGGTAAGCAGCAAATAGTAAATTTTAGGACCCACTACTCCATTCCCCCCGAGGTCACAATAGATAAGTTTAAGCCAGAAAAGCATAAGGTTGACGTCGGCACCGAGGCTGAGATGCCCTTCTATACGAAGGCCATAATGGAGGGCGGAGTTAGGTTCCCTCTCCACCCCATCCTCCTTCGTTTCCTCCACCGTTTCCGACTCTTCCCGGGGCAGTGTTGCCTCAACACTTTTAGGATCATCATGGGTGTCATTGCCTTGAATGAGCGTCACGACCTTCACCTCGGCTTGGATGACATTCTCTTCTGTTATGCCTTGGTGAGGGTCATGCCTCAACAAATGTACTACCTCAAGGCCCGGGACCCCACCATGTACCTTGTCACCCACCTCCCGGACTCCGACAAGGGGTACAAGGATGACCTCCTCATCTTCGGCGGTCAATGGGAGAAAGGACCCGGTCCGGAATATGCTGCCGACTTGTGGTGCCCCAAGCAATGGAGGACTACGAGTACGTCGGCCCTTCTCTTGCTTACGTTTATGCTCGTGCACTAACACTCCACTAACTGCAAATTCCGATACTGCCAGATAGAGGAATAACGTCTCCCCTGGCACCGGGACAGACAGGGTTGGGAGGACCCTGAGGTACTCCTTGATCCCCTCAAGTGTTTCCCCACATTTATCGTTCCAAGTCCCCTTTCCGGACCTTCTGATAGCATCGAAGAAGGGCTTGCATTTGTCTGACGATCGAGACATAAATCGGTTTAGCGCGGCTAGCATCCCCGTGAGTCTTTGGACTTCCCGAACCGTTCGGGGGCTTTGAACGTCTAGGACGGCTTGTATTTGTTCTGGGTTGGCTTCGACTCCTCGCCGGCTCACCAAGTACCCTAGGAACTTTCCAGATCCAACTCCAAAGACGCATTTTGCCGCGTTTAACTTTAAACCATACTCCCGCAGGGTGGAGAAGGTATCCCCCAGGTCTCGGATGTGATCATCCTTCCCTCGACTCTTCACCAGCATGTCGTCGATGTAGACTTCCATCGTGTCCCCTATCTGCCTTTTGAACATTCGGTTCATAAGTCTCTGATAAGTGGCCCCAGCGTTCTTAAGGCCAAAAGGCATGACCTTATAGCAATACACTCCCATGGGAGTAATGAATGCGGTCTTCTCCTGGTCAGACAGATGGAGGGGGATCTGGTGGTATCCTGCCTTGGCGTCCAGGAAAGCCATGCGCTGGTGTCCTGCCGTGGCGTCCACCAGTTGATCCACCTTTGGGAGAGGGAAGTCGTCCTTGGGACAGGCTTTGTTCAGATCCGTAAAGTCCACGCATACGCGCCATTTTCCACCTTTCTTTTTTGCACAAACTGTGTTGGACAACCATTCCGGGAATTGAACTTCCCGGATGGCGTCGGCTTTCAAGAGCCTTTCCACCTCCTCATTTACAGCCTGGGCATGATGCGGAGCCATACGTCGGGGCTTCTGCTTTACTGGTTTGTGGGCGGGGTCGACATGGAGCTTGTGAGTGATAACGTTGGGGTTTATCCCCTTCATCTCCATGGAGTCCCACGCAAACACGTCTGCATTCTTTCTCAAAAAATCAGTCATCTCCCTTTGTTCAACATGGGACAGGGTGGATCCAATCAAAAAGCATCTTTCCTCGTCCCCTTCAACCAAAGGTATCTTCAGGAGATCCTCCATGGACCTGTCTGCTGGATCGACCCGCGGCTCGTCGACCCCGAGCCGCCCGGACTGTAATTGCTATTTGTCTAGCAATTCTTCTGGGGGCCGCTCCTTCTCTTTGGAGGCGACTCCCGCCTTCACGGCGGAGTAGAAACATGTCTTGGCGGATGCCTGATCCCCACAGATTTCTTTTACCCCCTCTGGAGTTGGGAACTTTAACTTTTGGTGGTAGGTGGAATGCACCGCCCCTAGCGCATGCAGCCAGGCGCGTCCCATGATTATGTTGTAAGGTGAATCGGAGTCTATTACCACGAATTCTGTGTTTGTTGTAACTGGCCCTGTGACGACGGGTAGCGTGATCTTGCCCAAGGGCAGGGCGTAAGAGCCATTAAATCCGACAAGGGGTGTGTCCACTTTGACGAGATCCTGGGGGCCAAGTCCCATGCGCTTTAGAACTTCGTAATACATCACTTCAGAGGAACTCCCAGAGTCCACCAGGATCATTTTGACATCGAAAGTGCCGATCTTCAAGGTGAGGACCAAGGCGTCCTCATGGGGGAGTACGACACCAGTCAGGTCATCGTTGGAAAACGTGATGTCCTTGTTGCTTTCTCGGATTCTCTTGCTGGGTCGTTCCCCCTTCCCCTCGTCCACCTTCCTTGTGAAAGTCACTCTCTTAAGATCCGATCTGAGGGTGTTTGACGTCGGGCGGTCCGTGGGGCAGACGTGGATGACGTCGATGACATTGCCCTGGATATCTACCTGACCATCGGCGACACGGGTCTCCTTTGGTGCCGCTTCCTCAATGTACTCCTTCAGGTGCCCCTCCTGTACCAACTTTTCCAGGAAGGACTTGTAAACCCTACAGTCCTCGGTGAGGTGTCCCACATCCTGGTGGTATGAGCACCTTACTTTCTGATTCCTGGTGGACGGGTCACCTAGCATCTTAGGCGGCCACTTAAAGAAGGGCTCCCTCTTAATCTTGTTGAGCAGCCTGTAAATGGGCTCCTTGAACACGGTTTGGACCCCTTTGAAGGAGCCACTAGATGAGGGCATCAATCCCTTTCGGGGGAGGTCCCCTTTCTCAACTTCTCTTCTCCTTGGGGCCAAGAGTTTTCCTTTGCCCCCCAGCATTTCGTCTTCCACTCTGGAGTACTTATTTATCCGGACCATCAACTCCCCCATGCCAGTAGGCGTCCTCTTTGTCAAGGATCTATAGAGGTCGGTGTCCCTCGAGAGGCCAAGTCTGAAGGAGGCAGCCGCCATGACTTCGGAGCACCCCTCTACCTCGTTGACTTCCTCCCAATAGCGGGTAGCATATTGGCGGAGAGTCTCTCCTTCCTTTCGTCTCAAAGTTAACAACGACCCGACATCTTTCGGGCGTTTACTCCCTGTAATGAACCGAGCCAAGAATTGATTGGTTAACTCCTTCCAAGACCCTATACTGCCGGGTGGAAGGGTCTCAAACCACTTCATAGCAGAGTCGCCTAGACTCATTGAAAACACCCGACACAGCAATCGGTGGTCCGAATGGTAAAGAGACATCATTTGCTTGTACTGCCTTAAATGAGCTTCGGGGTCTGATCGCCCGTCATAAACTTTAAACCTTGGCACGACAAACTTCTTTGATACCTCCATATTCGCGATAGCCTTGGTGAAGGGCGAATGAATGACCTCGTCATCCGTGTCTTCTTCTATCATGGTGTTGCCCCTTCGGGTGGAGTTCAAATGTACCCGGAGATCCTCTTGGCACCGAGATCTTACTTCTTGCTCATCCCGGCGTCTGATGGGACGTCCTGACCTATTGTTCCTTACAGAGAGTGTAGACCCCTCCTCGGATTCCTCCACGCCCCCTCGCCCGGAGAGTCTCCGACGGAGGTCGTTCCACGCCAATGACTTTGTCTTCTTGGCTGGGACCTCCGGGAGCTCCCTCCTGGCCCTCGGGCGCTTAGAAGCCCTGGAGCTATTCGATCCACCGCTGAGGCGATCTCTGAGGTCTCGAGCCTTCATTCCCTTGACAGGGGGCTCGTGTGATTGCCTCTGGTCTCGAGATCCTCCGCCGGAAAGTGTGAACTCATTGAGCCGGTTCAGGACATTGACGTTGTCCTCTTCCAACTGTCTCAGGCGATCCCCGAACTGGTCCTCTATCACTTCAGCAAGTTGCCGTGCCAACGGGGCTGCCTTTCCAGAGCCAACGCCCATGTTGGTCTGGTGGGTCAGTCCTTTGGAGTGAACAGAACACTCCCTATTCACGCTTTCCACGCGATCCTTCGTTCTTGACATGGATGGGGCTGTTAACTCAACGTTCCTTTGCTGAGTGTTCTTTCCCTTTTGATGAGTATTCACCATGGTCACTGATCTTCGGGAAATATGATCTTTCCCACAGACGGCGCCAGATTGTGCGTACAGATTTTTGCACAATAGATATATGAGTAAGAACAGGACACAGATGAACTCGTCTTTACCTTGGGTTTCAGCGATCTCGTGGCAAAGAAACAAATATGAAGTAACTAGAAAGAACTTGGCCCGTCAGAAGGGTTCAGCACTGGGATACTTGGACCAATCCCGGCGGGTAACAGTGTATTCCAGAGTAACCTGAGATCACAAGAAGGGTTAGAAGGGCGCCGGAGTGTCTCCGGCATATCCCCTCCGACGGACAAGTCAGTAGTCTTTTTTGAGGGAGGATATTCAGAGCACACTGTTTGTATTATGTTTTGCGTACCTTCGATTTGCCTCTCAGAGGGCTATTTATACCTTTGTTGGTAGTAATCATTGCAGGCTAGTGCATAGTAGGAGGTGTCAGTCATGGGGAAGCGTTTTGCCCCTTTTTGCAGAGATATTTGGAGGTCTTTAAACGCTCGGCGCCCCGATCAATCAATGCCACTTTCCTCGGGCGCCCGAGCAATAAATGCTCTTATTTCCATGTAAGGCATTAAATGCCTGATCTCTGTGGCACTTAATGTGCCTCTCTCTGGGCTCCACCAGTCATCAAGGACGTCCCATCGCCCTGAGTGTTTATTAAATGATCCCCTGCATTAGCTGGACAATGGCTGGGACCTTTGTGTAATGTTATGTACTATTCTGTTCACAACGCCACGTGTCCTTAACCCTTTGGTTACTAACTCTGCTCACCCTTCCTTACTGATTTGATGGAAGGGATAGGCTAGTGATTCATTCAATAAGCTGGAGGCGTCAGGGAGCCTTTGGAGCCGAGATGACGTGTAGTCGGATCCTCATACCCCGAAAAGACTTTGGTGCCGAGAAAACGTGGGAGCCGGGGGGAACACTGAAGTCTACAGACACCGAGGACACGTGTCGTCGTGCCGATCACCTAGTGGTATCTGGATGCCGAGGACACGTGTCATAATCACAACCTTCGGATGGGAAGGGGCACCATAGTCCCGAGGACACATGTCTCAATCTCAGCCATCGGGGCACCATGTACCGAGGACACGTGTCATCATCTGGTGTATTCACAAAATGTCCCATCAATTGCCGTATTAGAAATGGATGGATTAGATAAAATAATCCGGTCTATTACAATACGGAAGGACAAAAGACAAGATTAAATAAGGTATTAGAATAATACGTAATTTTATCAAGTGTTTGGTAATACACATTATAAGCGTTGGATAGTAGTTATTTAATCCAATCGGTTGTTTGGTTAGAGAATTATTTCATCGTATTAATGTTGAATTAACAAAAATATCATCAATCAATGTTTGTTACATTGATGACAACTTGATTTTATCAGTTAGGGGGTTATAATAGTAAATGTGTAGAATAATACGTTTGAGTTGGATTATAATACCACCTCTTTTGGTGGTATTAAAAAACCTCCATAATACAGAGCTATCGTATAAAAAATATACGATAAGTATACGTTTTTGAAATTAAAACGGTATCAAATTTACTTACCAAACAAAGTATTAGCCCCGATTAAATAAAAAATAGTACAATTCAATATTTAATCCCCTCATAATACGTCTACCAAACGAGCCCTTTAGGAATTATTCCCCTCAAAAGGCAACCAAAATAATGTTTGACTGAGAATTGTTATGCTCTCAAATGAAAATATATAATAGTACTCGTGTTTTTCTTTATGGGAAAGTACTAAACCATCTTTAAATATATAATTTGACACTTTCTCTCTGGTTTGATCGTATTTGAAGCCATGATAAGTGTTATTTAACTCGAACACTGTATTGTTCAGTTCAAGTCTAAAAATCGATTTTTACCAAATCAGGGATAAAAATACCTACAACATATCACTTTCAGATTTTAATGGTAAAAACCCTATGTAGTTGATATGACCCTTTTATTTTCTTGTCCACACTTATAACCTTTCTTGAGGAATCCATCAATCGAGTTTAAGCAAGCTAGTAGATCGTAGAAAAGGTCCTATATAAGATAAATAACTATTCTAAAAAAATAATACTTAAGATCACATTAAAAAAAATTTTAAACCAACTCCCCCATGGAGCGTTCGATCAATAGATCCTATTGGGTCTAACTAACTATATGATAGTTATGATTGCACGACGTTGTCTCGTAAAAATATAGTAAGAACAACATTATTGAAAAAATATAAAGCTCAAGAAAAGTAAAGTTATTTTTAAGTTTTCAAACTCTTTGCGCATGCCATTGAAGTGTCTACGAAAAGGTTGCCTTAGAGTTAATTCAACTAGTTAACATCCCCACTTGTCATGCATCATTCATTCATTCTTTCTACACCTTCCAAACCAACCATATCCTAGGGTGCAACTCGGGCGGATTAAGAGGTCAACCCTAATCCAATTCTAAATATGTAATATTCAACTTTAATCCTAACCCTAACCCGACCTCAACTAGAGGTACTCAACCCGAGTTTAATTCGGACGGGCTCGGGTTGAATTCGAGTTACTTAATTCAGACTGATTTCGGATTAGAAATCGGGTTGGACTCGAGTTACTTAATTCGGGTTGATAAAAGAAAGAGGAGTGACGAGTGAGAGAGAGAGGCTGAGAGTCTGAGACGAGACTCAGACGAGTGAGAGAGGGAGACTGAAAAGTCTGAGACCAGATGAGAAATGAGTGACGAGTGAGAGAGGATCTGAGAGTGATGAGACGCATGGGTGAAGAGTTGAAATGAAATGAAAGTCTGGACTCTGAAGAGTAAAGATAAATACTAACCCGAGTTAAATATATTTATGTATATTCAGGTTCAACCCGATTTTAATATTCGGGTTGAACCCAACAACTTGAGATCTCAATCCGAAGCTTGCTCGAATTCAATTTGGGTTGAATTTTTTTTTACCAGGCTCAATCCAAGTATTAAAAATTTTAATTCAAGCCCTATTTTTTTTTTGAGTTAGACTCTGAATGAATTCAGATTGACAAGGCCAAGTTGCACCCCTACCGCATCCCCACAATACATAAGGGATTCTCAAATCATTGGCTTTTTACTTTTCTCTTTCCCAGGCAGTAAATTCCTTCATTATTTATGAGATGGAAATTGTCTTTTTGTTAACTAACATTACGTTTTAGTTATTATATTCAAAAAAGTAGAAGTGGGGAATATTGTGGGACTACATGCATTACCATTGTTAAAGAAAATGTTATTTGGACTTAAAATATAAATTTGATCAATTATAATTATTGAATAAATAGTAAGTTCTAATAAATGTATGAAATTAATGGTAATAATTGATCAAGTCTATATTTTAAGTTCATGTAGTATTTGCTCATTAAAGAAGAGGGAGAGAGGCAGTGTTTGGTGTATTTATTTAATCCATTCATTTCTAATACAGCAACCAAACAAGTCCATTATGTATTAACGAAGGGTTCCACTTACATAAAATGGACTCGTTTGGTTGTCATATCTAGTTTAATACAATATAAATGGACAAAAGACAAAATTAAATGGAATATTAGAATAACACCCCATTTAATCTAGTGTTTAACAATACACAACATAAGCATTGGATAGTAATTATTTAGTCCCAACCGTTGTTTGATTAAAACATTATTTTATCGTATTAATATTAAATAAATAAAAATATCTTCGATCAATGTTTGATACGTTATCTGTAACATGGAAGTGAATCTCACTCTTACCTACAATACTCGAATCTATTACCAATATACAGCAACTTTCAAACTTAAATACCAATCTACCGCCGTTTTCAACTTATTTACCAAACTACCGCTGTTTTAAAAGCGGATTTGGCAAATCCGACTTCATTTGGAAAGCGGATTTGGCAAATCCGACTTCATAGCAATAACAGAACTCAATTTTGATGGTATTTCCCTAGAAAAAAAAATTTCCTTACTCTTAAAGAAGAGAAGTCCATATTTTTTTTTATCTTTTTATTTATTTATTCATCTCTACAATAAGATAGGAAGGAAGTTGATTTTTTATTTCTTATATATTTTCCTCCAAAAAATATTACATCACTCAATTATATTATATGTTCAATTATTTAATATTTAATTAATTTCTAGGTTAACATAATCTTTATTTCATACATTGTTCATATATAATAGTGTATGCGTGTTAAAAAAAATTTATCGAGTTATGAATTTTGAAAAAAATTTGATGCTATTTTTAAAAAAATAATATGTAAAAAATAATTTTAAATGATGTAATTAAAGAAACAAAGAAATAAAAAATTACTATTTAGTATAGTAACTAATAAAGGTGAGTAATTGATTCATAAATAATAGAATCAGAGAGAGAGAGACCAAACGTATTCAATAAATAGTCAAATACTCTTTTGGCGATCAACACAATTATATATAAGTCAAATTGGCTTCTACCTTGGATTTGGCAAGTCTGCTTTCCATGTAAAGGCGGATTTGATATGTCCGCTTTCCCTATGAAGTCGGATTTACCAAATCCGCTTTCCCAATAAAGTTGGATTTTTCAAATCCGTTTTTACCATGAAGTCGGATTTGCCAAATCCGCTTTTCAAATGAAGTCGGATTTGCCAGATCCGCTTTTCCCATGAAGTCGGATTTGCCAAATCCGCTTTCCAAATGAAGTCAGATTTGCCAAATCCGTTTTTAAAACAACGGTAGTTTGGTAAATAAGTTGAAAACGGCGGTAAATTGATATTTAAGTTTGAAAGTTGCTGTATATTGGTAATAGATTCTACAATACTCAGTATAGCACAATCTGGTGGTCCTATGCAGGGTGTACTAGTATAAATATATAAATTTAAGTATGACTTATTATTTGAAAGTAAAGCATTAACCAGCCGGAAATTTGTTATTGAATAGAATTTAGGGTTAATAGCATTTTTGTTAGTTTGGTTCCTAAAATATTAATTTTGTTAATTTGATCTTTAAAGTATGTATGTTTAAATGATCCCTACATAGACGAACCGTTAAATTTTTTACGGAATGATCACGTGTTAGGCATGTGATACTATCTGAAAGAATGACACGTTGTTACTTTTTGTCAAAAAATTTAACTGAATATGGACTAAAGTAACATAAATTGAAATTTTAAGGATTAAACTGACAAAATTAGTATATGCTATTAACCTTAGAATTTATTAAGTTTGTCAGAGAGGATTTATATTCCATATATACACACTAGTTATAACTCGTGCCTGAAGACACGATAAAACATAAAATTTGATCGTTTAAAAAATTAATCCTACTATACTAAATAATAATTTTTTATTTCTTCATTTATTTGATCACATCATTTAAAATTAATTTCTATCTATTATTTTTTTTAAAATAACATCAAAATTTTCTCAAAATATATAATCTGACAAAAAATTTTCAACACGTATACATTATCATATATGGACAATGTATGAAACAATAATTATGTTAAACTACAAATTAATTAAATATTAAATAATTAAACGTGTGATATAATTGAATGATGGGATGATTATGAGGGGAAAAATATGTGTGAGATAAAAATTCAATCTCTTAGGTGTTTTATTATATAGATAGATATACACAGATATATATATATATATATATATGTGTGTGTGTGTGTGTGTGTGTAGATATATATATATATATATATATATAGAGAGAGAGAGAGAGAGAGTGACAGAGAGTCAATCCTCTAAAACACTGGACTCTGTGAGTGGGTTGTTTAGGAATAGGGAAATGCTATTTGAACCTAATTTGGGGACCTAATCTAGGGACCTAATGATGTATAACCATTGGATTGGTTGTGGGCTCCATCTAACATTGGAACTCACAACTAATCCAATTGTTGCATTGAAGCCACATCATTAGGTCCCCATATTAGGTCCCCAAATAAGGTCCCTATAGCATTGCTTTTAGGAATAAGGGGCTTGTTTATACACGAAGAGGCTTGTTGACAAACGCGTCCACCTTGGGTCTTTTTGTCACGTGGCTTATCTGTACCTTCTTCCAGCACCCATATATACCCCCTCCATTCCCTCCTCACGATGTACCCATCTCATTTCACTGCCTTCTCTTTCACTCAGTTACCATCAAAGAGTCTAACACAGAACATCAATTCCCCTTTGTCCTTTGTTCAATTCAAGCTTACCCATCTTGCCAGAAGTCTTAAATCCATTTGGGTTTCTGTATTTTTTTCTTGACAAGTGTGTCCAGTTCTTACACAGCTCACTGTCACTGCGTGCACAAAATTTAAAGATCATTCACTGATAGATATAATACAGCATTTTATGCATATTAGTTAACAAAGATAAATACTTGATCATTTTTTGGTCTCTTTTGCTAACAACTATGGGTGAAAACACTGCTTCAAAGACCCAGAATCATGCTCATCACCAAGTTTTTGATGTTTCCCTCAGTGTGCCGCCTCAGGGTGGCTCCAAATGCTTCGACGACGATGGTCGTCTCAAAAGAACTGGTATATTCCATATCTCTGCAGAATCACAATTGTGACTCTGTGTGTGTTGTTTAGTGGGTTGCTCATAATTTTTCTTGGTTGTGTGAAATTAAATAGGGACTGTTTGGACTGCAAGTGCTCACATAATCACAGCTGTTATTGGGTCTGGGGTTCTGTCCTTGGCTTGGGCAACTGCGCAGCTTGGGTGGATTGCTGGCCCAACTGTCTTGTTCTTGTTCTCCTTTGTGACTTACTACACTTCTACTCTTCTCGCTGCTTCTTACCGTTCTGGAGACCCTGTCACTGGCAAGAGAAATTATACTTATATGGAGGCTGTTCGATCCAATCTGGGTAAATATTTCGTTATATTTCAAAGTTTCAGGCAAATTAGCAAGTGGGTTCTATTCAGAACTTCTAAAATTGATCTGAATTTTATGTTTTCTTCATCTTTTCAGGTGGTGCTAAGGTCAAAATTTGTGGGATAATTCAGTATTTGAATCTCTTCGGAGTTGCTACTGGATACACTATTGCAGCATCTATAAGCATGATGTGAGTATGGCATTTGAAAATAGTTTCGTTTTTAATATAATTGGTGTTTGGGAAATTTTTATGCTAATGGGTGAGTGGCATTTGATCAAACAGGGCAATCAAAAGGTCTAATTGCTTCCATGAGGGTGAAGGGAAAAATCCTTGCAAAGTATCAAGCAATCCTTATATGATCGTGTTTGGTGTGGTAGAAATTATTTTCTCTCAGATTCCAGACTTTGATCAGATATCATGGCTCTCAATTGTTGCAGCAGTCATGTCCTTTACTTACTCTTCAATTGGCCTTGGCCTCGGAATCGGAAAAGTTGTAGGTAAAATAAGCTTCAGTTTCTGATTTAGTCCTAGTTTCTGGAGTTAATTAACTTGGTTATATTGAAGGTATATTGTCTCGAGCCTTTCTGAATCAATAGCTTTGTTTTTCTTCATGATCAGAAACTGGAAAATTCAGAGGAAGTCTGACTGGAATAAGCATTGGCACTGTAACTCAAGCCCAAAAAATCTGGAGGAGCTTCCAAGCACTTGGAGCCATAGCTTTTGCCTATTCTTACTCTCTCATCCTTATTGAAATTCAGGTATATTCTCACTCCTAGGTTCATCAGACACAGCTTTGTTTCCATTTTATGCTGATGTTGTTTTTACTAATTATGTTTTCTTGCATAAATATATGATAGGACACTATTAAAGCCCCACCAACAGAAGCCAAGACAATGCAGAAGGCAACTCTACTGAGTGTTGTAGTAACAACCATTTTCTACATGTTCTGTGGCAGCTTTGGCTATGCTGCTTTCGGAGACATGGCACCCGGAAACCTCCTAACCGGGTTCGGATTCTATAACCCATATTGGCTTCTTGACATAGCCAATGCTGCCATAGTCATCCACCTTGTTGGTGCATACCAAGTTTACTGCCAACCCCTCTTTGCCTTCATTGAAAAAACTGCAACAAATTGGTTTCCCAACAGTCAATTCATCACCAAAGAAATCGAAATCCCAATCCCGGGCTTCAAGCCATTCAAACTCAATCTTTTCAGGTTGATTTGGAGAACAATATTTGTGATCATAACCACAATTATATCAATGCTTCTGCCATTCTTCAATGACATTGTTGGAATTCTCGGAGCGTTTGGGTTTTGGCCACTCACAGTTTATTTCCCAGTGGAGATGTACATAGTGCAAAAACAGATACCAAAATGGAGCACTAGATGGCTTTGCCTACAAATCTTAAGCGCTGCCTGCCTCATTATCTCCATTGCTGCCGCGGTCGGGTCCTTTGCCGGAGTTGTTACTGATCTGAAAGTTTACAGGCCCTTCAAAACCAGTAACTGATTTAGTTTCAATTTCAACTGCAGAAAAGATTTCCAAAAGAAGGGGAGAAATGAACTCCTTGTTCATGACCAATAGAGTGATGCTGCAATTTGTATTCTGTAGTTTAATGTTGGTTTTTACTGTTCCGGAAAACGGCAAGTCCCCATGTATCTTTTTTTATGGAATTCAAAAAATGAGTAATTTTCAAGCAAAATCTTACAAAACTTGAATCTTTCAGTTTATGTGTGAGTTTTAAGTTTATTCTTCTTAAAATACTAGCTATAATGCAGTTAAGTGCCTGTTGGTACTATGTCAAGTATGTAATATTTGCCAATTAATTGGGGTGGATTTGTTTTTTAATGACCCGTGAACATCCAACATGTACCATACCACAAAAAAAAACAAATTTACACAGACCAGGTACACTTGAGGCAATGCAGAGATTACATGTTTTCCTTGATTCATGTTTTTTTTATTATTGTTAATGAGGAAGTTCAACTCTTTGTATAGTTGTATTGAGCTGAAGGTAATAGTGGGATCCAGCTATATGAATGAATGAGTTGCAAGATAAGTGATTCAAACTATTGTGATTCCTTGACTAAATAGGGTACCTTCATAAGCACCATCAAAAGTGCCTTTTGACAATTATGGATTGGGGACTAACCTTAGCACATCAATAGTGTTGCTCCATTATATTATGAGCATTACGCATTTATATCGTGAAAATTATCGCTTCATATGCTATTACTATTAATAAAGGAATAGAACGGGTTATGTGTCCTCTCTTAATATATATAATTCTCTTATTTTATTCTCTCATAACTCCACCTCTAATTGTACTAAACCTTACTTAACCGCCTTATACGTTTATTTCTCTTAAATCTCTTCCCAATCACATATCTCACTCACTCTCTACTTTGCAATCGCGGACATGGATGGCAGTGTGCCGGACCTTCTAGAATTGGGTTAAGATCCTACCAAACTTATACAGGAATAAAAATCTCGTAAACGAGATTGATTCTCTTTTTTAAGGTACAAATCAGGTGACCTTTTTGGAAGGATGTAAGGTATGGACCACTTTCTTTTACACATAGACAGTGAGTGACCTTTGGCATCTATTGACACCACTAATAAAGGAATGGACGGATGGAGGAGAAGTAGACTCGAAATTTATAAATGAGTAGGGGAAAAGGTGTGAAGGGTTTGCATGAGGTTCTGTGAAGCCTTTGTCTCATATCTTTTAAAATATCTGTCGAAATGCATGCCAGAATTACCGAATTATAGTCTTTTTCATGGAAGTTTTGGCCATGAAGTCTAGCGTTTGGAAACTGTCTTCTTTTCTCCCACTAACAATAAAGCAGAACCAAGTTTGATAAGCAAAATATATGTCCCACAAAAATTGAAGGGTGTCTTTAAATTGCATCTCAAAAAACAGTATTTGAAAATAATTTTTGTTAAGAGTTTTAAGAAAGAGTGTTTTCAATTTTTTATATTGCAAGTAAAACCTATTTAATTATATATTTTTAAAAATAGTTTTAAATAACAGAAAATAATAAAACTTATTTGGACAATGATCCATAAAACCCCCATACACAGCAAACACACACACACTTCGCACACAACAAACACACCCACACACTCACACTGCAAACACACACACAACCCACACACTCACACATCGCCCAGCATACCCACACACAGATTTGTGTTCAGATCTGTGTGTGTATATATATAAATATGCTGGATTCGGTAGAGATGGAAAGTTGAGAGAAAGAGAGGCCTCCAACGCAACTGAACTGAGTTATAAGAAAGATAGCTAAAAATATTTCTGACGAAACTCGAAGTCCAGACCTCATTAAAGAGGAGGTGGTGTTTTCGATGTTTTCATTTTAGCTTGAAAATTAAGAGAACATCATTTAAATGTTTCTCAAAAAATTAGTTCAGTTATCACTTTTTTCTAAAAATTGGAGAACAAAAAACCTAACCAAACAGGTTTTCTCTTATTTTTAGAAATTTAAGAACAGAAAACTGTTTTACAAACACTAACCAAACACACCCGAAGTATCTCTCAAAAATATGTTAAAATTTTGAGTAGCTACTCTAGTGATTTAAGTATTTTCATAAACTTTTCATGAAGAACGAATTTGTTCTCAAATATTTTCATTTCAATCCATCTTGTACTCCAACTTTTCAATACCCCTCACCCCATCGCCATCAACACCATCATGGCCACAATTGCCAACGCCACCGCTACCTCTTCACCACCAACATCATCGCCACTAGACCACAACCATCACCCCACCACACTTCTATTACTATCTTCATCATCTTTAACTCCAACTTATCACTGTTGTCACCACCTCACTATCATTGTCTCACCGCCACCACTGCCACAACCACCATCATCCCACAATTACCACCACCCCTGCCATAATCACCAACCCACTCCAACAACATCCTTGCTACCATCATCCCCCATTAATGCCTCGTCACCATTGTTATCACTCCACGACAACCACCACCAACACATCCCACCACCACATAATTATTGTTGAAACCACATAATCATAATTTTTGCCACCTTGCCACCAATTTAGCTGTTACCACCATGGTGATGGTGGGACGCACTGAGGTGGGGTGCCCTGACGAGGTGGGGTGCCCTGGCGAGGTGGGGCGCCCTGGCATTCTGGTTGAGACGCTTGGAGCGTTGCCCCTCCTGGCTGCTGGGGCACGGCTCCTAGAGGGTGCCCAGTGAGCATCAATTGGAGAATTTGTTGGTTTTGATTTACCAACAACTGCATAGTCTCTAGTAGTTGCGTTTCAACAACGAGGTTTGCCTGCGAGGACGGGACCTCGTTCTGACATGATTGATCATCATTTTCCCTTTGTTCACTTATGACCCTAGTTGTAATAGCCATAAAAACGAGAATACAGTAGGGTGAAAACTAAGTCGTTCCCACAAACGGCATCAAACTGATAATGCATAAATGTGTTTATGCAAAATCAATCAAAGATGTAGTGGTGTATATAATGGGGTATGCTCAACACAGTAAAAGACACAAATTAGGTGCTTCGGTCTGAGTAACCTACTCCATAGAAAATGGCTATAATGGTCGGGGAATCATATTACTCAAGGTGTATAGAATACTGAGATTTGTGCGATGCCCCCCCCCCCCCCCCCCCAATGTATAGACGGGGCTTATAATTTATAAGCGAGTAGAATTTTGCAAGGGCTCCGAGGGAGCCTTGATTGAGGCGCCATTATAGGGAGCGGGGTGGTTCCGTAAGGCTGACGTCATCCTCGTAACGCGTGTGATGATTTCGTGAAGTTTACAATGCGCACCCCGATGATTGTATTTCACGATTCTCTTCCTAAAATAGATATCCCCACGTGCGCTAGTAATATACTGGTCTTCCAAGACGGTGTGTATGGGCCAATTGAAATTGTGATGAGCATTTGTTGGTCTACATATGTGACTTGGACCTGGGCTGCATCTGTGATCTGGGCCTAATTCGGGCCAGGCCCATCAGAATCAAAAGAAACGAGTCTTTGGTAATGTGACCAGTGAAAGAGTGTTTTTGGGTTTGAGATATTGCATATTGTTCGAATTTCAAATCCTTTGTTGAAATCATGCAAACTTCGACCGCGAATGATGGAGACATCATAACCGTTGTCTCCCTCTTCCTGCAGTTCTCGTCAGTTTCCTATTATAGGCATGTTAACTCTTTAACTTCAACAAGGGCTAAAATGAACTTTTTCTACACTAGTTAGACTTTTTTACAAAAAAAATTTCCAGTGTATTTTTTTTCCTAACAAGTCTAATACTGTGCACTGGCCTCCGGTTTTCCTATCCCCCAATTGACTGTCTATTTTTTTCATTTTCTTATTTTATTTCCTAACATTTTTTACGTTAAATGGTCCAATATATGGCAATTTAAATTGGATAATAAAACTGATCGCATTATTGAAGAAAAAACACCAAAGTGGATCAAATGGGTTTAAACATGCTGATAATATGTGTAAAGAATTAAAAACCAGTTAAAGTTAGGTTTCGGCCACTTAAAAGGGAAAAAAAATACACAAATCAAAGCTGAACTGGGTGGTCAGAGAGAGGAGGAGGAGGGGGGGTTATCAATAGTGGGCTGGTCAGTCGTATACAAGTGCATTTATCCATATACTTGTCAGACCCCATTCCCAGTGATCTCATAAAATGCAGTTTAATAATCTACACTTGCACCTTTTCCTCCCATGGATCCACCCAAAAAGTGCAAATCTAAAATTTCATGTATAAAAAAACTCCTCACCTCTTTACAGTTAAGAGGGCAACGTTCAACACTTACGTCTAAAAATATACACACGTGTGGGTCTGCACGGCAAAAAATTCGGCAATCAGAACGATATTGAGCTGCGTCACCGCTCATCAATATCTAACATATCTAGAGAGAGACGTTAGAAGTCTCCCTTTGTGTTGAGTTGGAAGCAATTCCGATGTTTTTAATACATTTTCTCTTTAATTTTATTCGTGACAGATCATTCACTATTAATAAGCGAGCGATCTCCTTATATATAATGGATCGTATTTGAATTAGATCTCACCCTCTATCCATAAAAGGTTTTTGCATGAATTACGTATAAAGTACACATACGTTGATATATAATGAATGTATTCATTAGTTATAGACTTAATCTTTTAAATGAATATGAGTTTCAAACATATATATATATGTTGGATCTATTATCGTTAGATTCTCTGCCTTCCAACGGGCAACGGGAAGTCCCATTTTCCTCCACTTTTCAATCATGAATTACTTTTCAATCATGAATTGAAGCACATTACCCGCAAGCTATAAACAAAGTTAAGATTTACCGCACATGGAATTAATAGACATATCCATAAAAACAGTGAAAAGTTACTTTTGGGTTGATTATTAGAAAAAGAAAAGGTGGAAGTTCAAATAAGATATTAGATTATTAAGCTGTATTTTATGAGATTACTAGATTTAAAGTGAGACAGTTATAATGATGAATATACATTTAATGATCATATCTCTGCATATTTAAATGGCAGTGGAAGTGGTGGTGGCCAAGAGGAAGAGGTAGGCGGGGCCAGCCGCCACCGTTGGTGGTGGAATTAGAGCTCGTGATTAACACATGGCTAGCCTTTTTAAAGTATTTCTTTTTACTCAAGCCCTAATCTTTGAGCTATGAGTGGGTGGGTAGTGAGCTTTATCAGATTTTTTTTTTTTTTTCTCTCTCAAAGTTGCTTCATTGGAAGTTTCTCCCACTTCACCTAGCCCAATTTGTTTTGCAGTACTAGGTTGTGGAAAGAGTTATTACTAGGTTATTAATGGAGATTTTTCGAGTTTTGATATGCTCAAAATCGGGTGGCATTAATCGTTAAACCTCGAGCTTGATTATTGATCTTTGGTTGTTACTTAAGTTTGTCACAATTTATAGATTATCTGTTATATTATTATCTGTCGGGATAGAAAAATATACATAACATTACAAAAGAATCGATATCAAGCCTACTAAGCCGAGTGGCCCATTGTTTGGGCTCAATTTGAATATTAAAAAAGTTTAAAAATTTTGATTATACTTGACTGTATACCAATACAGACGAGATTGAATGAGTCAAAATTGAATCAAATTCGAACGAAACATTAACATATCTACTTGTTACCTTTCTTCTTTTAATTCTTACCCATTAGTAAATGGCCCAAAAGAAATTCAGCAGAGAGTAAAGTATCATTTCTTTAAGAAGGATTAACTTCAAATGAGCTAATGATTCATTTAGAAGGTAATGATAGAAGAGCTGAATCTTACTTGAATCAAGTAGTTTGGTTCAAGATTTAGTTGAATGTTGTAATTTAATTTATTAAATTGAGATTATCATTAATTAATTCACAAACCAAATCAATATTGTCTTGACTATGAGGTAAGGCAATCATTCAATTCTTTCCGACAATCTGTTTATTAAATAGACCGAAAAGAAATTCCATATTTTCCATATTTAGTGGAAGTCTATTGCAACTAATTGGGTTTAGTCTAGTTGACTACCTCTAACTCTCCTAATTGATAGATCTGAATACATTGGGATGATCTACCAAGACGAGAATTATGGGGAAAAATATTACAGGAAATCTGAATCTATTTATATCTTCACCTATGATTGATTCTCCAGTATCACATTATCTCCTTAAACCAACAAAAAAAAAAGGGGGTAAATTTCACTGACACCCCCTCTACTTTTTGAAATATCATTGCATACCCCTATTAGTTTTTGTCTGTTAACAAACTTAATGGAGGATGTAATTTTACATTTTTATCCCTATTAAAACTCCCATTTTACTTAATTATCCTTACTCAAATTAATACAAAATTAATCTATAATTTTATCAAATTAACATCAAAATGAACTTTAATTTTGTTTGTTTATTCAATTAATATTTAATTTTATCAAATTCACACCAAATTAATATTCAATTTCATCAAATTAGTACCAAATTAACATTAAATTTTAGGGTAAGTTTCATCTACACTCCCGATAGATAGGCCTAATTTCAATAAGACCCCTTGTCTGTTCTGAAATTTCATTGTACTCATTTTTAGTTAATGTATCTGTTTCATTCACACCCTTACCGTTGATCTCCGTCACTGACAAATAAAAAATGCTGATATCACACAATTTTTTTTTCAATAATACCTAAAATACCCTTTTAAAATGGACTTGACTACGGTACTGAAGAAATAAATTCGATATCGTACCTTCAATTTTTACCACTTTAATTAGTGTTTTTACAACTTTTGTGGGTCATTTTACAACCAAAAAATTTATCACTTGTGAGTATTTTTACCACATTTGTGGCAACTATTTTTATCACTTTTCTTTGTTACAAAAAAATTTACTATATTTGTGGGTGTTTTTACTATATTTGTGGATATTTTTATCACATTTGTGGATGTTTTTACCATTGTTAACTATTTTTACCATTGTTTGGGGTACCACAACAGTGGTAAAAGAACCCAGAAATTTGATACACGTAACCACAAATATCATCTAAATCCAGAAGGCTTATGATTTGGAAGAAGCTTGTACAGTATGGTTGGCTTTGTGACATGGATATGCTAACCCACTCGTTGCAACTGATGCTCAATCCTGATACTATCTTTGTTTCGTTACATTAGACAGCTAGAGAGGGGACAGATTAGCCACTCATGATTTAAACTAATATCTATTTCACTTGATAGACTAGGGGATGGGCTCATTCGACTAATCAGTGATCCACGAATCTACCTAACATAGATGCCCCTAAAATAGGGGATTAGTTGATCAGAAAGCTCGGGCAAGAGTAGGACAAGGTAGTAGGCTACTACTCTAGACTAGACTCACTTCTTTAAGCTCCGCCCTTTATGGAAAACTAAAGCACTAACATGTATGATTTATATTACATGACTTAATAAAACAACCTTTCACGCCATAGAGTTTTTGAGTTCTTGGCTTCTATTTTACACATCATAAACTTGTGTGGAAAGATCTTGAGAGGATGTATGGCACGATGAAACTTTGCAACTCTTGCCATTCTTGGCCACGATGATCGCCGACAAGAAGGTGACGGTCACTTGCCATAATATATAATAGTTTCACTGTACTATAACTAAATTTAAAGAAGCTATTTTTGTCGGCTTTCTTGTTCTTGAGGACTTTTTAGCCAGTAGGTTTTATACAACAGTGCCCATTCAAAAGAGAACAATGAGACGGATCCTCTTCCAGAAAGATCCACCCCATTGTTTCACTAGGATTTACTAGATACCTCAGAACTATACACCAACCTAATCTCTATTTAACAAGATCAAACAACTCCACTGGATATTTACACTTAAATACTACTCACTTACGCAAGGATATACCTGAAGGAAGAATCATAGCCATTGGGTCTGTTGGGTCAAACTTATAACCCCAAAGTACTTCACCATTTAGCCTTTCCCATTCGAGATATCCCAATGGGTTCCTTCGTTCATCACTAGCTTGTCATAGTGAATTGATCTAACAAGTTTTCTACAGCTTCAAAATGGCGATAAAACTGTCTACCACTTGCTACTTTCAAAATCATTATAGGCGGGAAGCAGAAGCTGGGAGCCTTGTCCAAGACAAATACATTTGGTCAATTCAAGTAAAAGAAATATTGCCGTAGACCATAGGATTAATGTAATTATGAAGCAAGTGTGTTCCAAGGGGATACGAAATAAGAAGAAACGCACAAGAGAGAATGTATTATTTTGAAAGAATTGAATTCAGTATCAAACTCCTACCCAACATCATAAAAGAACACAATCCTCTTGAAGATAACTCACCTCAACCTACATAAAGAAAATAGATTCAACAACTTGTGAACAGAGCAAACTGGATATGACTTTACAACATTCGGCAGTTTCTAGGGCCTCCTTTCTATTTTAACATATCCGTAACAGAGAATAGTTCAACATAAGGCGTGCAACATTGAGCCTCACCACTCAAAGGAAGTTTGTCTGGTTGCTCAGTGAAGCGGAAAAAAAACTCATCGCAATTCCTCTGAATTGAATTTGTTCCAAGCTTCCTGTTTTAGTATCAAAAGATGTAAGGAACCAAGCTTATGTTAATGAAACAAAAGTAGTCGAATCAAATTCAACAAGAGGAAAGGATGTTTGGTCTGTAGAAAGCAACATGATCATGAATTATGTTTAGCACTAGGCATGTGTATACTCCCAACAATATTTGCATATTTTCATTTCATTCTGTTATAAAATTTAAATTTCAAGATAAACCTTCTAAAGCAGCCACACAGATGATAGCCTTTACAATCAATCAGAGTGCAAAGGCTTCAGTGAGAAATTAATGACCTCCATATGGTACACATAGATAGACTTACAAAGAGCATAGAGAAGGATCCCTAGGTAATAATGGGCTTAAGAAAGAAGGGTGTATGAATAAACAAAGAATATGGATGTGATTACAGAAATTCAATGGAGCACCAAGTAAGATGAGAACAACAGCACGGGAGATTATTGGCACTAGTGAGCTCAGCAATAAATAATATCCTAGAATCCCATAGATTTAATAATCAGATGACAGACAGAACATTCTGTCCAGCTTTGGCGACCAACCTGTTCAAACAATAGCTCTTACCCAAACCAAATAACCAATCATACAATCAGAATAACAACCACTAATACCAAAGTTTTGTCACGTCATAAAGTTTGCCAGCAGCATACTCCTCGCCAGCAGGCATCATGAAAAGGGGAAGAGAAATCTATATTTGAAATGAAAATAGGTCCACATTCTACTCAGAATATCTCCAGCATTCCAAATCATGTAAATCTATAATAGCACATGTGAATTGTAGAGCTTTGAACCTCCCTTCCACCATCATACTTCCATGTTGCATAACTACAAATGAAGAATGTTCACAACAGACATGTTGACCTGCTAATTATAGGAGATACATATTGTAACAACTACCTATTTTCTGGATATATCTAACACAGGGGTCATTGCCTAGTTCAAGGTAGAATGCTAAACCCAACATTCACAAGGCTGTGGAATTGATCCGAGGGCAGCCATTTTGTGCCCATAATTCTAAAATTTAGGCCTGTACCCAATCTATTTATATATGACCCTCCCTTTATCATCAAACTACCCGCAAGTACAAGACATGTTTTGGTGGTGAAGATAGAGAACATAAAAGTGTAGAAACACATTTATTCATTGAACTCTTCAGAATGACAATAAGGTACCTTCAGAATATCAAAAACCTTCTCTGCAATATATTTTTGTTGAAGACTGGCACCTTTTTGTTGAACCTTGTCTGGATGAACACATAATGTTGCCTTGTAATAAACTTTTTTAACTGAGATAGAAGTAATCAGATCAGTCAATGAAACTGGCTGCCAACCACATTCAGGCCACAACACCTGCACATCATTCAGACATAAAAGATCAAATTAATATAATTGAGATTCACTTGCATTTCTACTTATAAACAATCAGATTAGGGCACATGTAAGATAACAGGAAGAAAAAAAAATCCATTTACAAAAATTTTGAATTCGGTGAATGCCAACTGAAATCATATAACTTGTATATGCCAACACCAGAAATACACACCATTTGCAAAGATGCTAACACAAACGAAAATGTATTATCTAAACGGAATCGGTATCTGTTTTAAGGGATACTCTGGAGTTCCACGATAAATGCCTATCATCTCTATGCGAATTCTGACATTCGCTTTTCATATTTGATTAGTATGAGCATAAGTTTGCTCAACTTAATAATAGTTGTCTTACTTGACTTGTTGACTAGCCGTCTTTCTAACTAATGTTATAACTTGACTTTTGAATTTAGAGTTCGAAACTGAGATAGAAAGAGATAGACTAAAAACGACATTTGTTACGTCAATGACACCAAAGGGATATTAAATAAATGGAATTGGGATATGGATGAAATATAATGAAATAGAGCCACTTTGAGGTTCCCTATGAAATGAGGCATGTAAGGGACCCACTACGAAGAAGAAGTTACGGGAGTTACGAAGGAAACTTCGAGCTCATATTGGTCACGGGTTGAGAACGGGAATTGAACTCTATGAGATCTAATCTCCCATTGTTCCTCAGTAGCTCAGTGGTAGATCGGTCGGCTGTTAATTGACTGGTCGTAAGTTCGAATCCTACTTGGGGAGATTTGATTAATTCTGAATTAAAGAATTTAGAATAAAAGGGCTACCTTTGACCGTTAAGAGTAGGTAATTCATTCCATGTACTCTAGGATAACTTATGTTCCCTCTTGTATCCTTTTTATCAATACAAAATGATCAACATTACTTCTTTGGAAACCCATCTATCACAACGAAACCCAAGAAGTGAGACAACCTTCCAAACACCAGCACAAAGAAAAGGAGGGGGAAATAAAAAAGCTTTAACTAGAACATAGGCATCTCCATTGGAAACTTTGATTACACGAGAACGAAAGAAAAGGAAGATAGAGGATATTATTACGGCTCCATTCCTCTGCTCATAACATAAAGCATTAAGATACAAAATAGAAATCCTTGATGCAAAACAATAATGAAGGAGGACAAAACTTTGGTTACAAGAAAAAGAATGAAAAGAAAGAGAAAATATTATTAGGGTTCCATTACTTTTAGCACAATGCACAAAGATGCAATATATAAACCATTTATAGGAGGGCAAAACAATAATGAAAATGACTAAACCACCCCTAAAACCAAACTACTACGTCCTTTTAGGTTTGAAAATATGTGTTGAACATAAAGCTTTTAGGGAAGAAGTCATGGATTGGCATGGGAAGGTAATTTTAATGGATGGGAGGGATATAAGTTTACGAAGAAATTAAAGTTCTTAAAACAAAAGTTGAAGGTTTGGAATAAAAAATAGTTTGGAGATATCAATGTTTTACAAAGAAGAGGATTTTGGATAGAATTGAAGATCTCGATAAAATTTAAGGAGGGGGT
This sequence comes from Ilex aquifolium, assembly GCA_951799425.1. Lineage (NCBI taxonomy): Eukaryota > Viridiplantae > Streptophyta > Magnoliopsida > Aquifoliales > Aquifoliaceae > Ilex > Ilex aquifolium. The sequence continues at coordinate 24,133,948 of OX637402.1, forward strand.
GTGTACTAAATGAGAATTTATGAAAAGAAAGATAGTACCTTAGGAATAAGTTTAAAGAGATTGTGTTTAAAGAGGAGATTAGTTGGAAGCAAAAATCAAGAGTTAAGTGGGTAAAGGAAATGGATAATAATTCCAAATTCTTTCACAGTGGCAAATGGGAATATGAAAAAGAAGCTCACTGATAAATTGGAACTTGAGGATGGTGTGTTTATTAAGGAGGAGAAGGCAATTGAGAGAGATTATTACGTTCTTTTCTAAGTTATACTCCGCACAAGAGTATCCTAGACCTAGGTTGGAGGGTCTTGATTAGTGTGCTATTGATGAGAAGAGAGTTAATTGGATGGAAAGACCTTTTTGAGATGGATGAAATTAAGGTCACAGTGTTTGAGTATAGAAAGGAAAAAGCTCTAGGACCGGATGGGTTCACTATGTGACTATGGCTTTATTTCATGAATGTTGGGATGTGATAAAAGATGATTTGATGGAAGGCTTCAAGGAATTTTTTAATAGTGGGGTGATTAATGCAATTACAAATGTTACATTCACTTGCTTAATCCCAAAAAAAAAACAAAAAAAAATTCCTTGAAGATCAAGAATTTCATGCCAATAATCTTGTAACAAGTTTGTATAAAATCATTGCAAAAGTGTTATCACTAAGGCTTAGGGAAGGGTTAAGTGATACCATCTCAGGGTATCAAGGTATTTTTATTAAAGGGAGACAAATTTTGGAAATTGCTCTAGTGGCCAATGAGATAGTGGAGGATTATAGAGCTAAAGGGATGGAGGGTTTTGTGTTTAAGATTAATTTTGAAAAGGCTTATGATCATGTCAATTGGAATTTCTTGGACTTTGTATTGGAATCTAAGGCTTTGGTTGAGATGCAAAAGGTGGATTCAAGGGTGTTTGCATTCCATGAACTTTACGGTTATGTTGAATGGTAAGCGTCGAGATAAATTCAAGGCATCGAGATGACTTAGACAAGATGATCCTCTTTCACCATTTTTGTTTACTACAGTGGCGGATGGTTTGAGTAGACTAGTGATAAGGGTTGAGGAGTTTCACTTGGTTGACGGATTTATGATAGAGAGGGATAGGATATCTGTTTCTCATTTGCAATTTGTTGCTGACACTATTTTCTTCTCTTCGGGGGATGAGGAGAAGTTTTTGAATGTTAAAAAGGTTATTGTTGTTTTTGGTTTGGTTTATGGTTTTAAATTTAACATGGAGAAAAGTTTGAATGTAAAAATAAATTCTATTCAAGATAAGTTAGATATGTTAGCAATGGTCCTGAGATGTTTAGTGGGAGGGTGGCCTCTGAAGTACTTAGGTTTGCCTTTAGGTGGTAATCCATTGTCTGTCACTTTTTGGGATCCGATTATTCAGAAAGTTGGGAAAAGGTTAAATGAGTGGAAGAAGACTGACATTTCTAGATGAGGTAGAGTCACATTGGTTTAGTCTATTTTGGCAACCATTCCCATATAGTTTTTGTCTTTTATCAAGATGTCTTGTGGGATGGCAAAGAGGATTGAGGAGATGATGAGAGATTTCTCATGTGAAGGAAAAGGGGAGGGTAAAAAGGACCACCTCATTTGTTGGGAGGTGGTATCTACGCCAAAAATAAAGGGGAGCCTCTCGATGAAAAATTTGGTGTCGAGAAATGAGGCTTTGGTCGGTAAATGGCTCTAATGATTTCCTTTGGATCAAGATTCGCCATAACATTTGGTTATTAAAAGTAAGTATGGCCCTAATGGACGGGATGCTAATGGGGTTGATTGATGAAACTACTCAAATTTTTGAAAATTCATTTCTTAAAGATTACCTTGTTTTTTGTCAAATGGTCAAGTTCATTATGTGCAATGGGTTGATAGTTTGTTTCTGGGAATATATTTGAGTTGGGGAGTCACCATTCTCAAGTTCATTTCCTCGTTTATATAGACTTTCTTGTTATCATGATCATAATGTTACTTCTTGGCATGGTTGGATTCCAATCAAATTACTTGAGACTTTGGCTTTCATAGGAATTTAAATAATAGAGAGTTTTCAAAATTAGTTTTGCATTTGCTTCTTTCCTTAATCCTATCACTTTGAAGCAAGACTCTTTGGAGATGTTGGTTATTGACCCATCAGGTTCTTTCTCACATAAATCATTTTTTGAATCTCTGATTAATAATTCTTCCATTCCTCTTTTTTTATCCGACATTGAAGATTTGAAAAGTTAAGGTGCCTATGAAAGTGCAAGTGTGTGCATGGGTGATTGCTCATTGTAAGGTTAATACCTATGATGTGATACAAAGGAGAAGGTTTTACACTAATCTATACCCACAATGGCGTGTTATATGTAGAGTAAGTTGTGGAAGTGTGGACCATTTATTTACATTGTTCTATTGCATTATTCCTTTATAATAAATTATTTGAGCTGGTTGGAGTTTGTTGGGTTGCCATGTAATCAATATCCTCCATTTTTTTTTTATAAGAAACAAACTTTCCATTGATAAGTAACAATTATAAAGTGTAAGAGGCCCAAAAAGATGCAAGAAAATAAATCATATCCCATATCCCTTCTTTCACATCTTTTTTATCTTGAAAAATTCTAGCATTTCTTTCCAACCAAATGACCCAACACTATTGCAAAGAATAACATCCCTTTCACCACCGACCAAGCCTTTATATTCAATTAAAAACATGGAGGATATTGAATGCCCCCAACGAACTCCCACCATCTCGAATAATTTATATCAAAGAAATAATGCGGTAGAGCATTGTAAAAATAAATGGTCCACAACACTCTTCCTAAACCAGAAGACGAAACGGAGAGACCGATTCCCAAGTGGAGATCGAGAACCGTTTCCGGCCAATTAAGCTAATAAATCAAGCACTTTAGGTCATAAAGGCAGTGTAATAAAGCATCAATATTGATTCGTCCATAATTAGATGAATCTAGTGTAAGGTTTTCTCCTTTGTAATATATAGTAGGTTAATACCTTAACATAAGCAATCACCCATGCACACACTTTGCACTTTTGGAAGCACCTTAACTTTCCAAATCTTCAATGCCGGATAAAAAAGAGGAAAGACAGAATCATCAATCAAATAATCGAAAAATGATTTACATGAGAAAAGAACCCAAAGGGTCAATGATCCAACATCTTTTGTCCAAAGAATCTTGATTCAAAATGATAGGATTAAGCAAGGAATGAAGAAAGATAACTCCGAAGACTCTATCATTTAAATTCCTACGAAATTCAAAGTCCTAAGCAATTGGATTAGAATCCGACCTATCCAACAAAACAACACTATGATCATGATTACAAGTCTATATAACCGAGGAAATGAACTTGAGAACGATGCTCCCCCACCCAAATATCTTCCCAAAAACGAACTCTAAATCCATTACCCACATTGAACTTAACCATTTGAGAAAAACAATGTAACCCTTGAGAAATAAATTTTCAAGAATTTCGGTAACTTCACCAGTCCTCCATACTTTTGGATGAGTATAAAGGCTTGAGTGGTGATGAAAAGGGGTTGTTGTTCGGAATTGTGCTTTCTTTGCAATGGTTTGAGTCTTCGTTGGAAAGAAATTCTAGAATTTTTGAAGATAAAAGTAGATGTGAAAGAAGGAATGTGTGAGATCAAATTTATTTACTTGCATTTTTTTGGGCTTCAAGGAGTTTGAAAGTATCCCTTTTTTTCAATTACCTCAAATTGGATGGCATCTTGTGGAAGATAACTTTTCATCTCTTTTTTTTTTTATGTTTATTTTATGCATGTAATAAGGTTGATCTAATGGTCCACTTTTGCTCGGATATAATAAATTTTTCTTATCAATGAAAAGTTTGTTTCTTATAAAAAAAAAAACTAAATAAAGTTCTTTTTCCTACATAAAGTTCTCTTCATTCGTTTGCCTCTCTCGTTAAAAAAATTAAACACAACCGTTAGGTTTGATCTCACAAGAGATAACGGTTAAATAGTCTTCCATTTTCACCCTCTTCTACTTTTTTATTTAGATGTTGAACCATTCAAGTTTTTATTCAACAGTCTATCAACTTTCCAGTCTCTCCGCTATATCCGTCTCTCTCTAAAAGTTAAGATCAAAATACTTCAATTCTCCCACTTCTACTCACAACATCCCAATAAATTAATAGTCCGTCTTTGATTTTTAACCATCTTCAATGCTCTGTAGTGTACCAAATTCTAATCATATCCCTAAGTTTTATGTTTTTCATAACACTTCGATCTACATATATACTAGGCTTGCATATTTTTTGTCTCATTTTTTCAATTTGTTGGATCTTACAATTCTTTATCCGATCCTCTAATCTTCCCAATCGATCTAAGGTAAGATCCCGATATTAAAAACCTTGCATGACAATTTTTCAACTTCTTCGTCATCACGTGTATAATAGGGTTACTACAGGGTAGGGATTGCGAATCTTTGGCTCTTCACCCGTCAGTATGCAATTCAAGGGTATAGTTGTGCTTGTGATTATGGGTCAATGGTGCAATGATGTGCTTACGGTTTGATGTGCTTATGGTTGTGGTTGTGGTTTTGGGTGGGTGGTGCATTTGTGGTGGTTATGGGTGGGTATGAGGTGGTGATGGTGCAGGATTTGCGATGATGGTGGTATATGGGTGATGCATGGTGCCATGGTACTTGTGGGTGGGTGGTGCGTATGCGATTGTGGTGGTGGTGGTCCAAGGTCTGTGGTGGTCTGGTCCTCTGTGGGGCCACAATTTCACACTCAATCTCAGGTACTTATCTCCCTCAATCATCTCTAAAAACTTCACATTGGAAGCACGCACACAGGCTGTGAGTCGAGGTACTTTTGCCTGCAATCCATCTATTGTACACTCAAATTAACATTATCATTTACCCACTTTTAGGGTGTCTCTTAATTTCTTAATCAAACGTTTGTGTGTTCTCTTTGAAACTGCTGCATCAATTTGAGAGAAACAAATAGTTGCAAGGTATGGCATAGCGGGAATTGAACCCACATCTCGTTGAGATGCTCCAGCAAGCAAGCACCCCTTTCGGAAGCTTCACTTGTAGGACAGGGGAGAACACTCGCAGGCGTGCAGGCATTTTGAGTAAACAAAGTTAAATTATGGTCAGGTCATTTGACACTTTAATCTAAGGGGTCGATTTTTGGGAAGACTAAAATTAGACACAACGCTTATATGACACAATACAACTCAATTCTCACCCCTGCCTCCAATCAACTCCTTATTGTAGAAGAACAGCACTTCGAACTAACCCACATTAATGGCTTTCAATACAAAAACTTCACTCTCAACTCTAATGTCCTTTTTGGTACAGAGGAATATAAAGTGGATGGAAAATGAAGAGAGGAAAATGGAGAAGATAAAAAAACATTCCTTCGTTTAGTATAGAAGGAAAATAGGAGGGAGAGGAATCCCTTTCCCCACCGCCCACCAAAAATTTTCCCCCTAGATTTGGGCGGAAAATGAGAGAGAAAAGAGGACCCTAGGCAAGAACATAATATTTTTACTCTTTTAACCTCTGTCAATTTCAATGACGTAAAATTTTTTTTTTTTTTTGATTCAAGACCCTTCAAAGAATTTCCTCAAAAAATTTTAAAAAAAAAGAACCCTTCAACAAAACTGGAACAACAAGACAAGCTTCGAACTTTCGAGAAGGATTAAACAGCCAAAAAAATGAACTTCAAGAGGAACCTCTTCAGTTTTGTGTGATTCGGTCCCAGCTACCAAATGATTTTTCTTTTTCAGTCATCCTCTTCAGTTTTGTGTGATTCAGACCCTCTCTCTCCAAGTGTGTGTGTGTATATATAGTTGTATCACTTTCGTCTTTCTGCCTATATAACTGTAGCAGAAAGTATCTCTCTAGAACATAGAGATGGTCTTATGTTTGTGTCAAATTTATGGTTGCCTACACTGCCGTATAGTGGGCATTGGACATGTGTGGCTGTGATGATTTTGTGAAGGACGTTTTTTGCCAGTAGGTTTGGCTGAGTAGGATTCCACAAAGAGGGATAATAGTAAATTTGGCATGTATGTATTTTTCTTTCCTTTCACTTTTCCTTTCATACCAAGCAATAGAAAATTTATCCTTCCAATTTTCTATCCATCGTACCAAACAAAAAGAAAGGAAAATCTATTTCTTTCCTCAAGAGATGGAAAATTCATTTCTTCAATTTTTCATCCTTCCATTTTTCCATCCACCCTACCAAACACACCATAAAATCTGACTCCATAAAACTCATCAAAAGGGAATTCTACCACCTCCAATTTCATGATTTCTCTATAGATCAAATATATAACGTTATACTGGTTTAGCGTCACAGTCACAGGCACACACCAAGGGAAATCTACCACCTACAGTTTCACGAGTTCTCTATAGATCAAAGTATAACCTTATATTGGTTTAGTGTCACAGGCCCACACCAGACCAAAATTCCAGGCCCATTAGATGGTTTCCCGGCGAAGGGATCTTATACAGAAGGGGCACCCTTTACCCTGTGGAATATAACATTATCTCCCAACCAACCTCATGACACCCCCATCACAAACTTGTCCTGCTAACTTTCGTGTGCAGACCCCTGGAGTGGCCCCCTCTTGGAGACCCAATGGCTATGTGACACCTAGTACATTTTGATGCCCACGCCCACCAAAGGGACAAAATCTATTATGCCATTTAAGTGCTTGGCCTAGGGTCCTATATATGTAAGACCCTTTTCTTTTTCTATGTTGCGGGTTATATGTAAGACCTTTGCCCTAAAATGCGATGTATGCCAGTTACCATCATATGATCTGAGGCCCACACGTTACAGGGCCATAGCCAGGTACCAGATGTTTGCAACAGTAGCTATGATTAAGGAAGAGAAGCTTTCTTTATTCCCCTATAATCATTTTTGTATTCAAGCCTTGTCCACCTAAGCTTACTTTTCTATTCAATAATTCTAACAACTGCAATACAAAAAACACATTAGTTATAACAAAAGCATCTTAGAGAATGCAACCGTCTCCAATTTAGGAAGAAATAACCATAAAGATGCTAAAAAGAATAGACAGGAAACTGATAATTTTATGCATTTAAAAATGCTAAATGTAAAAGCCAAGGGTTCAAAAACAGATTATAAGATAACGAACACACATGTTGCAATGATGATAACAATGCACGCAAATTTCCCTCTTTTCCTGCAGCCCATCGCTTGATATCATCACCAAGAGTTTCAGCAAGCCTCTGAAATCATGCAGTTCAAGTTTAAAGAAAACAAACTAAGCCACAAAATTTAAGCAGCTACACAGTGGGGATAGAGAGAGAAAGAGGGAGAGGGTGAGTGTGTGTGTGTGTGTGTGTGTGTGTGTGTGTGCAAATACACGAATAAGTGGCCAGACCCATCCCATTCCCTGCCCCTCTTTTTTCATATCTTTCTCTAATTAAAAAGGATAAGCAGTCTTGTGAAATGCATGCTGTTGTTTTAGCACCACAATTATAGATACTTACATGCCTCTCTTCTTGCTCCCGCTGAGTCTTAAGATCACGCTGATTCTTTTCAGCCAGTGCATTAGCCTGATAATACAAAGTGTCGGAAACCATAAAGCACCAAGCATAAGGTAACAGTCAAAACGAACGTACACTTGTCAAGAAAGTGTCACATAGTATCAGCCATTAACCCAGATACCGCAGTGGGTGCGAAGTTGCCGAACGATATAAACATGAAATGCTAGACAAAATAAGAAATATAGCATAACAAGAGATTCAGTTCATATCTTAGTATCATGGAATGATATCGGCTGATTCAGTTACGATGACATAGACAACTCGAGTTTTCCCGGAGATGTCTCAGCAGAGTTGCATGAGACTGATGGTTCACACAGAATGAAGAACATTATCAGAATGGAAGGTGTCAAGACGGAAATGACTAGGCCAAGTCATAATGGTAACAATGTTTCTTGTAAAATGAAGTAGTAAAACTTGATGCAGCATGAAATGAGGAAAAACACACATACCATGCGTGTGTGGGTCCTCATATGATGGTTCAATCTTGCTCGCCGTCTTTCTTCACTTTCCCCTTCAATTTCCTGAAATTTCCCATGTGAAGCGGCAGCTTCTGTGCCAAGATAAAACAACCAAAAGATAATTAGCATTTAAGGAGATGATGCTTCAACATAACATGTCCATCCTATAATGAGAGTTTCATTCCAACAATGAGGTTACCTCCAAAAATGGGAGAAAAGTCGTCAAAAAAATTGGTTACAGAGACAGCCTTCTTTGTGCTGGATGGCATCCCAGAAGTAGTCTGTTCCACAACAGATCCTCTACTCTCTGGGAAGAGTGTATCAAACACAGGGTCCTGGAAGACAAAGCCATTTGCCTTAATCTCCTAATATCTACCAAAGCACAAAACTATGACAATACTTTTTGCAGCTCTAGGTTTTCACCTTAGTTGGAGACATTGGCCTTGCCTTAGCTCCCATACTAAAAATTGAGTCAAGATCGTTTTCAAACCCAATTGGAGACAGAACTGATCTCTGTCTGGCATCTTGATCCAGTGGATCAGAAAACAGCACAGAAGAAGTATATGACTGGGAAGAAGATGATTCTAAGACTACAAAGGGGTCTTCTGCCGTAGCGGAGGTTGGTTTAGATGAATGACCGCTCGAGTGCCAAGAGCGAGTTGTCTCCGATTTTTCTCTGTGTGAAGGGAAATAAAGAATATGACAATACAAGTAAAATATTGTAAAGCAAGACATTACTAGTGAAATCCCTGAAACAAAGTTGGGCCACAGAAAATAGACGGCCACTTGATGAGACACAAAACCAATCACCTAACAAATAGTTTCAGAATGCATTCAGTTGGTTAGAAAACAGCAGGCAGCAATAATAAAACATGAACACGATTGATTTTTTCCCCTTTCATAACAGTCAAACTGATGATAAATTAATAGCAAACATGCACAGGTCAACTGGAATGTTACAAAACATTATGATCTCAAATCATCCCAACTTCATTTACTACAAGACTGAAAAGGTGCATAATCTCTATATGCTTTGAGAAGAACCTTCAGAATGGAGGTGACGGATTCTGCAATGACATGAAATGGCACAAAACCACAGAACAACAATGCCGCCGCTTTTGAAACTGGTTATACTTTTTTCCATCATCATTCCGGGGGACAACTTGTTGAGTACAGATTTATTTCTTCGTCTTTACATTTACAAAGCAAAATTAAAAACATACGAATAAGTTGTGATTTATTTTATGGGCAAACGACAAGAATTGAAACCACGCATGGTGGATCCACAATCCACTGCCTTGATCCACTTGGCTACATCCGCCCCCTCTATTAGTCTTTACATTACAAAATATTCAATTTCAACCATTCAGCATTATTCCCTTCTTTTTTTTACGATACAAATTCTAAGCAAAAATTTCTCATTTTTATCTTTTTTTTATTATTTAAATATGCTAATTTCTACAAATCATCTATGCTTTTCAAAGACATCCTGTGATCACATAGTAAAGAGAGCTTATATCACACATCGAATAACTAGAACCCCAAAGGTTGGTTTATATGATAAAAGGGTGTCTCCCCTCATTGTCAATTGGTTTTGAGTTGGATTCTCTAATAGAAATGATATGGGACATCATGGGGAAACTACTTACACTTGAGGAGGATCAATTCTCAATAGAGGACCACTTGAATGGGATTTAGTTGACCCCACATATTTCTAACAGTATAAATGGCAGCAATCAGATTTGTCCATTACACTAATGCTACTCTTGCCAAATTTATATATCAATGTTGTGGCATTTTTTGAGACCCCCTTATCTCATGGTGGTGGTCACTGTACCATATCATTTAGCATTTGATGAGAGAAATATTGGTCTGTCCAATATTAGTGTGATTCTCTTAATTATCGTGAATGGGGCATGTTAGTATCTTCTATGACGTCTAGTGTATATGTTATGAAGTGCTTGGGTCTGGGATCATCACTGCTTACTCGTGCCAAGGATTACTTGAGTCTTACTCAAGGATTAGAAACTTCTTTATTTATTTGACTTGACAAAGAAACCAAGTTCTACCACGAATTTTAGGGCAGATAAAAAACATTTCAGAGCCAAATCAATAGCATGCAAATTGACAAAAGTATACAGATTCAGCAATTAAATTCACATTCGTACATACCCAATACTTGAAGGGCTGCTTCCACCAAACCCAGGTATCAAACCATCGAACCCAGAACCTTTCTCCTCCACTTTCCCTGAATTCCTCTGCGAATCATTAGAATTCAATCCCATGCCACCGAAATCTCCAAGCAAATCATCAACTGAATCACTCTGCCTTGGCGGGGACACCATTGACCCAAATACATCATCATAATTCCCCGAAACCGGGCCCTTCGACCCCGTAAATTCACCAAAAATATCATCATCGTCACCATGACCGTACAATTTTGACTTCGAATTCGAATTAGTTGAACCCTTAAGTATCGAATCCAAATCGAAAATAGATCCATTGCCACCGGCAACATGACTGTCCGACGACTTTTGATTAGAAATGGGTCCCCCAAATATATCATCAAAGCCACCAAAATTCTGGGTGGCTTGCCTATTATTTGAGCGTAAAAAGCCATCGAGATCATCAACAAAAGACCCATTAATAGAATCTGAATTCTGTACCGATTTTGGTCGGTTTATCGAAGATGGTTTGGTGTTGAAACCAGAATTTAGGCCCAAATTCTGGGGAAACCCACTGTTGAGGTAGGTTTTCCCCTTTAAATTGGCCATTGGGGCAGATTTTACAGGTGTTTTGAACCCAATGCTCTCCACTAAAACTCCAAACTCGTCCATGTTTAAAATGGGTTTAACAGGATTTGCGAGATTAAGAGAGATTTCTTATTGATTGAGCTAGAAATAGACCCTTAGCAGAGAAAGTAGGTAGAAAAAAAGTAGGTGTCTGCGTGTTCGTCTATATATGTATGTGCGACGCGATGATGCAGAGAAATGGGCGCGAATTGAGTGAAGAAGAAAGGAAGGGATGATCAGCCAAGAGGAAATGAAGGAATCTCTTTACCTCCCTCTCTCTCTCTCTCTCTCTCTCTCTCTTCAAGTGTGGAGCTTCGTAGAAGGTTGGTCGTCTTGTCAGCTCCCAATAATACCTGAGGGGAGAAGCCGTCAACGGTTTGAGGGAAATTGTGGTGGGCCTCCATATGGCGTGTTTCGTGTTGTGTTTCATTAATTCATTTAATCACTCTCATTCAAATTTTTACTCAAAATTATTTTATTTTTTTCAATAGTTCAGTGTTCGAGCTAATTTACGTGTATATTAATTAATCGTTTTCTTAGTTCAATCAAAGACATACCATCCACGTTAAATCCCCTCATAGTTTGAGCTCAAAAAATTGTCAATATTCAAATTTAAGACGTCTGGGTTTATAATTCATCATTATTACTACTTGAGTTACATTTTAGGGTTTTACTTAAATATTTCCTCAAATTTAAGTTAATATTTGAGTAAAAAATTTAAATTGATACAAGTATTCCAATAGAGAAGCTTAAAGTTAATAAAGGACAAACACAAATTTAAACCAGGACAAACCCAAATTTAAAAGATAATAGAATATGACCATTAAATCTTTAAAAAAAATAAAATTTAATCATTAGTGATTTGAATAAAAGTTTAAGTCTCCCTTCATTTGGATAACATTTTGAGTCTACCTTCATTTGGTATGAGTATGGGTTTAGGATTAGAAAATATTTTTAAGAGTTTTTTTTATCCAACTTTAAATTTAAGTTTAAAAAAGAGTAAGGGTGGAAGATACTCTAAGAGCATTTTCAGCTCTTACCCATTTTTGTACCTTTTTTTAAAAAAGGGTAAAAAAATTCTTAAAAATTTTCTCTAATGTTAGACCCATACTCATACCAAATGAAAAAAAACTCTTTTTAAACCCAAATTAAGGGAGACTCAAATCTTTACCCTTTTCACCAATGATGAAATTACACCTTCTTTTAAAAATTCAATGGTTATATTTACTCTCTTTTAAATTTGGATTTATTCTCATTTAAATTTAGGTTTTTATTCCTTTAAATTTGAGTTTCTCCAATGAAAAGGTTTATATCAAATCAAGTTTTTTTCCTCTTTTTTTTACTCAAATTTGGGTAAGAGTTTGGATTTCTATTAGATCTTTAAAGTAGTGTGAAATCTCACTATTAAAGATTTGTGTATAGATTTATGTCTCCCTTAATTTAAGTAAAAAAATGAGTTTCTATTGATTTGATATAGCTATGGGTCTACCATTGGAGAAAATTTTTAAGAATTTTTTAACCAAATTTACATTTGGGTTTACCCATACCCATATCAAATAAAAGAAGACTATTTTTTTACTCAAATCAAGGAAAACTCAAATCCATACACAAATCTTTAACAATGAGATTACACACTCTTTTAAATATCCAATGATCATATTTTACTATCATTTAAATTTGAGTTTATCCTCATTTAAATATGGGTTTCTCTTCCTTTAAATTCGAGTCTTTTCATTGGAGATATATATATCAAATCAATTATTTTGTCCTTTTTTTACTTAAAATTAGGTAATGGTTTGGATTTCCATTGGAGATGGTTTTAATCATTGATAATTTGAGTAAATATTCAAGTTTTTATTGATTTGAATAAAAATTTAAGTCTTCGTTGATTTGGTATAGGTTTGGGCATAGCATTGGACAAAAATTTTTAAAAAAAATTATCCAAATTTAATTTTAAATTTAAAAAAGAGTCAGGACTAAATATACTATAAAAAACTAATAATACCAATAAAAAAAAAAAAGCAACGTTAACCACTCGATTAAGAAACCAATAATACCAATAAAAAAAGCAACGTTAACCACTCGACTAAGAAACTAATAATACCAATAAAAAAAAACTACTATCAATAAAAAAATAAAAGCAAACTAAGAACCGTACAAAATAATGTTATTTAAATTTAATTTATTTAAATTTAATTTATTGATTTAATTATTATTTGTCATCAAAATTACCAGTAGATACTATTATTAGTTGAAATTCGCTACTAATTCAATGATTAAGATTAGAGATATTAAAATATGACATGACTCGTTAAGATGAACACGATACGAAATCAGATTTTTTTTTTTTTGATAAGCAAAAAAAAATGGTGGGTCAAGGGAGAGAGAAAAAAAAAAGATTCTCTGATTTTTCACTTAATCGAGAGAAACGAGATTCACATGTGAAAGGTGTATAAATGTTTGGACGAATTACACTTCTACCCTTTTAACTAGTAGCTCATCTCACATAATATTTGAAGTATTAAATTTCTTGCAATAATACTCTTTCAACTATTTTTTTTTTGGGTTTAATGGTCAGGGGTATTCGGGTCAACTTACATGCATTTCAATTAATTCTCTCTACGGTCTGGTCAAAAATAGGTCATACACGTCGAAATTAAGGTATTCATGAGGAATAAATCTATCACGGTCTAATTCCAAAAAGTTGCCACAATTTAAATTCAAGATGTCTCAGTTTATAACTCGTTTCACTCTCAACTATTTGAATTGGTTTTACAGTGTCCTTGCATAAATGTTTACTATTTTTTGAGCAAAAAATATTTGCGAATCGACAAAAAAGAAAATTAAATTGAATAATTCAAGTGGGAATTTGATAATTTGGTAAATGTAAAACTACAAATATAGTGGAAACTGTTAGGTGAAAAGTATGATAGTTGAGGATCAACCTTAGACCAAGTCTACTGTTGAGGGGTCCAAATATAATTTATGTTCAATATTTTTGACTTAGTGATATTTTGTACCTCAAAAGAATTCTTCGTCTTGTATAGGAGGATGGGTGGCCACTGGCCGCATTATCTTTTTTTTTTTTTTTTTTTTTGGGTCAAGTCTGGCCGCATTATCACAGCTCAGCTGTCGGTGCAAGGAATAAACTAGTAATATCTACAATCAACTTGTATGTCCCAACTTCTGGAAACAGGTTGTCACGTCACCAAAGTAGGTGCTATATTTTTTTCCTTTTTTCTTTTTGGTAAATTACACCGTTAGTCCATGAGATTTGTTACTTGTTACACTTTTGTCCCTAAAATTCTAATTTTGTCAATTTTGTCCTTTCATGTTAACATATTAACTCACTTTGGTTCTTACTCTTAACTATCGTCCAAAAATGTGACGGAAAAGAACACGTGAGCGTGAGAAAGTCTAAAGGGGCAGGGGAGTCATTTAACCTCTTCTCTCTCTCATTCTCTATGTATGTGTGTGGATCTAATTCCACATTCCCATTGTAGGGGTCATAATTGAGCTAAATTTAAGCCTAATTCAAGCCTAATTTACACATAAACGAGCTGACTCGTTTAACTATTTACACATAAACGATCCTAAAAAAATGTTCAAGCTTTACTTGTTTAACAGCTCTATCACATTGTCAAAACCCACTTGAACACAACCCTCCCCACGCCTCCTCTGCCCATCACCAACGCCACAAGCATGCATTCACCACCAAACAACATCTAAACCAAGCACCCATCAACCACCAATATCACTGCCAATAATCCATTTCTCCTTTCTCTCTCTCTCCATATAGATTTTTGATTTTGATATCAATTTTGACATGGAAGTAGTGATGGTGGGGCGCTGGTTGAGAGAAAACCTGTGCGAGAACCGAGAGAAAGATTTGATCGTCGTGGTGGGTGGTGTGATCAGTGTCGACATCTTTAAGACAGAGAAAGGGGTTGTTTTGCTGTGAACCAACCCAAACCCCATTTTTCTCAATTTTTTCGGGGGGAGGATGTTGTGCATAAAGAAATAATTCAGATAAAGAGAAAGGTGTTGTGTGTTTTTTGAGAGGGGAGCGTTGCTGGGTTTTTTTTTGGAAAGGGGATATTGTGCATAAAGAAAATTTTGAGAGAGAGAGAGAAGTGTTGGTTTTTTTTGGGAGGGGGTGTTGTTGGGTTTTTTTTTTTTGGGGGGGGGGGGGAGGGGGTTGTTGTGCATAAAGAAAAAATTGAGAGAAAGAGAGGGGGAGATATGTGTGTATTGAGCTTATTATGTGTGTTGTCAGTGTTAAGGGAAATGGAAAAAAAAAAATGAGGAAGAAGAAGAAGGATGTTTGAGTTAATGTCTAGTGTTGTTCATAAGTGTAATAAGAGTGTTTGGCTATAGAGATTGTTGGACAATGACAAAATTACCCTTAACTGCAGTCATGTGCATAGCACATGATGATCTTTCGTTATTGATTTAGACGGTAGTTAGGGCGAGAGACTACATCGGTCCAATATGTGAACTTCGAGGATGAAATTGACGAAATTATAACTTTAGGGACGAAAGTGCAAAAAGTGAAAAATCTTAGGGACTAACTATGCAATTTACCCTTTCTTTTTCTTTTCTTTTTTTTATGATGGAAACCAAATTAATTTACGTACATCTCGACTATCTCTCTAATCCGCTCAAAGATAAGCCATCTATGCTGAAACTAGAAAATTCATTAAGGATAAATCTACATAACTTGGTCTCAGTGAGTTGTCAAGTTTATGTTGGAAAAAATGAGTTTATGAACAAGTTATTTGGAGCAACTTTGGGATTGAATAAAAGTGGGATTCACATCTCGAATTAGTGGGACCATGTTTAAAAGTGTTATCCTTTGCGAGTAAATTAACGTAGCATATTTATTTGTTCAAAACTATTAAGTATTGAATGAGAAATTATGTCTCAAAAGTGATTCACTTGAACGGATGGAAGAAACAACGAGTGATATAGTGTAGTGTAGTGTAAAAAACTTGACCCACATTGGAAAGAAAAAAGAAGTTTTGGAAGTTAATAACCTCTTAGTTGACATCTTGAGTCGAGTCACAAGGGATACAACACTTTTGTGAGAAGAGCAAGCATCAATAAAGCCTTGGTTACCACATGTGCCACCCATCCAATTAGGTTGAGCTTGGGCTTGGGCCAATAAGATTTATTTTTTTGCTGAAAGTTTATTTGGCATGACGCAGGTTGTGGGTCAAATCAAACAGATCTAGATTTGGATCGCTCTTATCCTTTTAGCCACAATTTAAATTTTCTGCCCGTTATTATTTTGAATTTGGTGTCATTTTGGAGAATTGTTTGTTCATGCTCAGAGACACCATTTCACAACTGTTCTTTAAACAGTGGTGTCTTATGTCTTTTCAGGCAATCCGAACAAACACAAGAAAGTCTATAAAATAACTCACTTCCATTTTTAGGTATGAAAAACAGACGAAAAACATATAAAAAATTCATATATATTGTTGTATATGTTCTCTCTCTTTTTACATTACATTTCTGTTCGGTTCAAGCGTAAAATACAAGTTGTGTTCGTTGATTTTTGGAAATTGAAGTGATGGTTCTTCAAAAACAAAATATGTTTTATCTTAAGAGACAATTATTTATTAACCTTCAACACCGAGAGGGATCAAATATGTCTTAAAGAAATTGTGTTTCACAATGCTCGGATTATTTTTTATTTTTGTTATTTTATCATTATTGTTTTGCAATCAAGTAAGTGCATCATTTCTGTTTTGTTTATACATTATGTTTATATAATTGTTTTGCATGTAACAGTACACCAAGTGGAAAAGTTACCGTACTATTTTTTAAAAATGGATAGATTGGTTTAAGTTACAAAGTGTTTTTAAGCAATATAATATTTTTCGAGTTTTAATTTAATTTTTCGTTATATCATGTCTTTAAGTATGGGTAATTACTAGTTTTGTTATATTTGCACAATTATTTTAGAATATTTTAAAATATTTTAAGATATTTTGATCAATATTTAAAAAAAAAAAATTTAAAATTTTTTATTTTTTTAATTTTATTTTTAAAACTAATTGAAACGTTTTTAAAACACATAAAAACATTTTTATTTTTTAGATGCCGAAAGAATCTACCAAAACAAAATTTTGATTCATAGTCCGTTGTGCACTGATACAGTTGTTTTTGCTTCATGTTTCAGTATCTCCGGCCGTTGTGTTCTCACTTTGAGAGCTTCCCGGACTCTCAAGTCTCAAATATGCTCAGAATACACTGCTGCTACCTCAATAAAACATGTCTGAGGCGGCTGATTTTCTGCAGAATGTACAGTTCAAATTCAACGCAGAAAGACTCATCCGACCCAACAAAAAAAATCTGCAAAATCATCATGGCTTGCCCTAAACTAGGCCTCGACATTGCCCTCGACCAAAGTGGCATTAGGGTCTCTACAGATGTAGTCGAAGAAGTCCTCAAGAAATTCGAGAACGCCGGCATGCTGGCCTACCGGTTCTTCGAGTGGGCCGGGAAGCAACGGCATTACCAGCACAGCGTTAGAGCTTATCACACCGCCATCGAGTCTCTGGCCAAGATAAGGCAGTACCAGATCATGTGGGATCTTGTAAACTCCATGAGGGGAGAGAGAATGCTGAATATTGAGACGTTTTGTATAATTATGAGGAAGTATGCTCGGGCCCACAAGGTGGAGGAGGCGATTTACACGTTCAATGTCATGGAGAAGTACGACGTCACTCCAAATTTGGCTGCTTTTAATGGGTTATTGAGTGCTTTGTGTAAGTCGAAGAATGTGAGGAAGGCACAGGAGGTGTTTGATAAAATGACGGACCGGTTTGTTCCCGATTCGAAAACTTATAGCATACTGATTGAAGGGTGGGGGAGGGAACCCAATTTGCCCAAAGCAAGGGAAATTTTTAGAGAAATGGTGGAAGTAGGTTGCAGCCCTGATATAGTCACATATGGGATCATGGTTGATGTCCTTTGCAAAGTAGGGAGGGTTGATGAGGCTATTGAAATTGTTAAGGAAATGGAGTCTTGTGGGTGCAGACCGACATCGTTTATTTATACTGTCTTGATTCATACTTATGGTATAGATAATAGGATTGAAGATGCTGTGGATACATTTCTTCAAATGGAAAGGAAAGAAGTTAAGGCTGATGTGGCTGTCTATAATGCAATGATCAGTGCTTTTTGTAAAGTGAATAAATCTAAAAATGCGTATAGAGTTATAAATGAGATGGAGTCGAAGGGGGTGAAGCCAAATTCGAGGACTTGCAATATTGTTCTAAATAGCTTGATAGGTCGTGGAGAGACAGATGAAGCGTTTAATGTGTTCTGCAAGATGGTGAAGCTATGTGAGCCAGATGCAGACACATATACTATGATGATAAAGATGTTCTGTGAGAGGGATGAGCTTGAAATGGCTCTGAAAGTGTGGAAGTATATGAAACGAAAGCAATTTGTTCCAAGCATGCATACTTTTTCTGCTCTCATTAACGGGTTGTGTGGTAAGGCGGATGCTCCTAAGGCTTGTGTTTTAATGGAAGAGATGATAGAGAGAGGTATTCGGCCACCAAGGGTGACATTTGGAAGACTAAGACAATTGCTTATTAAGGAAGGAAGAGAAGATGTTCTTGAATTTCTTCATGAGAAAATGAATCTTTTGGTCAAGGACCCTTTGTGTGACTGAAAAAATGTGGCTGACAAGTTAATTGAAAAGTAATCAAGGCTCTTGATTGTGTGGTTCAAGCAATCAGCATATGGGATTGGGAGTTTGAATTACTATTATTGCTGGGGAAAGACCTCGCTTCTCAGGTCAGTTTTCTTCTTTTATATGCCTCATTCTAGATTCCATTGAATATTGATATTTCAATGCATTGTCTTCATGTATTTTTGCATGTTATGTGCTTTATTGTTTCTTGTAAGTTGTAAATGAGAAGTAATTTATTTTCAGCTTGAAGAATTATGTTGAAGAAACACTTTTTGTTGTACACCCAAGGATATATGTGGGTGGAAAAATCATCTATATTGATGGCAGTTGTTTCCCTACATAAGATGGAAGCAAATGTTAGTTCTCTAAAAGAGGATGACACTTGGGACAAGATATCATTCAACATAAGGAAATGGGAAGTATTGTTTGAGACAATAAGAACAGTAAAACATTATCAAAGATAGAAAGGGGAAAACAGTATGGACTGCAGCATTTTAATGTGCTCCCCAGATGTCCAGCCCACATTGGAAAAGACCAAGTAGTAATTATACGTGATATATCTGTTATCAGAGGAAAGATCAGATGTATTCATTACCCTCGAGCTTAACTGATTAATTATAAAAAATATTGTGACTATGTGCTGTTTAATACTACTCAGTTTTATGAGTTTGATTTGCTTTTGCAGGTTCAAAGGATGAACATCACACAATGGGAGGAAAAATTTCAGAGAATAGGTGATCTGGTGAATGGAGCTTGACTTTTGACGCTTTAGAGAGTGCAATGTGCTGCTGATATTGTGATTCAGTATTCTTTATTTGCAGAGTCATATCAGGCACTCCTTTCAAATTCAAATGACCCTTCTTTCCCTTTAGACAAATCTCAAGTGGAAATAACCGAGCTCTTGTCCCTTAATTGCCTAGTTGCCATGTTTTACTGTTTCAACATTTTGCCATGGCCATGGATAGGCTTCCAAGTTTTCTCTGATCCAATTTTTTGGAGGCTGCCTTATCTCCCTAAAATTTCTATGGCTTAACCATCTTCCCAATACCTAAAAGAATGCTTGAATCGAGAGAGCAGATGCATGATAGCGGCTTCATGATCTCCTCCATCCTGTGATTTATTGCTGCATTGACAGAAAGGCAAAGGATTACCACAGCTTGCTAGAGATATGAAAATGGAGCAATGGTGGGAGACTTTGACTGATGCTCTGTTGAGATCCAGCTGATGATGCTCCAGGTAAGAGCTGCATGATGGTGGACACTTGATGTGAGTTGGGAAATTATTCTGGCGTTCTGCTCAATATTTTTGGACCAAATGCAAATATTGCAAAGTTGATCTCCTCTATTTGAATTACTAGTAATTTACCTATTTAGTTTTTGTTTAAATTCATGGTCAACTGACATAACAAAATTATAACTAATATCCTCAAATTTTCTTGACTCTGAATTACTTGTTAACATGTCAAAGCAATCTTCGGATTTTCTTGATTAAGATTACAATTTTCAAATTGTACCTTAACACAATATTAACTCGATAAGAAATTAACGGGTTAAGATTGATTGTGTTTCAAGATAAACCTAAGAATGATATACATCGCTAACATAAATAAGTATATGTATTAATGTCAAACATATAAATAACTCGATTTCGACATGATGAATACATTTAGTTGGTATTATCTAAAAAGGGATAGTGAAGCCATTTATTTATTTATTTTTATTCCTCTAGTATTGTATGAAATAGATATTTTTTTTACTTGATCTTATAAGCATATAGACTAAGTAGATTTTGATGAAAAAAAAAATCTTGTGGAAAAACTTATGGGCAGGGAGTGTAGTCGTAAACGTGGATTTGTGGCTTATGGGTGGTTATACATGTCAATTGAACATAAATCAATAATTATTATTAAATGAATTAAGTTAATATTATTTTTTTTATATTACTAATTAAATATGTTAAATTAAAATTATTTAATAATCGAAGATGAAGAGGCACACTCAATGTTGAACAAATATAAATTTGTTGGGTCATTTCTTTTAATTTTTTTTGGGGGGTAAAAAAAGGAAATTTATTGCATTTGTATTTGTTCCTTTCTTTGCAACCAAAAACCATTTCAAGTCAACCGGCAAAGAAAGTAGAGTTAACTTAATATGACCCCAAATTAAGTCATTTATGTCAATTAAAGTTTTAAATTAATTTAACTCCGTAATTAAATAATTTTACAATATGAAAAAAAAAAAGAAAAAAAAAATTATACAATATGATTCTGACTTTATTGTTTAAATTCACTATTAATTTTAACGAAAAGTCTTATATACACATCAAATATATAATCTATTCCGATTTGTGACTTAACGTGATGTGTTCGGGTTTTTTTTTTATGATTAAGGGATTAAATAATCGTTATTGCGGAATTTAAAGAGGATTAAATATATATAATTTTATCCTCGTACATAAAGAGATTGTTTTCATATCCACCGATACTAAATTAGTTCATAGGACTCATTGACACAATATGACCCCATATGCGTAGTTAACTCAACAAAGTACACAGCGCCAAAGTAACGAACACGCCATGGAGCAACCGGAGTTGCCGGAGTGCCCGGTGTGCCTGCAGTCCTACGAGGACGTTTCCACCATCCCTCGTGTACTCGCCTGTGGCCACTCGGCCTGCGAGACCTGTCTCACGCAGCTCCCGAAGGCCTCCCCTCACACCATTCGCTGCCCAGCATGTACCCAACTCGTCAAGTACCCACACCCACAAGGCCCATCAGCTCTGCCGAAGAACATCGACCTTCTTCGCCTCTCCTCTCTCCTCCAAAACCCAAATTCTAGCAATCCCCGAAAATCAACCCACAAAGAATTGGCTCAAAAAGTTGAAGAATTTATGCCCAATCTGTGGTCTTATGAGTTCTATTTGAATTGGAAGGAGTGGATTGTTCCAACAGACGCGGTTTTGGTTGAATCGAATGTTGAAAACGATGGGTTTTTTTCTGTTTTGTCTGGAAGGATTGTGCAGTGTGAGGGTTTAATGGGATGTTCGATGAGTTGCTTGTTGAAAGAGAATCAATTGGTGAGCCTGGTTAGAGTTGGTTCGTACTTGGGTGGAAATGAATCAAAGTTTCGTTATAGTTATGTTGCAAAAATTATGAGTGTTTTATATGGAATGAGGGATGGCGAAAGAAGTGACTTGGGTTTGCTTATGGGTTCCAGTTTGAAGCAGTGTCGAATGTGTAAGGTTTTTGGGTTGTGGTATAATACGGAGGATCAGTCTTTATATGTAGTGTCTGAGAGGTATGGTGGCAAGCATTTGAATGATTTGGAAAATGGGTCGGTTGGTCGAGATGAGGAGAAAATGAATTTGGCTGTCAAAGATGACATGCCTACCTTTGCAATTATCGGTATGGAGCTATGCGAGGCAGCTAGTGATTTGCATTCACAAGGATTAATTTTGGGTAGTTTTTCTCTGCCCTGTTTCAATGTTGATCATTTTGGTCGTCTTTATATGGATTTGAATGAAGTCATGGTGTTGGGTAGGAGAGTTAGTAAAATGATTGCAGAGGTTGTTCGTATGAAATTAAAATCTGATGACAAAGAATTAGATGTGTGGCTGAAAATGGATGCATTGAAAACTGACGCATTTGTCAGTCCAGAAATGTTGTTAGAGTTCTTACAGAAAGAGAGTGTTGAACTGGCTTCTGGTTGCTTAAGATATGCAGTCGGGTATGGTTCAGATGTTTGGTCATTAGCTTGTTTACTCATTTGCCTTCTTATCGGAAGGCCGTTTACTGAAGAGATGCAGCATTATTATGGTCTTTTTCCTTCAGTGATTGAGGAAGAGGGTTCTGATTATATGGGTTTGTACACCGGTTGGATGGAAAAAGTTATTGGTTTGTTGGAACATAGATTGGGTTCGGAGTTTCTGTCATTAAAAGATATTCTATGCAAGTGTTTGAGTTATGACCCAGGAAGTAGACCAGTTGCAACTGAGCTATGGAAATGCATTAGACAGTTAGTTATTAAACCCGAGTGTGACATGATGGTTGGTTTGGAGCACAAGGTGAATGAGGAGAACTCAAGTCATTGCTTGGTTCTTGGGGAACTCTGTCAGTTACATCTTGAAACTTACAAAGGATCAGAAAGAGGAATGATAGATGGCTTGCAGGCTAAAGATGACAATGATAAAGCAGATGTGGATCAAGTTGCGGAAGGGAGGGTTGACAAAGATGTTGTTGAGGGCCTATCTGGGAGTCATGTAAAAAGTATTGATCTGAAGGGTCATATTGATTGTATCACCGGATTAGCTGTTGGAGGTATAGATTTTAATATAGTGCAATCTTGATTAAGGGCCTTTATATTTTTTGATATTCTCTAGTAGCTCTTCAGTTACTTTAGGTGTTGAACAGCCAAGTATCCTTTGATTGCATCACTCCAAAATTTTATTTGTGGCATTCGTGTGTGCCATCTCTATGTTGCCAAGTGGAAGTTCCATTCTGGTAGAAAAAGGGGACGTTCTAGCACTCAAACGAGAGAAAAGCCTACAATCTTGGAGGATTGGGAATTGACAAACACAGCACTTCTGAAGATGGTGACTGTATATCTTGTAATGTATTGCCATGCTGATGCAATTTCATAGATTATGACGAACATGGTTTTTTAACAAACAAGCTGTAATATTTTCATGTCTAGTTTTTCTTCATATTCATATTTCCAAATTGTTTGTCTCTTAGGTTGTTTTAGGGTTATGGATGGAGGATTCATATCATCTTAGTCGTACGCAAGAAAAAACAAGATCTATTCTTTGAATCTTCTCACTTGTTTCAATTTTTTTGAACAATATCACCTCTGTTACTACTGCTAGTTTTTGTAGTTGTGATGCTCATTTTTGTAGTTGTGATGTTATTTAGAATTCTTTGTCCTTGGAAGAGAAATTCAATGATTAATATGATGCCTGTGTACTTTTGAATCATCACTTTGTTGGTTTCTTGTCCATTAAAGATCTTGCAATTTGAATATCTTGTTTTTCTGTTGTAGGGGATTTTTTGTTCAGCTCCTCGTTTGATAAAACAATCTGTGTATGGTCTCTGCAGGTACACACCCTAAATGAATGTATGGTGGTTCTCAAAAAATATTTGTCTGACTCATACGAAATCATATGGTTTATGTTGACACCTCCTGATTATTGGGATATATTTTTGGCTTTCAGAAGCTTTAAGAGATAGAAGTGTGTTATGGTATAGAGCCACGGTCAAGGATGTGCTGTAGCTATATATTTATTTATAAATTTATATTGTACAAATATTCAACATTGTATGTAACAACTGTATATATGATGCATTTTTCACTACAGAACAATGCTCCTGTTTTAGGTCTAGATCTAAATCCTTATCAAGAAATTGATTCCTTTTACTGAACCGACATGCAATGGCATGTACGAAATTGCTTATCATGATAAACTGATAATTATTGGCCACTTTTCATTACTGTGACTTATACAAACTAGCTTATATGTAGTAGATCTACAAGTAAGATAGTGTCTACCTTTGCTATCTGAATGGTCAAAAGTACGTTGATAGATCTGTTTTCAGAATTTTCACCAGCTCATGGAGAATCTCCCTAGGTGTTGAAAGAATTATATGTACAATTATTACTGAGGATAAGTTCATGTAACCTGTACCAGGGTTGTTTAAAATAAGAAACATGAATGCTAAAGAAGATGGAATTGGGGAAAAGAAGAAGAACTAGGGGAGGGTGCAAAAAATGTATTCTGAGCCTTTTAATGATCAGAGAAAGATAAAAAGACTTACAATAAAGAAGAAAATAATCTTTTAAAAAAGTAATATTAATAAAGCAGAGAGGAACTGAAAGAGGGAATGGCATAAGAGCTCCTTACTCTTATGCTCGATTGTAGTTTTTGTTTATTATCCTTTTTACTGATGTTTCCCACATCCCCTTGCAGGATTTTACTCCTGTGCATTCATTTAAGGGTCACGAGCATAGAGTCATGGCTGTGGTTTTTGTGGATGAAGAACAACCGTTGTGTATAAGCGGTGATAATGGAGGTGGCATTTGCATCTGGGGCGCTAGCATTCCATTTGTTCAAGAACCAATGAAAACATTGTACGAGCAAAAGGATTGGCGCTATAGTGGTATTCATGCCCTTGCCGCTTCTGGAGCTGGGTATTTCTACACTGGAAGTGGAGATAAGACAATAAAGGCATGGTCATTGCAGGTAGTGTCTTCTTCTTATTTATGAACTTTCTAGAATTATACCAATATATTTTGTACACAATAATAAAGTTCTATGATCTGTTTTCCCTTTCTTCAGGATTACACTCTGTCATGTACTATGAGTGGTCATAAATCAGTTGTGTCTGCACTGACAGTTTGTAATGGGGTTCTTTATAGCGGAAGTTGGGATGGAACTATCAGACTATGGTGTCTTAGTGATCATAGTCCTTTGACAGTATTTGGGGAAGACACGCCTGGAAATGTGACCTCTGTTCTATCTCTTGCTGCTGACCAGCGTTTCCTTATTGTGGCTCATGAGAATGGATGCATAAAGGTCCTACACTTTTAAACCCTAGTTTCGCTAGGTTATGTTTGTTGATATTTTTATGGGCATCTTAGCACTGCATGGAAATATAATTACATGATTTCTAGTTGTCCCTGGATATTAGCCATCAAGTTATTCATGTATTGTAATCACCAAAGTTTTCTTCTGAAGAAATGATAGGATTGGAACATTGACATATGCAATCTTAACGTATGTGTATGTTGCTTTGTAAGTCACCATGTCACATTTTTTATTGTGGGTTTGCACTTCCAAAAGCTGTAAACTAGCTGACTCTAGTAGTGGATCAGCAATCTGCCAGTGTACTTTATGTTATAGGACACAATTGTGTGGTTTAATAATTATGTTTGAAAAGTAGTAAATATTTGCTCTCTTTGTTGCTTGTTTCAGATTTGGAGCAATGATGTCTTTCTAAAATCCACACAAGTTCACAATGGTGCTATATTTTCTGTTGGCATGGAGGGGAAATGGCTTTTTACAGGGGGTTGGGACAAGATTGTTAATGTACAGGTACATGTAGAAAGTATATGATATTGGTATAGATTCCATCAACATCATTTTAATGGCCTGAGGCTCTGAATTAGGAATGGCTACTTAAAAACATATTCGAAAGTCCTCTACTGCACTTTCTAGTATGATACTGTATCCTATAGAATTTTATTGGGATTTTTAATAAAATAATGTTTATACTATCTTGGCGGGCTTAGCAAGTTGTCTACCGATTTGTAGGAACTATCAGGAGATGGGTCTCGAATGGATGCCATACCAATCGGATCTATTGCTTGCGATTCTGTCATAACATCTCTGTTATACAGGCAAGGAAAGCTTTTTGTTGGACAAGCTGATCGAATCATCAAGGTATGGTCATTTTGTTTATTCTTCCTGAGACGATCACTATAAGCTTTCTTTGATTCTCCTGATGCAACGCTGTGCCACGTCATGTCTGTGCTATGAAGATGAACCATTTTGCAGTATGTTGATGCCGTTAAGTTCCATATCCTCCAAAGCAGGCATTAATTCTATCTGAAAATTTCATGCTTCATATAGACATATTAGTTCATGGTAATTTTGTTCTAGAAGTTAATTAGAAGCTCAATGAAAAGCAAATTAAAAGGACGGAATTTTGAAATCAAATAGATTTCAGAGTAGGGCCACTTGGGTCCTCAAGTAGCCGATTTTTTAGTTAACTAGAGTGCTACTTAATGGGTATTTCTAGGTTAGATAGAATTGTGTAGGTCAGTTCTGTGCATGTGTCTTGTAAAAGAACATTAAGGAATTTGGACAATGAAAGAAACACACATGGTTCAGGAAATCGTGAGTAATTTGGTTAATTTTCATTTTTTCTGAACGTGGACTGTAGTACGGACCCGTTGGCTTCCTTTTGTTATTAGTTGATAATCTTAAGCTTCTGATTTTTATATCAAACCTAAACAGGGTGGGATTAGTCCCATCAATTGAAGAAATTTATAAACTTGGGGTTTCTATACTATTTTTTATATTTACTGAGAAAAGAATTCACCATAACAAAAAATTTTCTCTCATGAAAAGTAGTTCTCTCCTTTTTGTACTTCATTTTTTATATAATTATATTTTCATTCAACCTGGAAAAAACAAAGGGAAATATGAGGTTCAGTCATTCAAACAAATAAATACCATATTTCCCTTGTCCATAAACTAGGTGTCATTCATAACTTTTATAAGATTGAACCACCAACCTTCAAATTTTTGCAGAGTATGGGGCACAACTGTAATAGAAAAATTCAAAACATTTTTGGGGCCTTATTGGAATGGATGGCGTAATGCAGGGATGCCATTTCCTTCCAAGTGTTGAAGCATAAATTCAAGCTAATATTGTTTTGAGTTCTAAACATGACTATTATATGCAATTTATTGTAAGTGTTTAAATGCTTTGAAATTTTTTGTCTTGGTGAAACAAGATTCTGTAACATTTCCTGAAAGCTTTGTAGTTTCTCTTTGTTCTATGTTTGCAAATGGCATCTGGGTGTCATGTCAACTTAGGGTTCTTCCATTTTGGTTTCCATAGCACCTGAAGCTGGAAGTTTTTTTTTAAATGAAATATTTGGTGCATGTCAAGGATCATCTAAAAGAAAAGCAATAATGTCATCAACAATAGTGGTCCTAATTCCTAAAGACGGCCATAGAATACCTTTGGTATTCAGTTTATCTTACATTATGCTTCGTAAAGGACTTGCGACCTTTCTGCGAAGGAGCATAATAAGTTAATCATGTGCTGGAATTTTCACTTAGTATTGTGAAAGTCAATTGCAAGCATGCAAACTTCGTATTTTTATATTGCAATGAGATTTTGCTAGGTATTCTATTACGGAGTGTGATTGAAATCTCTGTTGGAGGAGGATCTTGCGACATTATGGAGTGTGATTGAAGTCTCACTCGGAGGATCTTCTGGATTGTCATCTGCACTCATATAGAGACCGAGTGGATGGATTTAGGCAGAGTGCCTTTAACTTATGTTGTTGAATGTCCCCGAAGTGACTTGCAAACGGATTTTGACAAACAAGACGGGTCTGCATACGTGTTGTAAAGTAGATCATATACCATGGAAATTGTTTCTGAGAGTGTAAAGTGACTATTAATAGAGAAGTATATAATGGAGAAGTATTTTTGTATAGCAAACCTTTGTAAAGATATTCTGGTTGAGCCTTTGTAAAGGCCGTAAAATTGTCACGACATGAAAATCAAGGGTTTGAGTCGAAAACAATCTATCCGCACGTGGGGGTACGACTCCGTAGAGCTAACTCTTCTCAAATCCTCTGAGGTTGGGAGTCTTGTACACTAGGTGGATTTTATAGCTTGCAGAAGATATATGCTTTTTTCATCTCATTTATAATAGGATAGGATCTTATGTAATCTATACTTTTGGGTCGAAAAAGATTTATAATCCTGTTGTTCTGTTGCTAAAATGATACCATGGAAACATGCAAGACAACTGAAAGTTACACGGTTGCATACAGATGAGCTGAGCCAATAGGATGAATCAAACGAGTTCTGCATCATAAACTTTGCTCCATGCACATCACTTAGACGGGTTCTGGAAAGTCATGTAGGAGGAAATGAGAAAATAGAATATGCAAGAAAATACCAGAAATGAAAGGCTATCAGATTCTATTTATTCGTATTGTGTCGGAACTTTGAGCAATTTTATATATAACACAAGTTTCATAGAGGATGAGCTGATAATATAAACGTTGATGCTCCATTTCTACTCCATATTGATAGAATTTTTCCTCAAATTGTGAGTAGCGTTTGCCTCGAAAACTTTTACCGTCTGATAATAATAAGAAGAAGAAACTTATGGATTACTTCAGGATAGTACTATGATGAATTAGCTTACGACGAATAATTAAAAGGGTGGTATTGACTCCGCAAAATTCATATCTATAACAAGATTTGGGAGGGATATATGGGGGACAAACTCATTCCCATTTGGAAGAGATTGATTCCCATATTTGAACCAACTACATATCTTTTAGGTAAATGAGCATTTGTCATCATTTCATGTCCGATCTCTAATTTACCATGACTAAGTGACATGCTAAGAGCAATACTAGAAAGTTTCTGAGGACTTATCTTAGCTTTAAAATGAGATGAATCACATATTGTTGCATCTCTCTATATTAATAAAACAAAGTGTGTTCTATTTAAGTTTTTGACTTAGAAAAATACAATAACGGTTCAGGTAATTTAGATCTAATGACTGATAAACATTTTAACACTCACTTATGTTTTAACCACACTAAAAAATATATATTTTGCATGAGTTCACCCTAGTTCTTGATAAATCATGAAGCTGCTTGTATGAGTAATTGACTTTCGGGTGGAATATAAAAACACAGATGAAGTTGCAAATCCATGTCCCTCCCTATCTTTTATATGTCACAACAAAAAAATTTACGAGTACTACAAAGCTGAAATCCAACTGTTGACCAGATTATTATATGCTAATTAGTATGTTATGCAATAGGTTTGACTATTTTTTTTTGGTAAGTATGATTGACCAACTTATTCATACAAGAAATAAGTTCTGTAATAAGCTGAAACCCAGAAATTCTAAATTTAAATTTTGGCAATTTCTTGAGATCAGGTCATGAGAAATTTATCTCTCATGAATACTTTAGTCTCAGTGTAAATGATATGTCTTTGATTATACCGACTATGAATAGGTCTGAGAGCACCAACAGAGGATCAAAAGAATTTGTAGAGAGAGATAGAAGATAAAGTATTGAGCACAGCCAAAGAAGGCTATGAGAAAAGATATTGTCTTTCACGATACCTAACCTCGTGATCATCTCGATTTACTTGGGAGAATCACAAATGAACACTGAACTAAAACAAAAGTGATTACGCTCTGAATCTGATATATTTTTTGTTGTAAAAAGAAAACTCAATTGAACATTTCTCTAACCGCTAGAAGTGTACTATCGATTCACTTTCCTTTTATATAGGCTTATACAATCTCTCTAATTCAAAAAAACGGACATTTTCCTTATATAAAACTTCAGAAAACTAAAATAGTGCTTCATATTTAAATGAAACAAATAAATCAAGTTTGAAGTGTTTAGTTAGGCCATGACCATTGGCTTACGTCGTAATGTATTATTGTAAACTATGTTTAACAGTACGTATTACGTATTTTACAATTAGACTTTACACCGGCTTTTGTAAACTAAGTTACGTTAGGTCACGACCTTGGCTGAGAAATCTATATAACCTTCCATTTCTATGAAACTGAATGGCTCAAAATTATTTCTTTTATAACTTCCAGGCAAGAATATACCCTTTTGCTTTGTCTGTTCTAAGGGAAAATTATCCTAAGACCTTTTGAGGTTTGTCGTTGAATCACCTAGACCTTTGGATATTTAAAATATTACACACAAATCCCCTTAAATTTGTACGGGCATAACACATGACCCTTGCCATTAATGTCCGTAGTATATTCGCTAGTAAATTACAAACAGACCCCTGAAATTTAAAACGTGTAATTCTTAGACCCCTTAAGTTTAAAATATTATGCTTACACTAAAATACTTCAATTAAAAATAGAATATCAAATATTTTTAAATTTTATAACCAAAATTTATGTTCAATTATGTTGTTTATTAAAATAAAAATTTAATTTTTTCTTAAAAAAATCATAATTAGTATTTTTGATACCAAAATTTAGATGACCTCCACGCCAGTTTGTTGTATTTTAATCACGTGAAAAAAAAAGTCAAAGACAGGAGGGAAGCTCTTCGATGACTAAGTCAGTAAGTGACTCAAATGTATGAACTGCGTTTAGAAACTAGGAGTGACATACCTGGAACATCTTGGATTAAATGGACTTTTCACCTTAGTTCAATTTTTCCATCATCAAGTACGAACATATAAAATAAGTCTAATCAACATATTTACATGTTCTATCATATTATCAATTGATATAAAACCCAAACAAAATCTCAATTTTTTGAGAAAAAATAGTAATCAATATAAATATATCAAAGAACTCAATTCAACATTCCGAAAGGTAAAGTTTGTATTGAAAAGAAGCTATACATGAGCAAACAAAAGTACAACTAATGTTGTCCATCAAAATAGAAAAGAAAGATCAGAATTCAGAGGGAAGTATAGAGGATACTCAACACTTCCCCAAGAATTCAAGACCTAACATTATACAAAAATCCTCAAAAAGAATCATGCTAAGCAGTTGAGAGGAAGATCCCATAGATGCAGCATCCTAAGATTCTGGGTGGAGTACTTGAATTTAGTAGACATGAGTTTGTCCTTGATTGCTTGTTTGATGACTTGAATTAGAGAGTTGTGGTCCCTGAATTTGTTAGAGAACACTCTGAAGTTCCTCTCCATCCATATATGATAAACCGTAGAAGCAAGGCTAAGCTTAAGGATGACAGAGAGCATAGATTTTCCCTTCCAATGGGTAGCAGCCCAATTAATGAAGGAGTGCTAAGGAGAAGGAGACCACTGAGTTTGGCTGCAGGTGAGAATGGATTCCAAACACCATGGGAGAAGGTGCATTCAAAAAAGAGATGAGCATGAGACTCAGGGAATTGTCTGCAGAGGATGCATCCCAAATCCACTTGATTGGCAAGAGAGTGAGCTCTGTCTTTGGTATATAATCTTTGCCTAATGGCTAGCCATAAAATAAAGCTCATCCTGGGAATGAGATGTGTGTGCCAAACAAGCTTCAACCAAGGAATTTTCTGTCCAATTTCTCTGATGTAGTGCCAAACAGAAGTGGTAGAAAATCGACCATTTGTAGTGAGAGACCAAAAGACTTTGTCATCAGCAAGATGGTTGGGGGAATAAGCAGGCATAGAATCAACAATCCTGACCAAAGCAGGAGAAGAGGCGTTAGGCCAGCACCATTGAGTCCCAAAGATGATGCAGCTAACTTTGGAACTCATGGTGGAAACAAAGGCAAGCATGGGGATATGACCCCATCTTTGAAACAGAGGACCATTGGGATACAACATTCATTTGCATACAATTCTATTGTCTATTAGAATAAAACTAACAAAAAATCAAATAAATGGTTAAACTATAATAGGCACAATATATTTTATCTTTAATTGGGGTAATTTAGTAATTTAATAGATTTCGTTAGTTTCGTAACTTATAAGGGTTTAAGTGTAATATTTTAAACTTGAGAGGTCTAAGTGTTACACACATATAAATTTCAGTAGGTCTGAATGTAATTTATTAATAGATATACACATTGACAACATGGGTTTAAGTGTTACGTGCGTATAAATTTTAGAGGATTTATGTATAATATTTTAAATATCAGGGATCTAAGTAATTAAATAATAAATCTCAAGAAGTTTAAGTATAATTTTCTAAAAAGAAAATACTATTTAGACTGCCCTAGTCTTTAAATTGGTGGTGGTTCTCGGTATTCATTGCGCACAAAAATACTTAAAATTAATTACTCAAATAATTATAAAGTCATTCACCTGCCTTGACTTCCCATGAAACCTGACCAATCATATCCACGTACAGGGACCCTGGACCTTTTTTGATGACATTGCCAAAAGAATAATAAAATTCAATGACAGAGACCACTTCTGATCAAAAAAAAATGACAGAGACCACAATTCAAATCAATGTACAGGCACCATAAGACCAGTTCTTTGTTACCCTGATGGTGTGTGAATGCCTTGTGAGAGACACCATTTGTCAGCAGCATGTGAAGAGAGAGAGAGAGAGAGAGAGAGAGAGAGAGAGAGAGACTTTTTCAAATGTAAGAAATGGAATCAGTATTTCATTTCCATACATAAACATTATGGATAGTGTCTTAGGGGACTAAATTACAGTTTTTCACATTCTACTACTATAAAAGTCTTAGTATTCGTTAGAGTTACTTACATCAGTTTCAAGCTTGAGCATTATAAAAGACATTATTATTGATTCGATGCATGTTTGTCTATATCTCGAGTTTATCCAGTAATGAGAGATTATCCAAAAACAAGTATAAGGGACCTCATTTGTTAAGGAACTAATGTAGAATGAGATTGACAACTTTTATATTTTTATTTTATTTGTTAGCAAGGTTTTATTATTTCGACTATAATAACCATAGTGACAACCACAGTGAAAGCATCACAGTGACAACCAATATCGCTGGCAAAATATGAGTCAATATGCTAGCCACAACATGTTGTCAATGTGAAAATATGCATTATTTTTACAGTGACAATTATTTTCACTGTGACAAATGTGTTATATTCATAGTGACAATCATTATCACTATGGAAAAAAAAAATTCTTTTAAATAAAGACAACTACTGTGAAATTGATAAATATGTGTTTTAATTAAAGACAATACATTGATATATTGTTCTATTCCAAAGAAAAATGCCAAGGACAAAGAATCCCGCCATATCAAGATATGAGCTTAAACAAAGAGATCCATTATCCCTTATAGAGGATAGTGACCTACAAGTATTCTTGAAGACGATGGAA
The DNA here is from genome assembly GCA_951799425.1 of Ilex aquifolium. Lineage (NCBI taxonomy): Eukaryota > Viridiplantae > Streptophyta > Magnoliopsida > Aquifoliales > Aquifoliaceae > Ilex > Ilex aquifolium. The sequence goes on from OX637402.1 coordinate 24,167,027, forward strand.
GACATCAACTTCACATTTCACAAAACACAAAACCGAGTTGAAAAAAACGTCATTTTGATTGTTGTTCGAATCAATAATGAATAAGATGATTGATGCTAAAAAAACATGAGAAAAGTGATATCGATGTATTTGACTTGATTGTGTTCTTCAATCCTGAGACTTCAAAATTTTAAATTGGGGAAATGATTTCAGTATGATATTTCGTATAGAAGAAGGATGTGAAAAATTTGATGTAGCTAAGCAACCTTTGAAAGATGATATTGGATTGGTGTACATAGGAGATTCTGTGGAGATAGTAGGTTAACAGCCCCGATCATAAAAGATAAAATAATGGAAGCTATCTGTGGCTTGAATTGTAACCATTATGCCGATCGATCTTGCAAGGCTACTATGCTTATATGTTTTGGTGATAGTATTTATGTGTACCTGTTATCATACAATACCTTTCACCTTTCACCTTGAAAAATTTTAAGTTTTTTATTTTGCACTTTCGAAGATTAAAATTTTCACATTACACTTTTAATTTATCAAAAGTGTTGTAAAATGACTCTTTTGTTAGTTTTGCGTTAGTTTTTATGTTAGTATCAATAAATTGGATTTTGACGGAAAAAATAACGGAAGCTAACAAAAATGCCATATTATAATAATTTTGATACATTGAGGGTATAATATAAAAAATTTAGATCTTTAAAGGTGTAAAGTGAGAAATTTAAAAAAATTTAGGGTACAAAATGTGAAAAGCCCAATAAATAAATTTCACATTAGTCTAGGGACACAATTAGTGGTTGAATAGAATTGAGAATGGGCCGTAAAAATGAATTTGATTTGAGTGAACACGGGTATGAGAATTTCATTTTAGGGATATTTGAAAGTCGGTATAAAAATTTGGACTTAAGTGAGTTAAACTATATTAAAAAAATTTATTTGGCTCTAAGTGCATTTTTTTTGAAAAAAAACTAAAATATCATTTGATGATGCACAAATTGGTTTTATGCACCACCTGTCGAGTAATTAATGATTAATGTAGTAATTAAGTAAAAATAGAGTAACACAAGTAAGACAAATATGTAGAGTGGTTCGATTAACGTGACCTACTCTACTATAAAGGGCTAGGACGACATGATGTTTTATTATTTCGAGGATTGTAAGGAGATCAAGGGAGAGCGACGGAGGTACAAGCTGTGAGAAAGATGAGAGTGATAACAGATATATTTGATGCCCCCCAAGTATTGATGGGACTTATAATTTATAGTGCATCTTAACAGACTGATGCGCCTTTTCAGTAACTAAATAGTTAACTTGGTGGAGTTGGCTTCATTCTCTCAACAGCTGAGGCAGTTACGGAGCTCCCCTTAAGATTAGGTCAAAGGATGACGCGGTTGACTTTTTCAAGGCGGCATAGATGAGGTTCCTAAGATGGCTTTGCCTACTCTTTGGTGATGTAGCTCCTCGAACCCTGGTGAGCCTGACCGGACGTGGACCTCTTTTGGGTTGGACCCATTCATCTAGTTGGACTCTTTATTCAAGCTGGACTTATAACTTGAGTTGGGCTCTTGGGCCTGACCCATCATCATTTATTACTCTATTACTCTCTCTCTCTCTCTCTCCCTCTCAATCCATTACTCTTTCACTCTCTCTCCCCTCCTTATTCTCTCTATTTATCCCCTATTTTTTTTCTCTCTCTCTTATTGGTAATTTTTTTTTCCAAATATGTAAATATTTAATTTGATTTGATTTTTTCATATTTCTTTCTCTATTTTCTCTCACCGTTAATTTCTTTCTTTATTCTCTATCTCTCTCCCCTTATATTAAGTTTACAACAACACAATTACACAAATTAGTTACAATTGTCTTATAATATATTAAACAGTTACTCATGTATTCTAATAAACCAAACAGTTACACCAAAAATTACACAAAATTATAATACCAATCCAATTTGTCTCTCAATTGTTTACATAAACTAAAGAGTTACACCATTTAGTATTACAACGTGGTTACAATAATTATATACACCAAATTTGATAATTATAAAGTCAAAATTGATTTGAATGAAAATTTTAACCCGAGAATTACCACAAGGTGTATAACCCGAGTTAAAAGGTAAACATAGGCCGTACTTGAGTTGGAAAAAAAAAACACAATAGTACTTGATGAGTTGATAAGTTAAAATTAAAAATTTTATACTTAAGGTTGAGAAGTTCTATAGGATGCTCACTGGGAAGTTCGGAAACCGTTACACTCCCAAAGAATTGGAATCAAGAAGAAAAAAAGATAAAGAAAAAATTGATGAAGCTCTAGGCATGATGAAAGTAGTAAAGCATGGAGGTAACAACAATAAATCAAAGAGTTTTAAATATTATCAAGAGAAGTGAGCACACAGTAGTGGAATAGTTGAATTACACGTCTACACAAAATCCATCCTACCCCTTCCTCGCAAGCAATGATGATTTTTATTGCTCCCTGTTATCTCTTTTGTGGATGATGAGGAAGTTAATCTTGAAGCATATTTTAAAATCAATTATGTGTGTCCGAGTTACATGTCTATCTCCGTGAGACATTACTTTAGACAAGAGACTTGTAAATTGAGTCTAATACCAATTTTTTTTTAGAATAGTACCCTAAAGTAAGCATAATTTGAACCATGCAACGTGGCAAACATACCACAAAAGGTTGAACAGAAAAATGGTATGATCTGTAACCATGCTCATCTTGCTGCTTAACTGTCCTCAATAATGCACTTGGGGACACCAATAATTGTGAAGTACTACAAGTACCAGAAATGATTAAATTCAATTTCTTCACCTGTGTTCTTGATCAGACAGCCGATATTAGTGGTTACCTCTGGAATTGTACCTTAATACTCCAACCACCAGAATCAAATCGAAAGATGATCTCATATGCCAAGTTTGCATTCAACAAAGCAGGTGGAATTACAGATCAGTGCTTAGCAATATATGTATTATGGGTAACTCGTGATTGAAAACTCGGTATAATGTGAATAGTTTTGAGAGAAATGTTAGTAGTCATTAGATGAATCTATTTAAGACCGTCAAATGAGGTCATTGAAACCTACATTATTTTATATTATAGATATCTATAATATGTATCTTGCATACCTAAAAGAGATACATTTTACATACCATGAGGTTGTAAGATGTAACTGAAAAAAACATCATTTTGATCAATAAGTTCCTCAGCATGTGATGCACGGGTTATTACTCACATGCTAATTGAGGGAGTTTATGTCAATTTTTTGGCAATTGAAACTTGCAAAAAAAAGTAGAAGGATGAATTTAAAAAAAAAAAAAACAAAATTTAAGAACCAAAATCCGAATCAGTTCATAATGAGAGGATGAAAAGTGTAATTAATCCAATACAATACAACAAGAGTTGACCATGTATTAATTAAGGGTTTGATGATATGTTTGTTGATCAAAGTCTTCTTTTCCTTAAACCACAAACTATGCCTACAAATCAGTGTATTACTTTAATCCATCTGATCCCTTGCATGTCATGTGTGTGAGAAAGTCAAAGGTGGGGCTACAGAAATAATTGGCGGAGGTCAACATGATTAACGGTTGTGGTCGGTAGAGATTTGAATGACAAGTAAGATAAGCATACATTATTATATGAGAAATATTATGTAACCCAAATTTGCAGTTCAAATTTGCATCCTAAACGAAGGAGGACTATTGGATGAGTGGGTCCCATCAACTTTTTTAAATGAGACTCACTAATTCAATGGTCTCCCTTCATTTGGGATGCAAATTTGAGTTGCAGATTTGGGTTACATAGTATTGCTCTTATCAAATTATGAGATTTTATTTGCTACATTTGAATCAATATATAATTAAAGTTGGAAAGTCATAAATATACCAAGGATAAAAAAAAGTTAAAAATTTAAATTTAAATGAGTTACCGTGGTTAAAAAGTTAAAAAATATTAACCGTTGAATCGAAACGATCTAAATCATTGTTATGTTTTTCTAATTGAGTAGCTTAAACAGCTGAAGCAGAATGCTCTGTTTTATTAATATAGATAATTATTCCATGCATAGATAATTATCTCGAAAACAATGAGTCTTTCAGACCATTATTCATTATTGTTCTTTAACGATAGTTGTCATGTCCTTCTAATTTTTTTTTGTAGATAATCGAGAATTGTCTCAACTTTGTAATTATTGAACTCATGGTTGTAACATAAAATTAAAATTTATATATTCAATTCAAACCATGAATTGAATCAAGGTCTTTAGAGAATCTTTAACAAAAAAATCTCAAATTACTGGTCACCAAGTCCTGCCAAATAGTTTCTACCAAAAAAAAGTCCTGCTAAATGGTCATTACCCCTCTTATGCCAATGGGAAGACTCAAATAACATAAAATTATTAACATTAAATCAATCACAAACTCTTTTGATAACCTTTGATTAAAAATTCTCGAATTATTAGATATTAAGTCCTATCAACTGGTCATTTCGAACAAAATAAAACTATGACCATCGAAATTAATCTTAAATTCTCTCAAAAATCTTTACCTAAAAAAAGTATAAAGTACTAAGTGATCTGTCAAATGATAATTTTTACTTTCATCGTGATGGGATGACATATTGTCACACATTGGGGAACCTGTCATAATTTTCAATACGGACACGTGGCTGCAACCCAGGTAGCTTATAAAATAAACAACGCATAATGAAATGCAGCACCTGAAGTAGTAACTTGCTGTTGTGGGTAGGTAATATCTAAAAGAACATTGACCTTTTGTTACTTAATTAATAAATATTAATTATGTCACCGTCTTGTACCTCACCTTAAGGACCTCTTTGCATTGAAAATTAGGATAGGAAACATTAATTAGATTAAATTATGAAGAGTTGACATCCAAAATGGATGGAAGAAACTTACTATAAATAGGGTTATTAGGCAACCTCTTCACCACCACAACATTGCAGCATTACTAAAGCAGAGAACAAATCTCACTCTCACACACACACACACACTTATTTTCTTGCTTTTTGGCTCCAATGGCGATCCCGGTTATTGATTTCTCTAAGCTCAATGGAGAAGAGAGGGCTAAGACTTTAGCTCAGATTGCAAATGGGTGTGAAGAATGGGGATTCTTTCAGGTACTTATCATTCTAATGGATTTTAACAATTTTTTTGATGGATATCAGTCCAAACACATATACTTTGGATTTATGACTGGAATGTTAGATGCACCTAATCAGTCACAAAACGCACTTGCATCATAAATCCGTATTTTTAAGCCGAGCTCATGATATGCAGGTTTACGTAAAAGAGTGTAAAAAATTGTCTGTCATCATTTTATGCAACCCTTGACATTGTACAGATAGATCTGACACATTTCCTTTATTTGATTGTCACAGCTGATGAACCATGGGATTTCCGAGGAACTCCTGCAGAGGGTTAAGAAGGTCTGCTCCGACTGCTATAAGATGGAGAGAGAAGAAGGATTCAAGAACTCGACACCGGTCAAGTCGTTGAATGAACTAGTTGAAAAGAAGAGCCGCGACAAGCTGGAGAATGTGGACTGGGAGGACGTGTTCCTTCTCTCAGATGGTAATGAGTGGCCATCAAAGACCCCAGGATTCAAGTAAGCATCCATTAGTTTTAGTTCTAATCAATTCCATCTCTGCAATGTGAACTTTAGCAATTAGGCTCTTATAATCTCCCAGTTTCAAATGAATTCCCAAAAAAATTGTATTATGTCACAAGCCCCCCATGTGGCAGGTAGATCTATTTCTCAAACAAATTCAATTCCCAGTGTTTTGAGAACATATTACTACTATGGACTCATATAGTTTTAAAAAAATAACCTAATGTACGAAACCCTGCTACTCGAGAATATTTGAGATTTCGAATCTACAATACTAAGATCGTTAAGTAACTTTGGTATACCTACCCTTATAATTCTCAAATTTTTCTCTCACTTGTCTATTCTAGCAAAGTTTATACTCAATAGGAAACTTGCATTCTAATATGGATTGCCAAACTACCTTTCAATACCAGATTGTATAGAATGTGAACTAGTAGAAATCTTTGACACATGCAATCTGACTTGTGAATTCGACGAATAATAGGGAAATCATGACAGAATACCGGACTGAGTTGAAGAAACTGGGAGAAAAGGTCATGGAAGCGATGGACGAAAACTTGGGCTTGCCAATAGGATACATCAAAAAAGCCTTCAATGGTGAAGGAGATGACGCCTTTTTCGGCACCAAGGTGAGCCACTACCCGCCCTGCCCACATCCCGAGAGGCTAAATGGTCTTCGAGCTCATACTGATGCCGGAGGTGTCATCTTACTCTTTCAAGACGACGAGGTGAGTGGCCTTCAAATCCTTAAAGATGGGCAGTGGATCGATGTCCAACCTTTAAGCAACGCCATTGTCATAAACATTGGGGATCAGATTGAGGTGTTGAGCAATGGGCGATACAAGAGCGTTTGGCACCGAGTTCTGGCTACCCCAGATGGGAACAGGAGATCAATTGCTTCATTCTACAATCCATCAATGAAGGCCACCATAGCTCCAGCACCAGAATTTGTGGAAACGGTGAAGAAAGAGGTGGATCAGACTTATCCCAAGTTTGTGTTTGGGGACTACATGTCTGTTTATGCTGAACAGAAGTTCCTACCCAAAGAACCAAGGTTCCAAGCTGCTGTGAGGGCCATGTAAAGAATAGAAAAATGGAAGAGAATTCATAATTTTCTTTTTTTTTTTTGTTGGGTATGGGGTTATAGATAAAGCTTTGTCATTGCAAATGTTCTAGGAGCTTTTGACCTCACTCATGTACTTTTTAGAAATTATGCACAAAAAGGGGTGGGTTTGAAAGTATTTCCTAAACCAGACTGTTTTAAAAACGTCAGATGGACTGACGTCAACGTCAGATGGACTGACGTTTTTAATCAAAAGACGTCAGTCCATCTAACGTTTTTTAAGCAACGGCTTCCTTCCATTTTTCCCTCTCCTTTCCCCTTCTTCTCCCTTATTCCTTCTTTCCCCCAAATTGGATTTGCCCTAAAATCAGCAGGCGAAATACCAGCCACCATCCACACTGACCACCACCGAAATTGTCCCCATCTACACCATCCCCTGACCACCAGTCACCACACCAGCCACCAACCTACACCAGCGACAACAAGGGACCTCGAGTCACCACCACCACCGACGACGAGCGACGAAGGGTCACCACCAGGCACCGCCAGCGACCACGAGACACCGCCAGCGACCACCAGGCACCACCAGCGACCTCTAGCCACCTCTGGCCACCATCAGCGACCACCAGCCAGCACCAGTCACCACTACCCACCACCAGTCACCACCAGCCACCACCGGTAAGTGTACAGCCCAATTTTTTTTTTTTTAATTTGGAATTAATTTTATTTATTTGATGTCAACTATTGTTTTCAATTATAGTGCCAGTATATTCTTGAGCTACTGTTTTCAATTATTTGATGTGAATTTGTTTTCATAATTTGACAACTTACTGTTTTAGTATCGTCCAAAAAAGAAGGAATCACCTTAATTGCCCCAATCATACACCATATTAATGGATATTTGGAGACTTCGTGAAAAAAGAAGGAACCCATTCATTCTCATTTGGAAAAGTGGAGCCTTGCCACAAGTTGTAGCAAAAGATTTCTTTCGTGTGCGAGGAAAGAAAGGAAAATTAAGTTGATATGAAAAAGAAACAAACAAATTTCAAATCTAAGGTTTAAACAAACCTAATGTAGAGGCTAGTGATTTGTATCAAATAATTTTCGAGATACGTTCTCTGAGATGATTTGAAGATGAGACTCGAACTTATAACTTCTACATAAAAATATATTGTTTAGATAAAAATCAAATATATACTTCACGAGTGTGATCAATTTTGGTTATAATAATGGAATAGCCTCTACATTAGATTTGAAATTTCAAATCTAAGGTTTAAATTTCAAATCTAAGGTTTAAACAAACCTTTTGATAGAGTTGAAAACCTTGATAAGCAAGTGTTAGGCTCTACACAATGATCTGCTATTACGTCCTCTTTGTCAACATTATCATTAGGTCAATAAGACTGTGACAACTCACCATACTTTCAAAACTTGATATTCGTGGGCTATTTGAAACAAGTATAAAGTCATGCTTACTTGTCATTATTCATTGATTAAAACTTGGGTAAAAAAACCTGAAATCTCCTGCTAAATTTAATTTCAATGTTGCATCATATGGCTAGGTCCAAGAAAGTTTCATCAGGTAGGTTATAGTGAAAAACACTATTTAACATTAATCAAATGACAGAACACACAGCTGAGTATCTACCATCTAGTTTAGGTCATTGGCGAAAGCCGCCTAAGCAAAACAGGTTAGATGGAATTTAAATCCATCATTCCATTTAAGAGTTTAGTAAACAGATCCATGGCACTGGCCCCGAAATCAAGTAGCTAAGCATGGACTGCACCAGCCTAACAGTCTAAAACATCATTGGTCCAGCAGATCTTTAGCATGAGTTCAATCTTGGAAGATGGAGATATGTGTTCTTTATCTGAACAAGTCTATCCCTAAAGCTAAACCCATCTCCACACTTCCTCTCCTCCCATGCACGGCTGCAACACACCCAGCACCACTGACAAAAAATACTCAGATTAAGGGACTCATTCAAGCTTGCACACTGAAGAAACTGGAAGGGAACCTCCATATAATGAAAAGCAAAAAGAATCAGCAATCCCAAAGTAGTAGCCAGCAGAAACTGTTGGACGATACTAAAACAGTAAGCTAATGGTATTCTGTAGTTTAATATTTACCCTCCCAACTTTAAGTTGTCTATTACTGAATCTAGTAGACACAATACTCTATTGGCTTAAGCTTTTACTACCCACTTAAAGTTAGTTATAGTTTTCATAGTGTTTATTCTAAGGGACTTCTCTGACCGTCATCTTTTTCGTATAAATTACATTGTTTTTTTATTATTATTTATACTTGGTCTATGTTAGGGTTGTTTGATGTGTTATTTGAATGGTGGGTTGTTTGATGTGTTGTTTGAATGGTGGGTTGGTGGATATGTTGTGTGAATGGTAGTTGATCAATTTAGATTATTATTAGTGTATATATACAACATATTATGCAACAGGTGGTTTTGAAAAAAAATTTGGGGTCATAAATATAGGGGAAATTCCGCCCAAATTTTTAATTTTTTTTGTACGTCTAACAAAAATCGTTATTTTTATGCTGCAGATGGTATGTCAGCCTTTCACTGTTGACGTGCTGGCCAGCCTTTCTACGTCAGTTTGGATGTAGACAGCCCATACCGGCTCCATGTGATACCACTATAAAACCACGTTGTTGACGTCCTTTCTATACATGTATACTTTGTAAATTACTTATATTTTTTCACAACTTAATAAACATTAATGTCGACATGATCAACATTACAAATTTTTTTTTTTTCACGTATGCGTTTTTAATTATATGCTAAAATTAAATTTAATTATATGTATACATTTCAATTTTTAAAGTTTTATATGCTAAAAAATTATAAGTATTTTTAAATTTTTATATTAACCTTTTACTCAGATAAACAAGGCAGAAAACCTATCACTAAAAGGAATATTCATTTGTATCGGATTCACTGTTGCTCTTATCGACCGGTATTCGATTTTTTAATATATTATTGTAAGTCGAAAACAAATTTAGGATCATATTCAAATTGATTAGAAATTATATTTATTTGATGTATTTATAATATTTATTTTTAAAAAAATTAGGATAAATATCTTAGTTCGTCTTGAATTTTATCTCCAATTTGAATTTAATACATGACCTTTCAATTGTCTTATTTTAGTCCCTCAACCATTTAAAAACTAGTTACAATTAAGTTTTTAAATTTTTGTCATCGCTGGATCAATGCTGAAATCAATCAAATTGGACTAATCTCTAGTTGATCTGACAAGGAAAATTAATGAAATGATTTAATTTAAATATAATTTATGGATTAAATTAAAACAATTAAAATTTATGGGACTAAAAACAAACCGAGATAACATTTAGTGGGCAGTTATTATAATTACCCAAAAATTTAATTGTACTAATCTCGGTTGGATAACCGAGATAACCGAGATAACGTCAAATTGGACTAATCTCCAGTTGATTTGACAATGAAAATTAATGAAATGATTTAATTGAAATAAATTGATGGATTAAATTAAAAAAATTAAAATTTATGAGACTAAATAAAAATTCGATAGAAAATTTAGGGGGCAATTTATTAATTACCCAAACTAATATTAATTTATCGGTTGTGCATATCAGTATGTCTTGCTTGAAGTATCTCATATGGTATTGAAATTGGTGGCTGGAGGCTTGAAGTATCTCATATGCCATTGGAATTGGTGGCTGGCATTTAGAAACGTCAGTCCATCTGACGTGGCTTATCAGCCTTACCAAATACGTCAGATGGACTGACGTTTTTAACAAAAAGAGTGTTAAAAACGTCCGTCCATATGACGTTTTTAAAGATCAATATTTTTTAAAAACGTCAGATGGACTGACGTCTTTTGATTAAAAACGTCAATCCATCTGACGTTTTTAAAACAACCTGGGTTTGAGAAATACTTTCAAACCCACCCCATTTTGTGCATAATTTCTGAAAAATACATGGGTGAGGTCAAAAGCTCAATGTTCTAGTTGCAGCTGCAATCTCCAGCTGCATATATATGCAGAAAAAGAGTAGAAAGCTTATATTGGTGCTAGTGTGTGCTTGCTTTTGATTGTGGATAATATACCATTGAAATTGTTCATCTCATGGTGCAAAGTGACTATTGAAGAGAAGTATATAGAAAGAAACATTATTTTTGTTTGGTATAGCTTGGTAGGATGTCGTGGGTGAGCTTTTTGCAGCAGTAAAATCGTAGCATTATCACATGAAAGTCACGGGTTCGGTCTAAAGAAATAGTGCACGTGTGGCTAGGTTGACAGTAGTTGGAGTTTTGTGTATTGAGTCATTTATATATTATAGCCTATTTTCTCATTTATCTTTTACTCGATTTTAATAAGTAAATGTACTACATTAATCTACTCACATACTAAAATACAAATCCACGAAAATTTATTCAAAATGATAAGCAGGTCCTATATTAGTTTAGACTCAAAATTGACCAAAAATCAATTTTGATCCAACAAAATAAAGTTTAGCTATTAATTTTTTTTTTTTTTGTTTATTTATGACTATTGATTATAAAAATAATAAAGTGAACTCTACACCTGTCATTTTGATTGGTGGAAAAAGAGGAGATCGGTTGCATGTCTATGACACTGAGAATTGTTAAACGGGCTTTTTTTTTTTTTTTGGAAAAATAAATATATTCATCTTTGCAAAATTACATGTACATGTAAGAGAAACTATATGTTTATCAAACAGGCCAAAAAACAAAAAAAGGGTCAAGGAACTGAACTGCTATAAGTTTTGCCTTGTGATAAAACTTATGGCAGTTCAGAGCATTCATGTTGGAACATTTGAGGACCAAACATTAGACACAAAATTGTTCCAATGCTGGAGAAAAACAGTATTCCAGGTGGATTGCTTGTAGTGGACAGTGAGAAGTTTACTTCTAATGACATGAAAGATGGACTTCAAAACAGTAGTTGCATCCTTGAATTCATTCTTGAAGACTGACATTTTTGTCTCTCCAAATCGTATAGATAGAACTGGAAAGGTTGAGGTTAAACGGGCTTTTTACCATATCTATTCCTCTCAAAAACTTATTTCCCAAAATTAGTCACTTTTAAATTTATTTCTCAAACCCAGTTTTTTTTTTTTGAAAACTTCATTTCAAATGACATTTTTAAACTTGAGAAAAAATTTCAACTTTGGATATTTTCACCCATAAAATGTCATTTGAACTGATAACTTTAAATGCGTTATTTACATTGCTATTTTAAACAATTTCCTATCGGAGCGAAGACCTAGAAAACTTTGTTAACCTTGACAAACCTGAACAAACATTGGATTTATTAAGGCATAAAACGTCACTTGTAATGACGCCTTTAAAGTCTTCATTCCAAATGACGATTTATACGAATAAAATCACAATCAACTTTCCGAAATTGCAAATTCCCTAGGTCACAAATTATAAAAAATCCATCATCTCTTAGATCGCCCTCTTCATTCCTCCAACCATGCACCATCTTCTCCGACGATGAAGACCACTCTGGCAAAGTAGCTTAACTCTGGCAACATAGCTTTTTTTGGTGGTGCTCTCTCCAGAAGTTACGATTTGTAAGTCCCCCAATTACAGATCACCAAAAGGCTTCCCAAATCCCATAAGCCCTAGCTTTTTCGACTGTATGTGTGTGTGTCTTTCTCTCTCTCTCTCTCTCTCTTTAAGTGTAACCTAACACCATCAGGTTACTGTTTAAAGTGGCTATTGAAAGACTTCATTTGCAATGACGTTTTTAAAATCATCTTTCCAAATGACGTTTTATGCGTAAATATATCCATATATCAAGACTTGAACAATTTTCTCAAGTTTAAACACATCATTTAAAATGATGTTTTTAACCATGAATGCGTCATTTGAAATGACGTTTTTACAAAAGAGACTAAGTTTAGAAAATAAGTTTTAAAATGATTGATTTTAAGAAATAAGTGTTGAGGGGAATGAGTATGGTAAAAAGCTCATTGTTAAACCATCCGCAAAATCAGACAATGGTTCAACAAGTTTTGGTTGGCAAAATTCTTCAAAAATTGGCTATTATATGCCTAGCAAGAAAGAAACCAACTTAGTTTATTTTTCATAAAACAAAACAAAGGACCGGGTATCACAGATATACTATAAGCTTTAAACTATATGAACAAAAAAAATTTCCATCTTATTTGTAAGTTTGAAGCAATACATGGCCGATTATTCTATAGAAGGGCACCCAGTTGTAGTTCCTTATACAATAGTTAAAAAAGGGCCACTCGACGCATGTGGCTTAGCTGCTATTGGTTTGGAGAGATTAGATGTATGAGATTTTACTCGTACACGGAGATGTTATTTTTTCAAAAATATTAAATATTAAAAAATAAGAGATAGATGATAATAATATACAAATTAAGTAAACTTTATCGAGAACGTTTAACCACACACTATTGCATTCAAAGATAGAAGCAAAATCATAATCAAAAGGACGCACACTAACACCAACACAAGCTTTCTTCCCTATTCAGCTTTTGCAGCTGGAGATTGCCAAGCAATTAAGTATAACATTTGCAATGGCAAAGCTTTATCTATAACCCCAAACCCCAAACCCCAACAAAAGGAAAAAAAAAAAAACTATGAACTTCTCCATAACAAATTCCATTGTTATGTTCTTTACATGGCCCTCACAGCAGCTTGGAACCTTGGTTCTTTGGGTAGGAACTTCTGCTCAGCATAAACAGACATGTAGTCCCCAAACACAAACTTGGGATAAGTCTGATCCACCTCTTGGTTCACTTTTTCCACCAATTCTGATGCAGGAGCTATGGTGGCCTTCATTGATGGATTATAGAACGAAGCAATCGATCTCCTATTCCCATCCGAGGTGGCCAAAACCCGGTGCCAAACGCTCTTGTATCGCCCGTTGCTCAACACCTCAATCTGATCCCCAATGTTGATGACAATGGTGTTGCTTAGAGGTTGGACATCAATCCATTGCCCGTCTTTGAGGATCTGAAGGCCACTCACCTCGTCGTCTTGGAAGAGTAAGATGACACCTCCAGCATCAGTGTGAGCTCGAAGACCATTTAGCCTCTCGGGATGTGGGCAGGGCGGGTAGTGGCTCACCTTAGTGCCGAAAAAGGCATCAGCTTCTTCACCATTGAAAGCTTTCTTGATGTATCCTATTGGCAAGCCCAAGTTTTCATCCATAGCTTCCATGACCTTCTCTCCCAGCTTCTTCAACTCAGTTCGGTATTCTGCCATAGTTTCCCTATTATTCAATCAATTCACAAGTCAGATGATACATTAATCTAGGTTTTAATGCTATATTTTTCTTGAGCATTGCCTCAAGTTATAAAGTAGTTGAAGGTAGTGGCTGTTATGCAATTTGATATTGAAAGGAAGTCTGACAATAATCCATACAGAATGAAAGATTTCTATAATTGCACACAAATTTTGTTATAAAAGACGAGTGAAACAAAAAAAATACAGGAATTGAGACTTATATGCATAGGCCTTGGCACAACTTAATTAAGTTAATTCATTATAATCTGGGTGTCACAACTTTAATCCACACAAGGACGGTACCACCTTGGACCTTTGTTGGTAATGGCCCTCTTAATGTTTTCAACAAACCTTTTCTTTTGTTGTATTATGTTTTGAAATAATTTTAAGTTCATTTAATACAATTGAGCACAAATTGACCTCAAATGGTTGGATTTGGACATTTTTAATGTTGAAATTGTTGATTATCTAGTAAAATTGAGTCAAACTTTAGTTGTTCTTGATTAAATTTCTGATGGAATTAACCTGAAATTTTTATTATTTGATAAATTGTTTTGAAACATTTTACATGTATTTTGACAAGGTTTGAATTAATTTTGTCGATTTTAGTGAAAGTAAATAAAATATAATATTTTGTGTGAAATTTGATCTTAATAGTTCTACATGATTAAAAATTTAACATTAACATTAACATATTAAATACTCCTACTAAAAATTTTAACTATTCCACAATTTGGCTGAGAGAAAAAAATCATATTCAAAGATACAGACTCTCTAAATGCAGGCTAAGATTGAATACGTTTGTTCCTTCAAAGACCTTGTAATGACAGAAATCTCACGAACTAAGTTGCCTTTTACAATCATACGAATGGAATACTATGTTCGCAAAATAATGGAAAGAGAATTTGTTTGAGAAACATGACCTGCCATGGGGCCTGGTGACATAATATGCTTTTCTTTAACAATATTAGAGGGATTTTTGCAAAGTACTATCAATGACATAAAAAGGTTTCTTATACATGAATCCTGATAGACTTTTTTTTTCCTTTTCTCTGCAACCAAGCAAGGGTCTGGAAAAAACAAAACTACGATAGAAATTTTTGACGAGCATGATCAAGAATCATTATTATTTCAACACAAGAAAAGACATTGGTCACACCCTTTTCCTGCGTCGAAGATTAGGAAGATGAATAATTGTTTCTAGAAGTATTTGTTTCCCACATTTATACATTCTATTTCCCTTTCATTTATATTGTCTAGTCTACAAGGATTCATTAGAAACTGGGAGATAGCATTAAGTTTAATGGTCAAGTTTTCTTTTCTGTACTGATGGAAGTGATTAAAGCTAGTACTGAATATACATACTTGAATCCTGGGGTCTTTGATGGCCACTCGTTATCACCTGAGAGAAGGAACACGTCTTCCCAGTCCAAATTCTCCAATTTGTCATCGCTCTTCTTTTCCACCTGTTCATTCAGCAACTTCACTGGCGTCGAGTTCTTGAAACCTTCTTCTCTCTCGAGCTTATAGCAGTCGGAGCAAACCTTCTTCACCCTCTGGAGGAGTTCCTCTGAAATCCCATGGTTCACTAGCTGTAACAATCAAGTAAAGGAAACCTGTAAAGTTCTATCAAACAAAGTTCAATGTAACATAAAAGAGTTGGTGTCCACTTAGGTCCCTGAAAAGTTTCAATTGTCTCAATTGGATCTTTAAAGTTCAAGGATTGAACCGATGAGGTCCCTAACACTAACTATTGCGGATGGAAAATAACAGGTGTCCCGCACCTGAAGGTGTTAATTGGCATTTCTCCCGGTATTGAAGACTATGCATCCAAGCACTCTTATTCCTTATTTGAACAACATTGAACATGGACCCAAATACTTGTTCTTCCTTCTCTCTTTTTTCCTTTGTCTTTTGCCTCTTTATATCTCACACAACACGCAAGCACTAAGAGGCAAATAAAACACAAAGAGCACCACAAGATGGTGGAGAGAGAGAGAGGGGGAGAGAGAGAGACTTGTGTTGTATGCATGTTTTAATACATATACATGATATTATACATGTAATATTGTTACATACTTATTAATAATGTATGTATGCCATTTTTGGATGAGCAACGAAAAAAAATGTAATATACATATTAGTAAAGTATTTATGGCAGTTTTTGCCCTCCAACTGTTTTTTGACTATGTGGACATTGGGGACTCAAATGAGAAAATTAAGAGACCCAAATGATAGTACTGGAAAACCTTAGGGACTATTGTGTGACTAACCCTAACATAAAAACCATGCAATCTTTGACATTCTTTTGCATGCTAAAAATGATCAGTACCTGAAAGAATCCCCATTCTTCACACCCATTAGCTATCTGAGCTAGAGTCTTTGCCCTCTCCTCTCCATTGAGCTTCAAGAAATCAATCACCGGGATCGCCATTGAAGTCAAAAATATGAGAGAGAGCGAGAGAGTATTGTTCTCTGCTTAGTAATGCTGCACTGTTGTGGTGGTGAAGAGTTTGCCTAATAACCCTATTTATAGCCAGTTCTTCCAGCCATTTTTGGATGTCAACTCTCCATATATATATAGTTTAATCAAATGTTTCCTGTTTTAATTCTAAATGCAAAGCAGCCGTTAGGGTGAGGTACAGGACGGTGACATAATTAAAATTAATTAATAGAAAGTCAAAGTTCTTTGAGATATTGCTCACCCACAACAGAAGGCTATTACTTCAGGTGATGCAAGTTATTATTGAGTGATGAAACCCACTCATCCAATGGCTCCCTTCATTTGGGATGCAAATTTGGGATACATAGCATTACTCTTTATGGGAAATACTATGTATAATCCATCAGGGTTGTTGCCAAGTGTCGGCATTGAAATTATATTCTGAAAATTTCCCTGAATCTGCGACAATATGTCATCCATCATATTTGGTTCGAGTCTTCACATCACAACGAGGGAGGTAAAACGATCATTTAGCAAGTCTCAAGGATCAGTAACTAATTTGAGATTTTTTAGTGAAAGATTCTTGAGAGACCTTGAAATCGATTCAATTGTTAGGGTTTTATTTTGTTCAAGTCTTCCCATCACAATCAATGGTAAAACGATCATTTGGCTGGACTTAGTCTCTAGTAATTCAAGAAGTTTTAGTCAAAAATTCTCGAGAGATCTTGAGATCGATTCTATTCTTAGGGTTTTAATTTGTTCAAATCTTCCCATCACGATCAAGGGTAAAACAGCCATATGGCAGGACTTGGTGTTCAGTAATTCAAAAAGTTTTCATCAAAGATTGTCGCGAGACTTGTGATTGATTTGATGTTCATAATTTTATTTAATTTGAGTCTTCACATCATGATGAGAGATAAAATGACTATTTGTCAAAATTTAGTACGTCTAGTAATTCCAGATTTTTGAATTAAAATATTTTTAGTGTCGTCATGGTTGATTCAATATTCATGATTTGCAATTGAATACATAAATTTTTGTTTTGTGCTACAACGAGTTAAAAAATTACATAGTTGAGACTGTTCTAAATAAAAAACAAAAACTAAACATTATTATATGCTATTAAAATCACGCCAATAAAAGATTTCAAGACAATGGACGCCGAAATTACTAACCGATAATCATCTCAACCATTCATTGTTTTTGGATTAATGGTTACAATTCAAACTCTTGATACATATAACGCCCGCAAATTGTGTGCAAAATCATATTCAAAAAGTTGGTCAAGGCAAATTTATAAGGAGTGAATCTATATACTATAAGAATATTCATAATTTTTAGACTCTAACTCTATTCATCTTCGAAATTCATCGGTATACGTCTACCCATTAAATGAAGATTTAAACTTATGATCTCGAAGTAAAACCTAAAACCTTTGTTCTGCTGCTTGCCAAGTCCAGTTTCTAAACGAAACCGCGTCTTGGTCGTGCACCCATTTTCTAGCAAATAAAACCTCGTAATTTAATAAGGTATGTTTATTATCTTGTCATTCAAATCTCTACCGACTACAACCGTTAATCATGTTGACCTCCGCCAATTATTTCTGTAGCCCCACCTTTGACTTTTTCCACACATGACATGCAAGTTATCAAATGAATTAAAATAATACACTGATTTGTAGGCATAGTTTGTGGGTTAAGGAAAAGAAGACTTTTATAAAATAAAAACATATCATCAAACCCTAAATTAATACATGGTCAACACTTGTTGTATTAATGTAGTATATGAACCATATTTGAAATAAAAATTGTATTTAGTCAAAAATTAATTAAAAATTAAATGATTTAACTTATTATAGAAATGAGTGATGTGATAGAAATGGGCAGAAAAAATACATAAGGATAAGATTCAAATTCTTAAATCCCTTATTATATAGATTGTGGGGGAATCTGACTTTGATTAACGTGAAAATGTATGGGCTACGTGGAATTTTCAAGTTTAGGGGAGAAACTTTTTGGTGGTGATTTTGAGACATGGGTACAATTTCTCTTACTACACCCCCCCCCCCCCCCAAAAAAAAGGTACAATTTCAGATGTAACAAAAAAATTTAAAATCTTACGAGAGGCTTGAAAAAGAAGAATTTTGTTCATTCGTCTTAAAAAAATTAAAAAGAGTAACAAATGATGCATCCGAACCAACGGTTGACATCCGATCGAAGCTAGTAGTAAGGGCTATATTGACTGTCTGATCAATAACAACAGGTGTAGAAATGGAATTTTAGTCATTTCTTGTACTTGTAAATGCAATCTTATGCTGCTCACTTGGGTTCTGGATGTATTCTATGCAGGGCGTCTCCTGAAACTCACCCCCATTTGTTCTTTGCATGTTCCTACTCCTCTAGAGTTTGGTCTGCTACTCTATCATTCGCCGGGGAGATTTGGCAACCTAAGTCTTGGGATGATTTTGTTGATTGGGCTGCTTCTAATTGGAGGGGTAAGTCGATGAAGAAGCTGATCTGCAGAATCTGCTTGGCTGCCACTGTTTATCACTTGTGGATGGAAAGAAATAATAGAAAATTTAGAAATCTCTTCAAGGATCCAAATTCTATTACCCATCTTATTCTGCGAACTGTGTGGAGTAGATTGGCTTCTCTCAAATTCAAGTCCTCTAGTTGCAACCTCCAAACTATTCAGAAATGGAGACTCCCACTCAGCTGTCTCCTCTAATCCCCTGTTCTGGGATCCCTTTTGCTCTTTTACCTGGATGGTTTATGTCTGGAAGCCGCTGTCTCTTGTGGCTGTTTATGTTGTTGTGTATGCATCTCACTGTGGCAATGCTCTGTGGTTCCCTCTGTTTTCGGGTTCTCGGTTTTTCCTCTCCTGGGCACTTTGTTTGTTTGTGTCTTCTTGGCCATTATGCTTTATGGTTTGTCTGGGCTCTTATAGTTCTGGAGTGGCCATGTTCTTTTATGTGCTTTGGTGCCTTTTGTGGGCTTGCTTGCAACTCCAGTTTTAATGCTACTGGGATTTTGCGTTGCCCATTTTCATTTTTGCAGCACTAGTTTGTTGCTAGTGGGACTGCCCTGAAGATTGGGTATTTCTGGTGGCACAGACGGTTCATGTGGTGATGTGTTGGGTGTTATTTTGATGTTTGGCTACCTTAAGAATGCAACTTTTGTGGTTTATGACTGCCCATTTTCACAACAATTAATGGATGGGAGATGATGATTGCTCTGGGCTCTGGCAAAGGGAAGTTGAAGCGGGTGGATGTGTTGTTTTCTTGGGGCTGCTCTGTTGATCTGGGATGCCTTCCCTTGACTTGTGCTGTATGGAATATTTCTGGTTTTTGGGAATGTTTTGGATGGGCAGCCTCTGTTCATGCCATGTTTCACGCTCTTGATGCCTGCAAGTGTCTTGCTCATTAAGGTTGCTGTGTTGGTCTTTCTCTGTGGTGTACAGGAGCTGAATTTGATCCTGTTTTTGTTTTATTTGGCTCCAATGTAATTTTGTCTACAAGTCTGTGGGAGATACCTTACTCAGGGCATCTCTTACAGACTTGTGTTTTGTCTTTGAGTCCTGCATTCCCTCATTGTACAATTTGTGGGTAACTTCCTTTGATTTCTGATTTCTTAATACATTTTACTTTCCGAAAAAAAAAAATGTAGTACCTAAAAATTATTCGTCCCTAAGTGTATTATTATTATTATTTTTTGGATTACGATTAGAGATACTCGGACTAACTTATGCACACCTTAACTAATCCCCTCTGAGAACACTCAAGTAGCAAGATGAGCATGGCTACAGATCATATCAATTTATTTATTCAACCTTGTGTAGTTCATTTGCCACGTTGAATGATTCAAATAAAACATTGTTTAAATGGTGATTTAGGGTTTGAGCCAAATGCTAACTCTGTTTTTTTCTAAGCAATTCATGTGGTTAGTTTATCTGTTTAAGGCTAAAAAAAAAAAATTGTACTCACTTTACTGGTCGTGTAAAGCGAGGTCTAGGAGAGATAGACATGTAACTCGGGTAGATAGAACATATTGAGAAGTTAATCCGAACTCGATCAACTGGGTTATAAAACCATCAAACAAAATTTTCAACTCAAGTACTACACTGCTAGACATGACTAGCATGAGTCTTATCATTAAAGAAGCCCGATATCTTGTTCCCAAGCTTAGAAAGACCGAAGAGACATGCTTGGCATGACTATTATTGTTTAGAAGAATAACTCCAGAAAAACACATGGCGAGCTGAGTTGTTCACTAGTGAGCGCTCTAACGATAATTTGAGCTTACTTTTTTTGATATTAAGAGGTTATTCCATTGTAACTTGGATGTCACGAATTCGAATCACAAAAATCGTCTCTCCACATGATCAGATAAGATGACATATCTTATGTTCCACAAATTCTGCAGTTAAGGGAGAGAGAGAGAGAGAGAGAGAGAGAGAGAGAGAGAGAGAGAGAGAGAGAGAGAGAGAGAATAATGGTGGTGTGATCACAAATTCAGCATACTCTTTCGCTTCAGCTTGTGATTACTATTGACAATAATTTAGTGCAAGTCTGTTGCAATCCCATTTTAGAAAACCTTGAGCATAAAAGTGAGCATTTTAAGTGTTTGATGGAAAATTTCTTTATACTTTTTCCTCCATTTGTCTTTTTTGATAGATAATTTATCGTGCATTAATGGAAGACTCACTCATTTACAATTGGTTCCACTTAAATTTATGGTATAGTTGAACTCAATTAATAATTTAAAGTTTGTTGAACAGAACATGGGTTGGGTGGTCAAATGCCAACTCAACTTGTTATTGAGAATTCAATATGGGAATGCTGTAAAGGCTGCTCATTGAATGTGATTTTTTTTTTTTTGCTTTTATTTGTTTGAATAAATAATGTTGGTAGGTTAATTTTTAAAATTTAAATTTATTTTTAAAACAATTAATAATCTGACATGGTATAATGGTTAAATATCCCTACGACTTTGAATTCTTTTGTATTGGTGTATTATGTTGCACCAAGTTTTGATTTTTTTACTCATTTCGATATACATGGTATATATGTCTACTCTACGTGTGAGCGAGTTGCACCTACTTGCGGATGTTGGATGGTAAATTTATATTGTTGGGCTCGTTCTATAACAACTTAAGTTTTGAGATTAATTATAGTAGATTGATTGTTTGATATTATCTTCTCAATTTTCAGAGTTGCTATGTGTTACAACGGCTACTACTTGTTACAAATGGAAATTATGCATTTACTTTTAGTATTAAGTTTGATTTTAGAGTTTCCTACTACTTTTTTAGTATGTAATAAGAACAGGAGGAAATAACCAAAACTCTTTTGAATGGATTGAGTCATAGTCAGACTCCAACTCCACAAAGGACCAAATAATGTCAACATAGGAATACGACTATCACAGGACAAGAATCGTTATGTCATTGCCCTCAAGACACGAATCCAAAAACCAAAAGAATTATGACCTTAGGAACATATTCAACTTAGAAAATGAATACTTAGCCTTTAACTGCATTTTCAGATATGGCTCTAACAAATATCAAGTGAAGAGAAGGAAAAAGGAAATCCGACCATATTATATTTCTACCAAAAGGACTGGACGTGTAAATTCAGATCAAATTTGTGAGAGGCCAAACACTATTCTTTTTCTCTTAGTTACTATATTTATTTTCTTTCCCTTTTTTTGTAAATCACATTTTTTTACTATAATTAGATGTTTACTATAGTTAAAATATTTAGTGTGGTTAAGATTTTATGATGGTTAAAAGATAAATTTGTTAAAAAATTTATTGTGTTTAGAAGGTTAAATGTAAAATTGGTAGGTTTAGTGTGGTTAAATCGTAAGATAAGTCATTCAATCTAAATAATCTGGGTCATTATTTTTTTATGAATTAGGACTTTAAGCAGGATACACTACAAGAAATTTGTCTTTTAGTCGCGAAAATTATTGCGGCTAAATGTATAAAAATTGTGACTATATACTTTAGTGACAATTTTTTTATTGCCACTGGGCCGCGGCAATATGTGTGTGGCTAAATCATTTAGCTATGACATTTAATTGTTGCCACTAAAAGTAAATTTTTTAGCCGCACTATGAAAAATGCCACTAAATGTGAAATTTTTAGCCGCCATAATTATTGTAGCAAGTAAACTAAATTTTGCCACTAAAATATACTATATCACCACTAAAAGTCCGATTAAAACCTGATTTTTAGTGACAACAATTAATTGCGGCTAAAAGTGTACATTTTACCCACAATTAAAATCACCACTAAAATTTGAAACATGATTTTTTGACAACTTATTGTCGTTACTAATTAATACATTAAAATGAACAAAGAAACCTATCGCATATTTGAAAGAATTTATTTTTCAATATTTTCAAATTTCACGTACCTTTTTTTTTTTTATTGAAATCAAGTATTACAAGAAGCTGATTTTTCAAGAATCAAAACAATGAAAAACCTAAAATTCAAGGCTTTTATCACTCCAAAAAAAATCAACCAATCTGTACAGTCTTCAATCCCCCAGTCCAAAGACATGAAGAGGCAGTATAACAGTCTTCTTCCTTAAAACTTTGGTACCCTGCTGATTTAGTGGTAGAAGGAGAGATGGAGAACTTTTACACACTAATCAGCTACCATATAACAACATCAATATCTTGGACGCAGTTCATCAGGTGCTGTCCTGCTTCCCTATATAATGAAAACAACATCATGGATTTGTATTTGTGTAATCTGCCCAAAAACCACCAAAGCAAGACCTCTAAGTAAAATGTCACTCAGAGATTGCTTTCTAAAAATTCTAACCAATCTCAACATTCTCACCACAGGGCCTTCATTCCTTACAAGCTGAAAACCAACAAAATTATGATCATGTTTTCAAATTGTCTTTAGTCTTCGGAGGCGAGCCTTCCAAAGCTGTTTGCAGAGCTTCCACTGGTTCCAAAGTTGTTATCACCAATTTCTGGCCAGTTCCCTATGCCATACATTTCAATCCCCTAAAAAAAAAAAAATTCATCAGAAAAGAAAATGATGGAATACAAATCAGATGTCCATTAGTAATACAATCCACAAATCAAGCCACATCAAACATTAAGAACGGATTGACAAAAATTAAAACACCTCTAGAAGTAACATTTCTTCATCAGTATTCCAGTCTGGACAGAGAAGTGGACTGAAACTGAAGATCCCCACACCCTTTTAGCACTCTTGTTGCGCAGTTTTGCACCAACATTGAAGCTTCTTCCTGCCGGTTTCCTAGAGCGCCTACCTTTTGTCAACGTCTTCCAACTTAAGCCAGGATCGATAAAATTTTTAAGTTCTAGGCCCACTGTGCTGAGCATACTTGCAGATTACAGGTCCTCTCCGATGTACGAATGGTCTGCCACCACAAGTCTTGCACGGTGGCTTTGGTAGTTGGTTTCCTTTTCTGCTTAATCCAAATTTAGAGGCTAGCCTCCCAGTGCAAGTACACAAGCGAGTCTGCAAGTAAACAAAACACTGCTCCTCTTAGAAACAAACCAAATCCAGCAGATGCCCACTAACTGCTATAATAAATTATGTCCACTTACTTAAATGACAACTTCAGACCCTCATTTTGGTTTTACTTTTAGGTAAGTCCTCACCTCATCCGTACCCTACATATTATGTCATTGGTGTTTCATGCCTTGACTTTACATCTTTTTCGGATTTTTCCCAATATTAGTAATTGATTTAAACCTAAATATCATCACAATTTTCAAGATTTAAGTTACCTAGCTATGTCCAGTTCAAAAAGGTTCACTGTCTTACATGCCACACATTCAACCATATGGCTACAAACTACAGGGGATTGGCACTACTAGAAGATAGTAAAAAGGCCCTAAAGAAAAACTTTAAACTCAAAGGTCATGAGATCAAGAGGACAATAAGAACTTCTAGAACTCACCATTGGGTTAAACCCAACATCAGTCCCCATATAAATGATTGGTAGAACAAATTCCTTTCTAGATACCAGAGCAGAATTCTAAAGTGTCTGTTTTAAGTTAACTGTAAGATGTACAACACATGATCAGTAACAATACTAAGCAATTAGAACAGCAACAAAACTAATAAGAGCACAAACATCAAAAATCAAGTCCAAAAGCTATGACTGCTAGTATATGACTCCATAGGAGCAATTACATTGGGCAGCCACTGTTAACAAATGTGAGGCATACAAAAACTGGATCAATTCACATAATAGCTTGGGACGGTTGATTCCCATATTAGAATCAGGACTTCTTTCAACCAGAAAAATAACGGCCAAGAAAGATCTCATTTAAGTAACGGTAACAAGAAAAACTTATAAAACACATAATCTCAAAATAACTATGTGAGATTGGGAATCTTGTGGATAAAAAGATTCTCAATTCACTGAAAACTTGAAAATTCATAATAAAATAATAGATGTGAGACTGTCATCATCCCTATTAAATAGAAACCAATCTAGTAGATCAAAGGCTTCATTGCCCATACAAGAAAGATGTCCAAATCACAAACCCTAGGTCAAACTAAAACGCCAAAATTAACAAAATTCGACGAATCAAACAAGATCTTCACTAAAATTAACGAAGTGGACGGGCTTTATGTATCAAATAAATGAGTATTATATAAATTCTAGAAAATTTACCTCACAGTTCTAGAAAATTCCCCATTATGTACTGAATAATAGGAACTTCGATAGATCCAAACATGAGTAAATCCAACTGAGATTAATTAAAGCAAACATATAGGATATCCAAAGGATGAAATCCAGTCAAAACATAGCAAGAATACTCTATTTGACAAAATGGAACAAAAATAAACTAACCTAAGCAGTGAGAACGATGATGGCACCTTAATCTTCTTCTCGGCGATTTTCGAAATGAGCTCGGCCTTCTCAACAACCAGGGCGGTGGTGGCGATGGAGTCTTCAAACCAGTGGGAATTGTGACGACGAAGGAGTTGAGAGATCGAGATCGATCGATCGAGAGAGAGAGAGACGGTGTGAAGAAGTGACATGGTGGGGGGGGTGAATGTGAAACGATGTTGGTAATCCATAAATTTTTGCCCACTAAGAGGCGACGTTTTTCTATTAAACGCCCAAATTTCTTATAATATATTAAAATTGACATTCAGTGGTAAAAAAAAAATTGCACCTTAAAACCGGGCATATTTGCTGCAACTAAAAAATTTTATCACTAAAATTTTATATTATTAGTGACTAAATTTAAATTATTGTCAATAAATATTTGAAATTAGTGATGAATTAGTAATATATTTTTGCTGCAACATTTAAATTGTCACTAATTAGATTCACTAACATATCTTCAGTGACAACAATACTTTTTCACCATTAATTATATATCTTTAGTGGTGACAAATAATTATGGCCATTAAATAATTTTAATATCATATCTTCAGTCGCGATAATAATTTTTTGCCACTAAACATATTCATTCAGTGGCAATATTTGTAACTGCAATTTAAATCTAGCGGTTAAAAGTGATTTTTCTTGTAGTGATATGCTCTATTTTATTATATAGATTACTAAAAGATTATACATAAAACCCCCAAAACAAGGAAAACGTCATATGAGAATAGCTCAACTCTTTTTTGCAAAATCTTGTCCTTTCACAATTGAGGTCCCTTATAATATTACTAGTTATTACTCGTGTTTGAAGGCACGAAGTAATAAAAAAAATTGTCAATCATAATCATTTTTGTATTCACGCCTAAAATTAAATCATAAATATAGAGAAGAGAGAAAAAAATTTAAGCACTGATTATAGTGGGGGTGAGCTGTGGTGGTGGTAGACGGTGATGGTTATGGTGGGCGATAACAACCATGGTGGTGGTGACAGCCGTGGATGACAATGACAATGGTGGTGGTGAGTTTTGGGTGATGATGGTGGTAATGACAACCATGAGTGACGTTGGTGAGGGTGGTGGATAGTGATAGTGGTTGGCAGTAGTGGTGGTGGGTGTGTCCTGTGTGGGGGCAACAATGGGTGTTTGTAGACGACTGTGGTAGTGGGTACTGGCGAATGACAGTGGTGGTGGTAAGGCAACGACGGGTGTTTGTGGACGACGGTGTTGATGGGTGGTGGCGAATAACGGTGGTGGTGTGTGACAGTGGATAGCGGCGATGGTGGGTGGTGACGGTAGTAGGTGTGGTGGGGTGGGGTGACAGTGGGTGGTAACGATGATGGGAGACGATGAATAGTGGTAGGGTGACGGCAGTAGCGATGGTGATGGTGGTTGTGGCGGTGGGGGTGGTGGTGGGTGGCGATAGCGGTGGTGATGGGGGCATTGGTAGGGTGGCGATAGCGACGGTGGTGGCGGTGGTGAGGCGGTGACGGTGGTGAGAGTGGTGGGGCTACTTTTTTAAAAAAAAAATGTTTATGATAAGTTATAAGTCTTATAAACACTTTTGAAAAGTCACCCCAATAACATCCTTATGGGACTTATTTTCCCTATTAAATTTGGGGAGTTGATATTAGTTGTCGGATTAACTTTAAAATAAAATTTAAAACCATCTCAACCGCGAAAAACAAAAGTTATTTTGTTTATATTTTGGAATTTCAATTGTGTTACATTTTATTTTATAGATATTATGATCCATGATTATTACTTAAACTCTGAATATATTTAGACAAGCGCAAATAACTCGTATCGATTCATGAACCATGACATATCTTTACGAGACTCAAACTTGAAACCGAAATGTAAAAACCAAAATTTATTCCCCCAAGACACTGTTCCTAGATTGGAGTTGTCTTCAAAGAGCTGAAACTGAGCAATGTTCATGCATGGCAGTGAAATACTGATTCCATTCCTACCATTTGAAGAAGTCTCTCTCTCTCTCTCACACACACACACATGCTGCTGACAGATGGTGTCCCCCACAATGCATTCAAATTTCATCAGGGTAACATAGAAATGGTCCAGACTGCCTGTACATAGATTTTAATTGTAGTCTTTGTCTTTGAATTTGATTATTCTTTAGCCAATCTCATCAGAAAAGGTTCAGGTTACCTGCACATAATAAGCTTTGCCAAATTTCATGGGGAAGTCAATGAATGTGAATGACCTTACTAGGTTAATGCTTTGTTGTTTAGTAACAGACACTGTTAAAGGTATCTTTTGATTCAAACAAAAATAGTAAATTCTTGCATGGAAATTATAAAAAATTTAATTTTGACACTTCTGGTTTCATAGAAAAAGTAAGCTTGTCTATGTATGATTAAAATTTTATTTTGATGCATTATTTCGGCCGCCTAGATAACGGAAACATTTCAAAAATATTTAGCAAATAGAATGAAAACGATTAAAAATTTGGAGATTTATTTTTGAGACATTCGAAAACATTCTTCAGATTTATTGAAGCATCTTGAAACACATTGAAATATTTTAAAAACAATGGTGAAAATATGTTAAAACACCTCAAAACATTAAAATTTTGATTTCATCACTGTTTTGTTCTGGTCTTCTTAAAAACGAAAACATTTAGACTGTTTTGACCGTTTCAAAATAAAATTTTGGTCTTTAATGTCAGCCAATGGTCATGACCTAATGTGAGTTAGTTGTTAGTTAGCAGTTGAAACTTGATTTGCATTTCAAATTTTAGTTTTTTTTAACCTCTAGAGTATCAGCCCATTCACACTTTGTTCCTCAAACCATAACGACACGTGACCCTTTATGCATAAGTGTCATTTATCTATGGTGACACGTGGTACTTTTTATCAATTTTTTTTAGTTAAACAATTAACGGTATTTAGACATCTCTTTTCCGATACGATTAAAGACAAATTATTTAAAATGAGATTAAAATATTTATAAAAAATATGTCTCTTCCAATTTAATTCCAAAGTGTTGTCAAATTTTAATCAAAATTTTGACACATGATTGATTTGACTAAATGGACGTTGGGTTGAAAGTTGAAAGACTGACAGAAAAAACATTGTCATGGCCAAAATAGAAGTTGGTAAACTTTCATGGTAAAAGTTGCAAATATAAACTGTTAAAACATCTTTGTTGCAGTCGTTTAAATGTTTAAGTGATTGCTCGCCAAATTAGACCCATAAAATAATTAAATCATAACCTAAAAATCTTATCTAAATTTTTTATCATAAAAATGAATTCTTACATTTAATATTTCATTTGGTACGATGAAAAAATAGAAGGATAGAAAGTTGAAATGATGGAAAGTTGGAGGAATATATAAAACATCATGTTTGGTAAGGAAATAAAATAGAAATGATGGAAAAGTGGATGAATGAACTTTTCTTCTAACTCACCAAAATCAATCCCTCTAAAATTGGAAGAAAAGTGGATGAAAAATTAATTATTTGTATTCAAATGTATCTTATTTGTCTATATATCCTTTGATATCTATATAATAAAGTAAAAATGAGTTTGAATTTTGGAGACAAAGAGAGGTCCAGATCGTTTTGAGACAAAACATAAACACATCCAACGGACAACGTAATTCTAACATAAAAGATAGTTCATATCATCTCATAAATACTGATCCGACGATCTACAGTGAGTACTGAATTTTGTTTTCCTGCCCAACAACGCTTCCTTTTTTGATTATCAGAGATTTTGGGGATGAGTTTGAATTTTGTCTTCCTCATTCTTTTATCGCCTCAAGGCCAATTATCTTAACTCACGCCTCTCTCTCTCTCTCCTCCGAAATCTCTCATGCCTTCCAAATTCATCCTCAAAATCTCTCTCATGGAATACATCTCAATTTCACTTCTGCCTCTCTCTCTCAATCTCAAATCTTCTCCTAATCTCAATTTCTAATCCCCCCTCTAATCTCTCTCTCTCTCTCTCTGTCCTTCAACAGTGCGGCAACCACAGTCGCCACCACCGAACAACACCCCACATCCCCACAACACTATCGAAAGCCTCCCTCAGCCGCCAATGACCACCAAAAAGAGAAGGTGTGGCATGCTATGGACGACAAAACACCCCCACACCCTCTTTTTTTGTCCTACTATGGAGCTCCTACTTTGCTGAAGAAGAAGATGTTAGAGATTCAACAAGTACCCAGGTCACAATTCCTCTCGGTATGCACTGATTTAATTTTTTAATTTATTTTCTGTATCAAAGCTTTGTGTTATTGTTTCAAAATCTGTCTTTTGCTTGTTTGGAAGTCGGGATGTTTTTTTTTTTTTGATTTGGCATTTTCTGAAAATAGTGAAATAACAAACAGAATGCCACCAACTACCACCATCCACGAGGTATGTCCCCTCTCCCTCTGTTCCCTTTCTTTGCTCTTTCCCCTCCCACATCGACTCCACCCCAACCCCACAACCCTAACCCCCTCCACCACAATATGCTATTAAAGTTTGTATGTTCATTGACATTTCTTCGAAGTCGTGAAATTCACCTATTTCAGAAGCTGAGAGAAGAATCGAGGGCGAGGTCGACTTCTTTAGGGAATGGGTACACCGGGGGCTTGGAGTTGAGAACCACCTCTTCCTATATGCGCACACACCACCTGTTTGATAGAAATCTTCACTTAAATTAAATTCGTCTTTTTGTATTTTCTGTTTTACTGGTTATGTCGTTGATATTGATATTGGTGTTATCATTGCTTTAGAGTGGTACTGGTGTTTTTGAAGCAGCAATGATAGCATTTGGATGGCATATAAGCTTATGAGCAGAGGTGATAGCTTTTGTGGGGGTATGTCGTAGCATCTTACTACTTTGGAAAACTTCTTTGACTAAAATTATGGAAGCAGGTACACATCTACAACTTTTCTTGATTGATTATTTCTATAGTCTATATAGTCGAACTCGTGAATTTGGTGATTTCCCGGGTCCCAAGTTAAAACAATGAAAAAGAAATCCATTTTGCTGTCTAAGAAATATTAGACTGGTTGTAAATTTGTATATGAAGATGTTCTTTCTAGCTATTTTTTAACCTTCATTTTTACCCAAGAGTTGGTGACTAAGTAGCTATTTTCTGCTTCAGTAGGAAAATTATTTTCTGCTTCACTATTAGGTACATACCCACTTTCTGCTTCACTATCAATGTTTAACAGACTGTTGAGAGAAAGAAGCTCACACACCTCTGATACATGTCTACTTTCTTCTCAATGCATCCCTACATGGACAGGGACTGAAGTCGTGATTGCTGATCTGGGTCTCTTCAATGTACGAGTAGTCCAAGTAAGTGATACTATGAAAATATTCTAGCACATTTAATGGTCCTCGATAGTTGAGGCCAAACAATATGTTTTCTCTTTGTTCGATTCAAAACTAACCAAGAACTTAAGAATGTTTTACATATGTTTCACACCCTTTATTCCTTTGGATATGCCTTAAAGATACATGCTCTGTGTCTTCATTTTTAACTGTCATATAAATATAATCAGTATAATGTAAGCTTCCATTTATTTTTGTAATGAGTTTTTAGTATTTCGAAGTACTATTAAATGTATGGGTATTTGATTGGATTGAGTTGCTTCTTTCATTTGATGGGTTACGTGTATTGTGATAATACAGTGCATTTAAGTTGTCAAGCTTCCGTTTGCTCCTACGGCTCGAATTCACAATATGATTCGGAGTTCATTGGGACCACCCACTAATGCATATTAGGTGATTGACAGAACGCCAAAGAGAAGAAAAATAGCCATTGGCTCACTCGCTGAATCTAGAAACTAGCGCCTCTCTCTCCAATCTCTATCCTCCCTCTTTAGGAAGGGTGTTGGAGCTTTTTTAGCTTTTTCTAAGTTGTAATAGTATTGTATACCCACATTTGTTAATACACACACACACACACATAGTGCTTTTAGGTGTAATTAGAGGATTTTATCCAACCCTTCTTATCGAAATTTGTACCTATACATGCATTTTTGGTGTTTTTCTTTCTATGTTGTTGTGTTTCTGCTCGAATTCTGAAAACCATATTTTTTGTGTATAGGGAAAGACTTTAATCTAGCCTCAGTTGAATGCTGCAATTTATTCTGCTACTTGAATAAAAAGTGATGCTTTTCAGTTGGGTGTAATGGAGAATAATATTTTAAGTTGACTTTTGAGTTTTTCCTCTTGACTTCTTTGAACAAAAAGGTTGAAATTTATGATGAAAATTTGATGTTTATGTCGATTGAATTGAAGTTAAATTTTGGATGCTCATACAGTACACACGTTGCACTTCCAGACTGTTTTTACTTAAATGTCTGCAAGTAACTCATTGTGCATCTAAATTTGTACCAACTGAAAATTTTTGTTCTGAATTTTTTGAGTTTGCATGATAAGTGTATTATTTTAGTTTTTTTTCCTGGTTTAAGGAAGCACAAGTTTGTATCTCTATTTTTCTATGCATTTTTTTTATTGTATATTTTTCTATGCATTGGTATGTATGTTTTAATGTGTCTTTATTTGATGTATTTGATAATTGTGAGATGTTCTAAGGTTTTTCTTCATTTTCAGTTGGATTTAGATTTCTGTTTGTTTGTTTAATTATGTGTGGATTCCTGGTGGTATAACGATCTACATTATTCGCTTTGTGAGTTGTTTCATTATTTGCGGTGAAATGTTTTATATCAATTTGATTGGGCTAAGTTAGGATTTATTTGATTCGATATTATCCTCTTTTAATTTTTTCATTTGTGTTTTGGGTTATGATTAATGTTACAATTAGTGAAACTCAAAATCAATATAAAGGTTGGTACTTTTATTGAAAAATTGTATTATGAGACATGAAGAATAAGTATTTTTCTAAATGATTGGATCACTGTTGAGTTGAATTTGGTTTGATTGGATTGAGATGAAACATTAGAGAAAAGGAAATAAAAAAAACTTAATTTATTTAAAATTGCGTGATTTTAGAAAAAAAAAAATTATTGCTATAGAATATTTTTATTATACAACTAGCCCTTGATTTGTTTGTGTTATACAAGTGTCTTCAGGCACGGACAATCACTAGTATACATATATTATATTTATCAATTATATATTATGTATACATTAATTTCATATATAAATACAATGGTAAAATATTATTTATACTTTTTTAAAAAAATTAAAAAATAAAATTAAAAGTTAAAAATAAAAAATAAAAATAAAAATAAAAAATATTTTTTGAATCTTACCAAGGACAAAAAAAAAAAAAAATTAATCATTTTTATTTTTCATCCATCCAACCAAACACAAAGAAAAAAAAATGTATCATTCCTAATTTTCTTCTTTATAAAATATAAATTGTATCAAACCTATTTTCTATCACTTCTACTTTTTATCCTTCCTACAAGAAAGAGTGTTACAAAATTTTGACCATTTTCTTCGAATTTTTTCCCTATCTTTCTCTCTTCCTTTTTCCTCGCTTCTAGCTCAGTCTGTTGCCGCTGCTCAATGGCTATTTATTGCCAATTTTGTTCCATACGTCACTTGGGTGATAGCATGGTGCTTACGTCAACATAGACAAATGTCCATACTTCGTCTCATGTGTTTCCTTCTTTTTTTTCTCTTGTCACACCCATGACCCATATATATCCATTCCATCCCAAGGTCACACACACACACACACACACACATATATATTAAATATGACACACATTTCTACACAATCTGCATAATTCAAACACTTTAAATATTTATATTTTTCTTTCCTCCTTAAGTATACTTAATATTATAGTCATTGAACTTGCTTTTCACTTAATGAATTTATATTTGAGATCCATTTATTTATTTAAAATTTTAAAAAATAAACATTGAGAATATAGGATCATAATTAGTGTTATAATTGATGTATTAGCGATAAATTTTTATACAAGTTATCACACAGATGATAGTAATATACAAATTAAGTAAACTTTAAGACAACTTTTAATTACACAATATTACATTCAAAGACAGAAGCAAAACCATAATCAAAAGCAAGCACACTAACAACAACACAAGCTTTCTTCCCTATTCTGCGAATGCAGCTGGAGATTGCCAAGCAATTATAACATTTGCAATGGCAAAGCTTCATCTATAACCCCAAACCCCAACAAAAGGAAAAAAAAAAAAACCCTATGAACTTCTTCATAAGAAATTCCATTGTTATGTTCTTTACATGGCCCCCACAGCAGCTTTGAACCTTGGTTCTTTTGCTAGGAACTTCTGCTCTGCATAAACAGACATGTAGTCCCCAAACACAAACTTGGGATAAGTCTGATCCACCTCTTGGTTCACTTTTTCCATCAATTCTGGTGCAGGAGCTATGGTGGCCTTCATTGATGGATTATAGAATGAAGCAATCGATCTCCTATTACCATCCAGGGGGGCCAAAACCCGGTGCCAAACGCTCTTGTATCGCCCATTGCTCAACACCTCAATCTGATCCCCAATGTTGATGACAATGGTGTTGCTTAGAGGTTGGACATCGATCCATTGCCCATCTTTGAGGATTTGAAGGCCACTCACCTCGTCATCTTGGAAGAGTAAGATGACACCTCCAGCATCAGTGTGAGCTCGAAGACCATTTAGCCTCTCGGGATGTGGGCAGGGCGGGTAGTGGCTCACCTTAGTGCCGAAAAACGCATCAGCTTCTTCACCATTGAAAGCTTTCTTGATGTATCCCATTGGCAAGCCCAAGTTTTCATCCATGGCTTCCATGACCTTCTCTCCCAGCTTCTTCAACTCAGCTCGGTATTCTGCCATAGTTTCCCTATTATTCAATCAATTCACAAGTCAGATGATACATTAATCTAGGTTTTAATGCTAATGATACAATAATCTGGGTGTCACAACTTTAATAAACACAAGGACGGTACCACCTTGGGGCCTTGGTTGGCAATGGTCCTCTAATGTTTTCAACAAACCTTTTCTTTTGTTGTATTATGTTTTGAAATGATTTTAAGTTCATTTAATACAATTGAGCACGAATTGACCTCAAATGGTTGGATTTGGACATTTTTAATGTTGAAATTGTTGACATGGTTTGAATTAATTTTGTCGATTTTAGTGAAAGTAAATAAAATATAATATAGTGTAAAATTTGATCTTAATTGTTCTACATGATTAAAAATTTAACATTACCATTAAATATTAAATACTCCTATTAGAAATTTTAACTATGCCACAATTTGGCTAAGAGAAAAAATCATATTCATATATACAGACTCTCTACATGCTGTATACGTTTGTTCTTTTAGAAACCTTGCAATGACAAAAATCTCATGAACTAAGTTGCCTTTTAGAATCATAAGAATGGAATACTATGTTCGCAAAATAATGGAAAGAGAATTTGATGGATTTTTGCAAAATACTACGCTTTTCTTTAACAATATTAGCGGGATTTTTGCAAAGTACTATCAATGACATAAAAAGGTTTCTTATACACGAATCCTGATAGACTTTTTCTTCATTTTCTCTGCAACCAAGCAAGAGTCCGGAAAAAACAAAACTACAATAGAAATCTTTGACAAGCATGATCAAAAATCATTATTATTTCGACACAAGAAAAGGCATTGTTCACACCCCTTTCTTGCGTCGAAGATTAGGAAGATGAATAATTGTTTCTAGAAGTATTTGTTTCCCGCATTTAAACATTCTATTTCCCACTCATTTATATTGTCTAGTCTACGAGGATTCATTAGAAACTGGGAGATAGCATTAACTTTAATGGTGAAGTTTTCTTTTCTGTACTGATGGAAGTGATTAAAACTAGTACTGAATATACATACTTGAATCCTGGGGTCTTTGATGGCCACTCGTTATCATCTGAGAGAAGGAACACATCTTCCCAGTCCAAATTCTCCAATTTGTCATCGCTCTTCTTTTCCACCAGTTCATTCAGCAACTTCACTGGCGTCGAGTTCTTGAAACCTTCTTCTCTCTCTAGCTTGTAATAGTCGGAGCAAACCTTCTTCACCCTCTTGAGGAGTTCTTCTGAAATCCCATGGTTCACTAGCTGTAACAATCAAGTAAAGGAAACCTGTAAAAGTTCTATCAAGACAATGTTCAGTGTTTTATAAAAAATTGGTTACACTAATGACCCTTTATGGTTTTCATTCCTGTCACTTAGGTCCCCCAAAGTTTCAATTGTCTCAATTGGATCTTCAAAGTGGAGGGATTCAACAGATGAGGTCCCTAACACTAAGCTATTGCGGATGGAAAATAACAGGTGTCGGGCACCTGAAGATTTTAATTGGCATTTCTCCCGGTGTTCAAGACTCTCTGCATCCGGGGACTCTTATTCCTTTTTGCTCACCACACGATGGTGCAGAGAGAGACTTGTGTTGTTTGGGTGTTTTAATACATAGACATGATAATTATACATGCAATGTTACATACTTATTAATAATGAATTTATGGCATTTTTGGCATGAGCAATGAAAAAATGTCCCCCGCAGTTGAGAAAATGGAGAGACCTAAATGAAATTACTGGCAAACCTTAGGGACTATTTGTGTGACTAACCCTAACATAAAAAGAAGCCATGCAATCTTTGACTTTGCATGCTAAAAATGATCAGTACCTGAAAGAATCCCCATTCTTCACACCCATTAGCTATCTGAGCTAGAGTCTTTGCCCTCTCCTCTCCATTGAGCTTCGAGAAATCAATCACTGGGATCGCCATTGACGCAAAGAAATATGAGAGAGAGAGAGAGAGAGAGTATTGTTCTCTGCTTAGTAATGCTGCACTGTTGTGGTTGTGAAGAGGTTGCCTAATAACCCTATTTATAGCCCGTTCTTCCAGCCATTTTTGGATGTCAAGTCTCCATATATAGTTTAATCAAATGTTTCCTGTTTTAATTCTAAATGCAAAGCAGCCATTAGGGTGAGGTACAGGACGGTGACATAATTATAATTAATTAATAGAAAGTCAAAGTTCTTTAAGATATTGCTTACCCACAACAGAAGGCTGCTACTGCAGGTGATGCATTTTATTATTTATTGTTTATTGTATAATCCACCTGAGTTGTTGCCAAGTGTCGGCACAGAAATTATATTCTGGCAGGTTCCGTGAATCTGCGACAATATGTCATCCATCCTATTTGGTTCGAGTCTTCACGTCACAATGAGAGAGGTAAAATGATCATTTAGCAAGACTCAAGGATCAGTAACTAATTCAAAAAAATTTAGTTAAAAATTCTTGAGTGACATTGAAATTGATTCGATTATTAGGGTTTTATTTTATTCGAATCTTCCTATCACGATCTATGGTAAAATACCATTTGACTAGACTTAGTGTCTAGTAATTCAAGAAGTTTTGGTCAAAAATTCTCGAGAGACTTTTGAGTCTTTTCATCACGATCAAGGGTAAAACAACCATTTGGCAGGACTTAGTGTCCAGTAATTCAAAAAGTTTTGGTCAAAGATTCTCGAGAGACCTTATAATTGATTTGATGTTCATAATTTTATTTGATTTGAGTCTTCACATCATGATGAGAGATAAAATGACTTTGGCAAAATTTAGTGTATCTAGTAATTCCAGATTTTCGAGTTAAAAATTCTTGAGAGATGTCATGGTTGATTCAATATTCATGGTTTGCAATCGAATATATAAATTTTTGTTTTATGTTATAATAACGAGTTAAAAAATTACATAGTTGAGATGGTTCTAAATAAAAAACAAAAACAAAAACAAAAACTAGACATTGTTATATGCTACAACAATCACGCCAATAAAAAGATTCAAGACAATGAACGCCGAAAATAACTAATCGATAATCATCTCAACCTTTCATTGTTTTTAGATTAGTGGTGACAATTCAAACTCTTGAAACATATAACACCCGCAAACTTTGTGCAAAATCATAATCAAAAGTTGGTCAAGGCAATTTTATAGGGAGTGAATCTATATACTATAAGAATATTCTTAATTTTTAGACTCTAACTCTATTCATCTTCGAAATTCATCGGTATACGTCTACCGATTAAATGAAGATTCAAACTTATGATCTTGAAGTAAAACCTAAAACCTTTGTTCTGCTGCTTGCCAAGTCCAGTTTCTAAACGAAACCGCGTCTTGGTCGTGCACCCATTTTCTAGCAAATAACACTTCGCAATTTAATAAGGTATGTTTATTATCTTGTCATTCAAATCTCTACCGACTACAACCGTTAATCATGTTGACCTCCGCCAATTATTTCTGTAGCCCCACCTTTGACTTTTTCCACACATGACATGCAAGTTATCAAATGAATTAAAATAATACACTGATTTGTAGGCATAGTTTGTGGGTTAAGGAAAAGAAGACTTTGATCAACAAACATATCATCAAACCCTTAATTAATACATGGTCAACTCTTGTTGTATTAATGTACTAGTCATTACCCGTGCCTGAAGGCACTATATAACAAACAAAAAATTCTTACACAATTGTCCAAATTCAAAAAGAATTGGCCAAAAATATTCATATCAATTCTTCTTTTAAAATGACTCAAAATATATCGCCGATTATATCCTCCATATTAATAGAACTGTCGTAAAAATATATAAAACTCTTCAAAACAACACCATATATACAAATGCCTCCGAAAAAAAAACAAATATAACATAATTCATTGAAATTTACAATTTTTAAGTAATAAATAAAAATTTTCTCATTTATAAGACTCAAGAATTTATCACATTTACCACCCCTCAATCCAATAATAGAATATAATTATAAACTTAATCACCATATTTTCAATCCACTCTATCTCCATGTAATATATATCTCAAGCAAAAAAAAAAAAAAATTACTAACATAACACAATTAAATTCACAATCGTTAAGCGATAAATAAAATCAACCAAATCTTACTCATTTATAAAACTCATGAATTTATCACCACTATCACCATTCAACCCCAAATGGCACAACAAAATTATAAATTTAATTACCAAATTTTCAATCATTCACATATAAATATACACAGAAACATACTCTCACACATTTTTTTTTGGCTACCAACAAACCTTCCCAATTAATAACTGATTTTATTAGAAATATAATAATTCAAGTTTTTATGATAAAATAATAATAAATTAATATCTAATTAAAAAATAGGGAAAAAAATACGGACTTCCCCTGAGTTCTGACAATATTATGAAGACACCCCCTGATATTTTATAAATAACACGGAAATCCCCAAAATTTAAAATTTATTACACAGAGACCCCTTTGTCTCCCTTCCTTCAATATTGCTAACGTAAAGTGATGATTTTATCCCAAAAAAATTATTATTTTTATAATTGCCTTTCTCCAACTTGAGTACCCAAAAAAATTAAAAATTTAATAAAATAAAATAAGATTTGATTTAGTACCCAAAAAATTGATATAATTTAGTACCCCCAAAAAATTGATTAAATGAATTTTAATATTAATTTGATAACAATAAAAATTAATTTGATATTAATTTGACAAAGTTGAATATAAATTGGACAAAATTAAATGTCAAATTCTGATAAAAATATATATTAATTTACAATTTAAGGTTCATTTCGTGTTTAATATTATTTGTTGTTGATTAAACCAACATGAAATTGACCTTAAATTCTAAATTTTTTTGTTGTGTATAAATTTAAAAATTTGTATTTTAACCCATATAATTTAAATACAGATTTTTTCATAGCATATCGTATTCTCACTTACTATATAATTTAATTATTCTTTATTATTTTTACAATCAATTTCAATTTTGACTTCAACTTTGAATATTCGTAAAATTCAAGCAAAGTTAAGTTTAAACAAAAATATATATTTTATACTTGACAATCAAATTCAGCTAAATTCGAATTCTAATCATAATCACTTCAAACCAATAATCGAGTAAACTGGTAAAAAATTTTAAAAAATTTTAACACGAACCATTTAATAAACAGGTAACACGACATGACTCGTTTAACCCATTTATAAAAAAATAAAAAAAATTATTATTTTAATAAATTTTTACACTCCATTTCTTTGCTTCCAACTGTACTCTCCTCAATTGAAGGAATTCCAGCCAACAGCTTACGTGAAAATCACACCACAAATGTTAGTTAAAATAAGAGGTTCACTACCCTTTTTATAGGCAACTGAAGTCTCCCCTCTCCACTCCTTGTCGATGTGGGATTCAAAGAAAAGGGCCAAAAGGCAATTCAATGCCTCAAGGCTCAAAACTTCACTTTCCTACTATTGATATGCTTTTTTTTTTTTTTTTTAAATGTTTTCTTTAATTTTTTTTTCTTTACTCATTCATTATTTTATATATATATATTTTATTATTATATTAAATTTATTTAAACGGGTTGACAGGTCTCACCCGAATATGACCTATATTTTGTTAGCGATAATCCTTGTTATTGTACTATTATTTTGTTAATTTTAAATTACGCGTTTGAACTGTTTATTATATAAATTGAATTATATATATAGATATAGATATCAATATAAATATATAAATATGACGGCATATGTTAATGAACTTATATTTTTTTTAGAGATAATCCTTATTATTAGAGTTTTAATAGATTTTAGATATATTTTATTTGTATTATATATATATATGTGTGTGTGTGTATGTATATAACCGTCCAAGTCAATCTCTCCCATGGTTTGAATGGAAATGAGGAGAGATAAAAAAGAATGTAGTAGAGTCCTGTAAGGATGTAGATATCTCTCTAATGGTTTGAATGGGGATGAGGAGAGATAAAATGAATGTAGTAGAGTCCTGTAGGAATGTAGATTAATTAGAATCGTTGGATCAAAAACTTAAAAATGATCTGAGCCGCGAAAAGCTAAAGACAAAGAAATCTAGCTACTTTATTATATAGATATAGATATATATCTATATATATTAGAGAGAGAGAGATGATATGAGATAGTGTGTTTAAAATGGCTAAGAGATAGAGAGAGAGAGAGAGAGAGAGAGAGAGAGAGAGAGAGAGTCATATAAGAGATAGGAGTGTTAGAATTAAATCTAATTATGATCGTCGGATCAAAAGCCTGAAAATGATCTGAGCCGCGAAAAGCTCAAGACAAACTATTCTAGCTACTTTATTAAATGGATTATATGAACAATGTTTAAAATAAAAATTGAATTAGTCAAAAATTAAATAATTTAACTTATTTTAGAAATGGGTAATGTGATAGAAATGAGCGGAAAAAATACATAAGGATAAGATTCAAACTCTTAACTCCCTTATTATATAGATTTTGGGGGAATTTGACCTTAATTAGCGTGAAAAAGTATGGACTGCGTGGTATTTTCAAGTTTAGGAGAGAAATTTTTTTGTGATGATTTTGAGCCATTGGATTGAATGAATTTCAGTCACTCTTGTGCTAAGTTATGTTATGAGATTTAAAATGGGTCCTTTTGTTATATAGATTGGATTAATTACACTTTTTGTCTCTCATTATGAACTAATTCGCACTTTGGCCCTTATCTCTTTTGTTTTTATTTTTTTAGTTTCATACTTCTAGATTGTACTAGATTCAATGGTAAAAAAATTGGAATAAAATACATCTTGTAGTGTTGAAAAAATAACAGTATGCGTCACATGATGAGGAACTTCTGTATGAAAAAAAAAAAACTATGATATCTTCAATTATAGCTCCACGAGGATGTAAAAAGTATCTCTTCTCACCATGACACCATCCCCATAATATTGAGACAAATTTATGCATTGGCTTCTTGGGTCAAAACTCCAACATATATGTCTTTTTTGACTGTTTTCATTGATTAGGCTGAGTGAATACTATATATGTTCAAAGTTGAAATTAAGCAAAAAAAAAAACAAAATTTAAAACCTCAAGTGGGAATAGGTGCATACTTTGAGGGTGAAAAGTGTAATTAATCCTTATATATATAAGAGATAAATGTTGTAGATATATAATATTGCTAGGGAAGGATCTATAAGACAACCTTGCCTTGTTGTATCGTCATCCTTCGATATGATTCTAGTTGTTGGAGTACTAAGATACAATGTCTCTTACACCAAAAATAGAAGCTACAATTTCAGATGTAATAGGAAAAAATTCAAAATCTTACTAAAGGTTTGAATGTCGAGAAAAGAAGAATTTTGTTTATTCGTCTTAAAAAATTAAAAAGAGTAACAAATGATAAGTCCAAACCAAAGGTTTACATCCGATCAAAGCTAGTGGTAAGGGCTATATTGACTGTCTGACATCCGGTTTGTAGTCTACAGGTTATGTAATCTGTGGGGAGTGCAATATGCAACCCCCCCCCCCCAGACTTCATCTGCCCTGCTTTTGATGAACTGATTGTAGGTTGCTGCAGTCTTAGTCCATGTTTTTTTTTTTTGTTTCTATATCCCTTTTGGGATTGAAAGTTGCTTTGTACAAATGCATATTCTTCAATACAACTTCCTGATTTATTTACCCAAAAAAAAAACAACAGGTGCAAAAATGGAATTTCAGTCATTTCTTATACTTTTAAGTAGTACCTAACAATTATTTGTCCCCAAGTGCATTAATTTTTTTTTTTTTAGGATCACGATCAGGGATGTTCGGACTAATTTATACACAATTAGACTAATCCCCACCGAAAACACTCAAGCAGCGAGATAAGCATGGCTACAAATCATATCAATTTATTTATTCAACCTTGTGTAGTTCATCTGTTTGAGCCAAATGCTAACTTTGGTTTTTTGTAAGCAATACATGTGTTTAGTTTATCTGTTTAAGACTAAAAACAAAAATTTGTACTCAGTTACTGGTCGTGCAAAGCAAGGTCTAGGCGAGATAGACATGCAGCTCAGGTAGATATAACATATTGAGAAGTTAATCCGAACTCGATCAACTGGGGTTATAAAACCATCAAACAAAATTTTCAACTCAAGTACTACACTGCTAGACATGACTGTCATGAGTCTTATTGTTAAAGAAGACCGATATCTTGTTCCCAAGCTTGAAAAGCCCGAAGAGACATGCTTGGCATGACTATTATTGTTTAGAAGAAT
This sequence comes from Ilex aquifolium, assembly GCA_951799425.1. Classification (NCBI taxonomy): domain Eukaryota; kingdom Viridiplantae; phylum Streptophyta; class Magnoliopsida; order Aquifoliales; family Aquifoliaceae; genus Ilex; species Ilex aquifolium. The sequence continues at coordinate 24,209,361 of OX637402.1, forward strand.
AACTCCGGAAAAACACATGGCGAGCTGAGTTGTTCAGAAGTGAGCGCTCTAAGGATAATTTGAGCTTGGTCTATTTGATATTAAGAGGTTATCTCATTGTAACTTGGATGTCATGAATTCGAATCACAAAAATTCTCTCCACATGAGATAAGATGTCATATAGCTTATGTTCCACAAATTCTGCAGTTAAGGGAGGGAGGGAGAGAGAGAGAGAGAGAGAACAATGGTGGTATGATCGCAAATTCATCACTGATTCATCATACTCTTTCGCTTCAGCTTGTGACTACTATTGACAATAATTTAGTGCAAGTCTGTTGCAATCCCATTTTAGAAAAGCTTGAGCATAAAACTGAGCATTTTAAGTGTTTGATGGAAAATTTATTTATACCTTTTCCTCCAGTTGTCTTTTTTGATAGATAACTTATCGTGCATTAATGAAATACTCACTCATTTACAATTGATCTTACTTAAATTTATGGTATAGTTGATCTACCAGTAAAGAATATGAAAAAATATATATATTTGACGGAATCTCAATCCATCTATATTGCTTAAAGCGAGTAAAAGAAGTAACTCTGTAGCATTAAACAAAATCACTAGCATGTCATTGTTTGCCCTAATCAGTACAATTTTTCTTTATACTACTTCCAGTGAACCATATGGCAGCAATTCACCTAAACGAGAAAACAGATTGCCCGTGATTGTACTCTACAAAGCTAGAGATTATAAGTTCAATTTGTTTTTTAAGCAACTTTCACGTATTTATATTGACTAGGGGTAATTCGTGTATGAAGGTATGTTGCAATGTGAATGGTTTTGAGAGAGATGTTGATGGCCGTCAGATGAGTCTATTTGAGACTGTAGGATAAGCTTATTAAAGTCCGTCTTATTTTATATTATAGATAATTGTCCAATCCATGTGAAACGACAGAACTAAATATGTCCACAAAATTAGTGAAGTGTCCTAAAAGGCGCAAATAACTAGAGGGCACTCTTAGAATTGTTCAAAGATGAAGATAAGCCATCAAAGAATTGAACTCAATTAATAATGTAAAGTTTGTTGAACAGAACATGGGTTGTGTGGTCAAATGCCAACTCAACTTGTTATTGAGAATTCAATAGGGGAATGCTGTAAAGACTGCTCAATGAATGTGATTTTTTTTTTCTTTTTTTGCTTTTATTTGTCTGAATAAATGTTGGGTTCATTTTTAAAATTTAAAAATTATTTTAAAAACAATTAACAATCTGACATGGTATAATGGTTAAATTTCCCTACGACTTTGAATTCTTTTGTATTGGTATATTATGTTGCACCCAGTTTTAATTTTTTTACACATATCGATATGCATGGTTATATGTCTACTCTACGCATGTGCAAGTTGCACCTACTTCGGATGTTGGGAGGTAAACTTATATTGTTGGACTCGTTCTATAACAACTTAAGTTTTGGGATTAATTATACTAGATTGATTGTTTGATGTTATCTTCTCAATTTTCAAATTTACCTTTTTGTAAATCACGTGTTTTTTATTGTAATTAGATGTTTACTATAGTTAAAATATTTAGGGTGGTTAAGATTTTATGATGGTTAAAAGGTAAATTTGTAAAAAATTTATTGTGTTTAGAAGGTTAAATGTAAATTGGTAGGTGTAATAGTGTGGTTAAAATGTTAATCGTAAGATAAGTCGTCCAATCTAAATGATCTGGGTCAATTCTTTTTTGCAAAATCTTGTCCTTTCACAATTGAGGTCCCTTATAATATTATGTTATGATCCATGATTATTACTTTAATCTGAATATATTCAGACAACTGCAAACAACTCGTATCGATTCATGAACCATGAGATATCTTTTACGAGACTCACACTTGAAACCGAAATGTAAAAACAAAAATTTATTCCCCCAAAACACTGTTCCTAGATTGGAGTTGTCTTCAAAGAGCTGAAACTGAGCAATGTTCATGCATGGCAGTGAAATACTGATTCCATTCCTTCCATTTGAAGGAACCTCTCTCTCTCTCTCTCTCACACACACACATGCTGCTGACAGATCGTGTCCCTCACAATGCATTCATATTTCATCAGGGTAACATAGAAATGGTCCAGATTGCCTGTACATAGATTTTAATTGTGGTCTTTGTCTTTGTCTTTGAATTTAATTATTCTTTAGCCAATCTCATCAGAATGGTCCAGGTTACCTGCACATAATAAGCTTGGCCAAGTTTCATGGCGAAGTCAAGGATATTAGGTAAATGCTTTGTTGTTTTGTAACAGACACTGTTAAATGGTATCTTCTGATTCAAAAAAAAAAATGGTATATTATTTCATGGAAATTATAAAAAAATTAATTTTGACACATCTGGTTTCATAGAAAAAATAAGCTTGTCTATGTAAGATCAAAATTTTTTTTCGATGTATTATTTCGATCACTTAAAAAACAGAAATCTTTAAGAAACAGAATAAGAAGGAATAAAAATTTTGAGATTTATTTTTGAGACATTCGGAAGCACACCTTAGATTTACCGAAACATTTTGAAACACATTGAACTATTCCAAAATAATGGTGAAAATATGTCAAAACACCTAAAAGCATTGGAATTTTGGTTTCTTCACTGATTTGTGTCGGTTTCTTTGAAAACGAAAACATTTAGACTATTTTGACCGTTTCAAAACAAAACTTTGATCTTTAATGTCAGCCGTTGGTCATGACCTAATGTGAGTTAGTTTTTAGTTAGCAGTTTAAACTTGATTTGCATTTTAAATTTTAGTTTTCTTTAACCTCTAAAGTATCAGCCCATTCACACTTTGTTCCTCAATTTTTTTTGTGCCACATTGTGTTTCAACTGTTGACATAGTGTTCATTCAATCCAAATTACAATAATAGTAGGTAAATTTTTCACCTAATAAAATACGTACATTTTCCATAACAACACGTGGCTTTTTATGCACACGTGTCACTTATCTATGGTGACACGTGGTACTTTTCATCAAGTTTTTGACACATAATTGATTTGGGCTAAATTGACTTTAAGTTGAAAGATAAAAATAACAGAAAAAACATGTTCATGACCAAAATAAAAATGGGTGTAAACTTTTATGGTAAAAGATGCAATATAAACTGTTAGACATCTTTGCTTTAGTCGTATAAATGTTCAGTGTAAGCATATGCAATGGTTTCATAGTGATTTGGTTTGCATGCACATTATTTACAGAAACAAAATTTTAATAAATGAATTTTTTGTAGTCAACTTCAGAGATATATTGATTTTTACACCCAAAAAAAAAAATAGTTTATAATGTTGATCCATCTTAGAAACATTAGATACATATATGTTCGGAAGTGACCGAAGCTAATCTTTCTTTAATTTAGAATGATATTGAAATAGATCCTGGCGAGAGCGTTGATATTTTTCAAATTACACCATGCACTTTTGTGAAAAAACTAAATTCGAATTTGTAAACAAAAAGGCTGGTAGCACCATCATTAGCTAACACAATGGTTTGAGAATAAGACATCCTACCAAGGCATGTCTCTTAAGCACTTTCTCCCATTTGAGAACAATGAAAGGTGTTGGGATGTTGGATTGCCTATCTCTTTCTTCTCCGCTAATCATCAACAAGAAATAAGTTTCTTCATATTTTTTTTATCAGCCCAATTTTAAAATAAACATGTACATTGTAATTGCAAAAGAAGAAGACAAAAAAAAAAGGATAAATTATAATTTACACACTTAAATTATGCACGTAATTTCTATTTGAACCTTTAAAGGTCCAATTGTAATAATCAAATCCTTGAAGTTTTATTTGTGTTTCAATTAAATCAAAATTCACCAAAAGAGTGCATCCAAGTACAGGTAGTCAAGTGTAATAATTCTCGGTGAAGTTCGAGGTCGAACTACCGAGATTGAAGGTAATTTGCAAAGTAGGTAAAAGAAGAACAATCAAACTTGAATTGAAAGCTGGATCATTCAAGTTTGATTTGGAAAAATAATAATTTAATTAAAAATAAATTTCAATTGAAAAAGATGACTCTTTATTTTCGGGATCTGTATTCATTCATATTCATTAGATAATAATACTAATGCAATTCGAAAATGTCTCAGTTGATTTTCAATGACAGTGTAGTCAACCGAAAAATATAACTTTGAAGAACAAATAATTTGATTGATTAGAAAATAAGAACTGAAGATCTAATCCAATAAATTCATAGGAAATTATAAGTATTATTTATACCAAGATTTAATCAAGGTAATGAATAATCAAATAATTATACAGAGTATAGAGTTATGCTAGAAACATAACTCTATACTTATAATTGATCCATACCCTTAGCTAAAGAGTACAAGAAAATCTACTCAAAGTCATGGTAGATCACAAAGCTCTAAAAAATAAAGTGAAAAGACCAAGTCTAGGGGCCTCCCCCCACGCCCACCCCCAATAGAAGAGAGGTGGTATTTGTACTAGGAGATCTAGGTTTAGGTCTTGGAGGTGTCCTTGCCAAATTGAAAGTCAGCGTCGGGACACTTCAAAATCTCAGGAAAGCCATATAAATAGGTTCATCCGAACGGTCTTCACATATCGTCATTAATGCGTTGGACAGTTCCATTGGTGTTCGGACAGTTAAAATTCTTCGGAATTCTAATCTTCATGGTCGAGTTCGAACGCTAAACTTGCATCTGAACGGTCTTCACGCCTTGGGAATGTGACGCTGGATCATCAATCATTATCAATATTACATCAATCATTGCATCTGAATGTCAAATTTGCATCCGGATAGTGCTATATATCTAGACTTCCCTTGTTTCGCGTGCTCCTCCAAGCTGGAACAGATCTTGGCATTCCCTTTTGTATCCAAATGACTCCAAATTAATATCCAATGCTCCAATTTGTTAATTGAATATTCCTGAGTCCACTCTAATGTATTCTTATATGCTTGTGGACTGGTTATGAGAAAATAGGGTGTTTGGTTGTGGGGTTAATTGCAAGATTTAATGGCGGGTTGATTTCTTTAATGCCCTCTACTGATGTAGCTTTGGCATTGGGTGTGTTGTGGGGTTCCATTTGTTTGGTTGTCAGAGATGGGTTTTTGAGAGGATGTAGTGGGGAGAATGGTTGAGGTAGTTATGGAAGAAAGAGAAAGACAGTATAAAGAGAGAAGGTTGGGGATGATGAAGGTTGCGAGAGAAGTATCGCCATTGCTCCAATTTAGATCTTATTGTTAGTGATGTATGTAACTTTTTTTTTTTTTTTTCGGAAAGTAAAATGTATTAAAAACCAGAAATCAAGGGAAGTTACCCACAATTTGTACAATGAGGGAATGCAGGACTCAAAGACAAAACACAAGTCTGAAAGAGATGCCCTGAGTAAGGTATCTCCCACAGACTTGTAGACAAAATTACATTGGAACCAAAATATACAAAAACAGGATCAAATTCATCTCCTGTACACCACAGAGAAAGACCACCACAACCACCTTAATGAGCAAGACACTTGCAGGAACCAAGAGAGAGAATCATGCGCATGAACAGAAGCTGCCCATACAAAAGAAAACACCACATCCACCCGCTTCTGCTTCCCTTTGCCCAAGCCCAGACCCAGCAAAGAAGGCAAGAAGAATCATCATCTCCCATCCATAAAATATAGTGAAAATGGGCAGGCATCCACCATAAATGTTGCATTCGTAAGGCAGCCAAACATCAAAATAACACCCAGCACATCACCTCAAAACCGCCAGTGCCACCAGAAACACCCAATCATCGGGGCAGTCCCATTAGCATCAAACTGGTGCTGCAACATACTCAGCCACAGTGGGCAGCACCAAGGGAGGTACCAACAAAACCACATCAAAGGTCCCAAAAAACAAAAAGAAAAGCCTATAGACAGCCTGCAACAGAACCAGCAACCGCAGCAGGAGCAAAGGACAAGCAAGCCAAGCAACCACAGCGGGAAAACTAGCCAAGCAGGTACTGCAACCCGCAACAAAGGGCAGCATCAATAAATCCACACCAAAGGTCCAAAAATAAGCAGAGAGAAAAGAGCGGACAGCACCATGGGGAGCACCAATAGAACCTCACCAAAGGCCCAAAAAACCGGAAAGAGCGGGTAGCCTGCAACAGTGGGAGCACCAGCAAAAAACACACCATAGGTCCAAAAAACAGAGCAAAATGACCATGCAACACCGAAATCATTGCAAACTGACCATGCCACAAAGAAGAAATCATATGAGTTAATAGAAACAAGAGGCGGGGAGGTTCCATAACTGGCCAGTGAGAAGGTTGTTGGTGGAGGCTTTGAACTTCAAGGTAGAAACTCTGCTCCTAATAGTCTGATGGATGAGCTGGCCCAGAGCAATCGGGTCCCTGAATTGATTACGAAATTTTCTAGAATTCCTTTCCATCCAAATATAGTAGACTGTGGCTGCCAAGCAAATTCGATGAATAAAATTCTGCATTGATTTCCTTTTCCAATTGGTAGCAGTCCATTCAATGAGATCATTCCAAGGTCTAGGTTGCCAGACAATTCCACAGGTGAGCATAATATTAATCCAAACTCTTGAAGAATAAATGCAATCAAAGAACAAGTGGGGGTGAGACTCTTCTGCAGCCCTGCAAAGGATACAGGTAGTGCCCAAATGGGCTGCATAAGCTTGAATTCTATCAAGTGTACTCAGCCTAGACCTTATAGCTAACCAAAGGATAAAACTCATTCTAGGGACGGCATTTCCAGACCAAACAAGCTTATACCATGGGACTGGGGAACTCCTCTGTCTAATATGCTCCCAAGCTGAGGAAGTGGAGAAAATAGAGTTAGAAGTGAGGATCCAGTTAACCTTATCCTCAGCAGAGTGGTTGGGAGAATATGAAGGCATTGTGCTAGTAATGATGTGAGAAGAAGAGGAGGAAGAAGGTGGCCATTGCCATTGGCCATTGGCAATGATTCTTTTGACAAGAGAGTCTTTTGGTAGACCCCTGTCAAGGAGAAAGTCAGCACTGCAGACAGACACCAGGGGGCCAAGGGGGTGCCAATTATCGTACCATATCAAAGTACCTTCGCCATTACCAATTTTGTGGACCATAAGCGGCCTAGTAATCCCTCTTAACTTCAACAAATTTAACCAATTCCAAGAGCAAGAATTAGTAGCCTTAACATCCCAGAAGTTTCTCCTCTTTAAGTGATAAGCATGTACCCATTTCACCCATAAATTCTGCTTGTCAGTAAAGAGCTTCCAAATGTACTTCATCATCAAGGCAACATTACACTCCTTGACTCTTTTAATTCCCAATCCGCCTTCTTTCTTTGGTTTGCAGATATCATCCCAGGAAACTTTAGCCCCGGAAGTACTCAGTCCAGTTCCTTTCCATAAAAAGCTTCTAATAAGCTGCTCAAGTCTATCAATAACCTGCTGAGGAAGATTAAGATGGGAGGACCAGTAAATTTGAATACTACTAAGAACAGAAATAACAAGGAGGAGCCTTCCAGCATAGGAAAGAGATTTATTGGCCCAGGATCTAATTCTCCTCTCAATTCTTACAATGAGCTTGTTGCAATGTTGGGATCTAAGTCTAGAAGTGATACGTGGTAATCCCAAATACTCAACAGGGAGATGGCCTTCTGAGAACCCGAAAAGATGGATGATTTGAGCCTTAACCTCAGCTTGCATGTCACATGTGTAGATGTTGCTCTTGGAGTGATTAATCTGTAATCCTGAAAGGAGCTGAAAATTGTCCAGAGCATCTTAGCTGAAGAGTAGTTACCATGGCAGAAAAGTAACAAATCATCGGCGAAAGAGAGATGAGTGAGGTTAACATTCTTGCATCTCCAGTGGAATTTAAAACCCTTGCTTGAATTGATTTTGTGAAGGACAAGAAGAGTAAATATTTCCATGGCAATCACAAAAAGATAGGGGGAAATAGGGTCCCCTTGTCTTAAGCCCCTAACACTTGGGAAGAAACCAACCAACTCACCATTCACATTGATAGAGAATTTGGGGGTGGATATGCATTGCCAAATCCACATCCTAAACCCCGATGGGAACCCAAAGGCTTCAAGAGCATCCATCAAAAAAGACCAGCACACAGAGTCAAACGCTTTCTTCAAGTCGACTTTAATAGCACATCTAGGGGCACCATTACTTCTATGGTAATTCCTCAATAATTCTTGGGCAATAAGGATGTTATCACTAATCATCCTTCCAGGAATAAAAGCGGACTGATTTTGATTGATAAGGCTAGGGAGCACACCTTTGATTCTAGAGGCCATCAACTTCGAGATAGCTTTGTAGATGGTATTGCAGCAAGAGATGGGCCTGAAATCATTCATAGTGGTAGGATTAGGCACTTTAGGAACCAAAGCAATGATAGTGGCATTCAACTCTTTCAGAAGCTTGCCATTGGAAAAAAACTCTTTCACAGCATCAACAACATCAGACCCAATGATAGGCCATGCTTTTCTAAAAAAATAAGGGTTAAAGCCATCAGGCCCTGGAGCTTTGTGGTCGTTCATTGAAAAGAAGACGTTCTTAATCTCATCGCTGGTGAAGGGTATGGCCATCTCTGCAGCTTGTTGGGAAGAAATCTTGTTGTGAATGACTGAGTTTAGGATGCTCATTCTTTCGGTCACGGGAACACTTGGATTTGATCCCAACAATTGCTCGAAGAAGTTAATGGCTTCACACTGGACTTCTTGAACACCAACAGCCATAGAGTCATCCGATCTTTTGATAGTAACAATCCTTTTTTTATTCCTTCTGTTGGTCATGGTTTTAAAGAAGAAGCTTGTGTTCTGGTCACCTTCCTTAAGCCACAAAACCCTGGACTTCTGCTTGTAGATAGACTCCTCAGCTTTTGCAGCAAACAAATAGTCAGCAAGCAACCTCTTCTCCTCTTCCCTCAAAAGAAGGTTGCTAGGATTGTTGTCCACATTCCTTTGGCAAGCTTCAAGTGCGGCTTTGGTGGAGAGAGCTAATTCAGTGGCAGGACCTTTTTCTTTGCATAGGGATTTAAGGGCACCTTTAAGGATCTTCAATTTGTGACAAAGTTTATATTGGAGGGACCCATGAACATTAACCATCCAATTGTGCTCTACAATGGCCAGAAAGTCCTCTCGATCAGCTATAAAGTTGAAGAATTTGAAGGGAGAATGTCTTTTTTCCTGCGGGATTCCCAGCCTAACCACACCAGGGGAATGGTCTGATACACCTTGTGGCAAAAACTCCGCGACAGCTTGTTGGAATTTGGTAAGCCATTCTTCGTTGACCAAAATTCTATCCAACTTTCTAGTAATCCAGTGAACACCATCTCTGTTGTTACGCCAAGTGTAGAAAATGCCAGAGTACCTCAAGTCCTCAAGCTCAGAATCTTGTAAACATTCCTCAAACTCAATCATACCATTATTCCATTTCCCTGAGCATCCTTTAGATTCACTTGGATTTCTAATAGTGTTAAAATCCCCAAGGATGATCCAAGGCTCATTACAATGAATACTAGCAAGGTGTCTCAAGTCGCTCCAAAGAACTCTTCTTTCCACCAATTCATTGGAAGCATACACAAAAGAGACATGCATGCTAGTGTGGCTATCTTCATGTTTAACATGACAGTGGATGAGTTGATCAGTTTCATGCACTTTGCTAACGTCGAGGGAGTTAGGGTTCCACCCAATCCAGATACGGCCTAAGGTGTGGCTCTGGTAGTTATCAAAGTGGCTCCAATGCCTAAAAACGTTCTGCATTATAAAAGAAGCGTTAACTTCTCTAACTCTGGTTTCAATAACTCCAACTAAATCAAGCTGATAATGATTAACAAGCTTCTTCACTTCCTCCTGTTTAGCCCGTACATGGAGATGCTAGTTTTTCAAGAATATTAAATATTGAAAAATACTAGACAGATTGTAACGTCCCGGTTCCCCAATGCGTTAATTTATTAATCAACAATAATTTATCATAAATATATCTCCAAATATTTGGGTAGAGTTTTAATTACTTCAAAAATAAATAAAATAGGATCTCTACAATATACATATGAATTTGTTCAAATTATATATCACTACATTAAAATTAAAAGTTATAAATCTTCAATTCTCTCATATCTTCACTACGATCTTTCCCTTCGAGATCACCCTGAAAAATATTAAAAGCGAAAAAGTATACAAGAAACAAATTATCAAATATCAAATAATTTGGACGACATGTTACATAGTTCAACACATATCAAACATAGTATCATACTCGGTTTATCTTGGTGACATGACAAGTGTTTTTTGTACATAAAAATCCATACTCAAATTGAACAATCACACCCTGCAGAGCTACAATCATATTTTACAAACTATGCCACAAGCACACTTCATACATGTACCAATCAATTCCAAAGTACTTATCCCAAAATATAAGTCAAATTAACAAAACACATAAGATTTCATATCAATCAAAAATAACGAATAAGAATACGAACTTTGAGATAAATAATATGATACTATTTATAAAGAGATTTAAAGAAATGAGCGTATACTACTTTGTACTTTTGGTTTACCTCGTATCGAGATCGTGCGTTGTGTCAAAACGAAACCGAGTAATATTTTAGAATAATTATAAAACTAAGTCATTATGACTTATTTAAACCCAAAATAACTTTTGGAGTGATTAATAAAAAATTAAGGTGTTCGAATTTAATTTAAAAATATTTAATGAGAATTAAATTCAAGTGATTACTCATCAAATTAGACCTATAAAATAATTAAATCATAATCCAAAAACTTTACCTAACTTTTTTATCACAAAAATGAATTCTTACATTGACAAAATTTTGACCTTTTTTGCCTTTTTTTTTTTTTTTTCGGTAAGTAAGGTAATTCCATAAATCAAAAAGAAACATGCACATAGGAGAACTCAAAGGGATGGTTGATCTTCTAAAACCAGAAAAGAAGATCCCCCATCCCCAAAGCAAAAAGAATACAATGAATACAATGAAACCCATATTCCAAACGGAACGAAAAGAAAATCAAAAGCATAACTCAGCACCACCAACATAGCCACCATAGAGACAATGCATCCAAAACAAATCATGACTCCTGAAGAAGCAGAGAGATTCATAACTCCCAAAGACCAGAAATGCCTCCAAAGAAAGCCAGCCCAAGAAGAGGACAACCACCAAACAACATTTTACCCGATCAGTCCAAAACAAATCCACCAAGACAAACTGTAGCAACAAGCTGAACGCCACATCCAAAAGAAAGTCAGCCCAGTGTTACTAAAGCACATGCCATCCCCAGCTACCAGCTCATAAACCATGTATGCAGCGCACGTAAACCAATGAACACCAACAAAGGTTCCCAGCACAACCCGCAGCACACAGCCCAAACAGCAGGATCACCACGCCAGAAGGTGGTACACCCATCAAACTGGTAACAGCAAATGCAGCAGAGGGAGAGAACCATCCATGAACGTTGCCGAAACACCCACAGCAAAACAGAGCAAAGAACAAAGAAGCGGATGAACCATCGCAGCCTTGACGCAACAAGAACCACACACCCTCCAAACAAACTCCACAAAACAGACGGGACACAAACATTCCACAGAACACCAAAATGGGGCACCGACCAGCAGCACCAAGTAAAGGCAGCCACTCCAGCAACACCGCCTCCATGAAGACACAGACTTCGTGAACCCGAACAAGCCAAAACAAAAATTAACATCCCCAGTATCCAAAACAACACCCAAACAGCAAGGAAGCAGAGCAAAGACTGAGGAAGAAGAATCAACAACAAAGAACCAATGGAAAACCATTCCCCAGACAAACGGATCACCCGCATTTCCCATAGAAAATATTGTCAGGCAAGTTCCATTGTCTTTGCAGCCATACATTAGGTATGCTTCTTTTGATAGCACGGCAGGTATGAAGCTTGAGTCTAACATTTTCCACAATTTCCTTATAAATGGATGCAACATCTCTGTAGGAATTTTTAAAAACCCTGTGATTCCTCTCCCTCCAAATCATATAAATTGAAGTGGCAAGCATCAATTTGCCAATCAACTTTGGAAAAGCCTTTCCTTTCATATTCGCAGCATACCAATTAACCAAATCAGGCCAATCAAGTCTTGGCCATTGGACATTCACTTTACCTTTCAGAGAGACCCATATTCTCTCAGTGAAAGAGCAATCAAAAAACAGGTGGTTATGAGTTTCCACTACTTCTCTGCAAAACACACAATGAGATAATTGGATAAGACCATATGAAATAAGTTTGTCCTGCGTGGAAAGCCTATTTTGAACAGCCAGCCATAAAATAAAACTGTATCTAGGCACAGCTCCAGAAAACCAGACAATATCAGCCCAAGCTTGTATGTGGCCTTTCACTCTAATCACCTCCCAAGTAGATTTGGAACTAAAAATCATGGTTATAGATGGCAGCCACAGGACACTGTCCCTCTGAGTCAAGTCAGGTTTCATATTAGGAGGAATACCTCTTCGCAGCTCCATAATGTCCCCATTCGTCAACGGCCAGTCCCAGTCACCATTATCAATGATAGAGCTAACTTTGGCATCTCTCCCAAGCCCTGATTCCCGAATAATAGTCTCTCCCTTATGCTGGTAGATCGAACCTATTGGGTGCCATGGATCAAATCAGAGAAATGTTGAGTCACCATTCCCAATCTTGTACCTCACCATTGCTAAACTTTCCTTTCTCAAATTAAGAATCTTTCTCCATGCCCATGACGACTTTTGAGGAATCTTCACACCCCAGAAGCTCCTGCCTTTAAGAAGATACGAGTAAATCCAATCCACCCATATTGAGTTGTTACTTTTGTTTATAACATTCCATAGATGTTTCATAACAGCAGCTTTGTTCCACTGTTCCATGCTTTTAAGCCCAAGTCCCCCTTCTTCCTTTGGGAGGCACACTTTGTCCCAAGCCACCTTGGCTCCAGTCATTTTAAGATCTGTGCCAGACCATAAGAACCTTCTCAAAATTTGCTCCACTGCTTTGACAACTTTTTTTGGCAAAATAAACATAGAAGACCAATAGCCTTGAATTGCAAAGAGAACTGAACTAATCAATTGAACTCCACCAGCATATGAAAGTGATTTGTTGCACCAGGATCTTACCTTGGCAGTGATCTTCTCAACCAGTGGCTGACAATCCCCAGCCCTCAATTTGGTGGTAATGAGAGGAACACCCAGATATCTCACAGGCAAATTACCTTCAGGAAAACCCATTAACTGCATGATATCCGCTTTCTCCCCATCATTAATGCCAGAACAGTAAATATGACACTTGCTTGGGTTAGCTTTGAGCCCAGAAAGTTCTTCGAAAATCTGGAGGGCATCCTTGATAGTCCTAATTGACTCAAGCTTGCCTTTGCTGAAGATCATAACATCATCAGCAAAACAAAGATGAGAAAGATTCTCCTTGCCACACCTCCAATGATGCTTGAATTTGCCCAGCATAGCAGCCTCCTTCATAATGCCATCAAAAACCTCCATTGCAAGCACAAAGAGATAAGGTGACAGGGGATCCCCCTGCCTTAATCCTTTTTTCCCTTCAAAATAACCTTTCAACTCACCATTAATACTCACAGAGTACATAGGAGAAGAAATACACGTCTGAACCCATCTAATCAACTGCCTTAATCCTTTTTTGCCTTTATTTCCCTGTCTTCCTCTCTTTCTTTTTCCTCCATTCTTGCTGAGTCCGTTGTCACTGCTCAATGGCTATGTATGGCAAATTTTGTTCCTTACTGAAGAAAATTATCTCTCTTAATATAGTATTACCAAGAAAGAGGTCTCCACTAAGTAGGAGACTTTAGTATCTATCAAATAAATAAATAAAATCCTATGTAACATAGTCTAAGCTCTTGATAAGACAAAGATGGTGGACTGTGGATGAAATCATCAACCAGCAGTTCAACAAAAGTAAAGTATTCAGATGGAGATGGGTCTAGCAACAAGTGACAGCTTGGAGAGAATTCCATAACATGTGTGCTACCGAAATTATCTGGCAGATTGGAGAGGATTTCCATGACGTATGCCACCGAAAATATCTGGCAAATTGGATAGGATTTCCATGACATTTGTGCTACCGAAATTATCTGGTCAGTTGATATGAGACTTTCCTAAGTTGCTAAGGACGTCTTCTTATCATTTTGGTGATAGCATGGTGCTTACATCAACATGGACAAATGTCCATACTTTGTCTCATGTGTTTTCTTCTTTTAGTAAGACACTTGTCACACCCCTATATATCCATCCCATCCCAAGGTGACACACACACACATGATAGTAATATACAAATTAAATAAACTTTAGGAGAACGTTTAATTACACAATATTACATTCAAAGATAGAAGCAAAACCATAATCAAAAGCAAGCACACTAACACCAACACAAGCTTTCTTCCCTATTCTGCTTATGCAGCTGGATATTGCCAAGCAATTATAATATTTGTAATGGCAAAGTTTTATCTATAACCCCAAACCCCAACAAAAGGGAAAAAAACTATGAACTTCTCCATAAGAAATTCCATTGTTATGTTCTTTACATGGCCCTCACAACAGCTTGGAACCTTGGTTCTTTGGGTAGGAACTTCTGCTCAGCATAAACAGACATGTAGTCCCCAAACACAAACTTGGGATAAGTCTGATCCACCTCTTGGTTCACTTTTTCCACCAATTCTGATGCAGGAGCTATGGTGGCCTTCATTGATGGATTATAGAACGAAGCAATTGATCTCCTATTCCCATCCGGGGTAGCCAAAACCTGGTGCCAAACGCTCTTGTATCGCCCGTTGCTCAACACCTCAATCTGATCCCCAGTGTTGATGACAATGGCGTTGCTTAGAGGTTGGACATCGATCCATTGCCCATCTTTGAGGATTTGAAGGCCACTCACCTCGTCGTCTTGGAAGAGTAAGATGACACCTCCAGCATCAGTATGAGCTCGAAGACCATTTATCCTCTCGGGATGTGGGCAGGGCGGGTAGTGGCTCACCTTAGTGCCAAAAAAGGCATCAGCTTCTTCACCATTGAAAGCTTTCTTGATGTATCCTATTGGCAAACCCAAGTTTTCATCCATGGCTTCCATGACCTTCTCTCCCAGCTTCTTCAACTCAGCTCGGTATTCTGCCATAGTTTCCCTATTATTCATTAAATTCACAAGTCAGATGATATATTAATCTAGGTTTTAATACAACACACAAGGACGTTACCATCTTGGGGCCTTGGTTGGCAATGGCCCTCTAATGTTTTGAGTCAAAATTATAAGTTCATTTAATACAATTGAGCATAAATTGACCTGAAATGGTTGAATTTAAACATTTTAATGTTGAAATTGTTGATTATCTAGTAAAATTGAGTTAAACTTTAGTTGTTCTACATTAATTTTGTGATGGAATTAAGCTGAAAGTTTTATTGTTTGATAAATTATTTTGAAACATTTTACATGTATTTTGACAAGGTTTGAATTAATTTTGTCGATTTTAGAAAAAGTAAATATAATATAATATATTGTGTGAAATTTGATCTTAATAGTTCTACATGATAACATTAACACTAAGATATTAAATACTCGTATTTAAAATTTTAAATATGCCACAATTTGGCCAAAAGATAAAATCATATTCACATATACAGACTCTCTACATGCAGGCTAAGATTGTATACGTTTGTTCCTTCAGAAACCTTGAAATGACAGAAATATTATGTCTGCAACTAATGGGCCGTTGGTCCAATGGTACTCCTTGCATTCTAGAGATCAAGGATTCAAGTTCAAGCCCCTTTCCTCCCTCCCCTCCCAACAAAAAAAAAATGACAGAAATACTATGTCTGCAACAAAGTTGCCTTTTAGAATCATACGAATGCAATACTATGTTTGCAAAACAATGGAAAGAAAATTTGTTTGAGAAATATGACCTGCCATGGGGCCTGGTGACGTAATATGCTTTTTCTTTAACAATATTAGAGGGATTTTTACAAATAACTATCAAAGACATAAAAGGTTTTATAAGCTGATTTTTATACATGAATCCTGTTAGATTTTTTCTTCATTTTCTCGTCAACAAAGCAAGAGTCTGGAAAAAATTGAACATGTTCAAGAATCATTATTATTTCGACACAAGAAAAGGCATTGTTCACACCCCTTTCTTGTGTCGAAGATTAGGTAGATGAACAATCGCTTCTAGAAGTATTTATTTCCAGCATTTATACGTTCTATTTCCCGCTCGATTATACTGTCAGTCTCCTAGGATTCATTAGAAACTGGGAGATAGCAGTAACATTAATGGTGAAGTTTACTTTTCTGTACTGATGGAAGTGATTAGAACTAGTACTGAATACACTTACTTGAATCCTGGGGTATTTGATGGCCACTCGTTATCATCGGAGAGAAGGAACACGTCTTCCCAGTCCAAATTCTCCAATTTGTCATCGCTCTTCTTTTCCACCAGTTCATTCAGCAACTTCACTGGCGTCGAGTTCTGGAAACCTTCTTCTCTCTCCAGCTTATAGCAGTCAGAGCAAACCTTCTTCACCCTCTGGAGGAGTTCCTCTGAAATCCCATGGTTCACTAGCTGTAACAATCAAGTAAAGGAAACCTGTAAAAGTTCTATCAAGACAATGTTCAGTGTAACATAAAAGAGTTGGTTACACTAATGACCCTTAAGGTCTTTAATTGGTGTCCACTTAGGTCCCCAAAGTTTCAATTGTATCAATTGGATCTTTAAAGTTCAGACATTGAACCGATGAGGTCCCTAACACTAACTATTGCGGATGGAAAATAACAGGTGTCCCGCACCTGAAGGTGTTAATTGGCAGGTCTCCCGGTGTTCAAGACTGTATGCATCCAAGCAAACTTATTCCTTATTTGAACAACATTAAACATGGACCAAACACTTTTTCTTCCTTCTCCCTTTTTTCCTTTGTCTTTTGCCTCGTTATATCTCACACAACACGAAAACAGTAAGAGGCAAATAAAACACACAGAGCACCACACGATGGTGGAGAGAGAGAGAGACTTGTGTTGTATGCATGTTTTAATACATATACATGATATTATACATGTAATATTGTTACATACTTATTAATAATGTATGTATGCCATTTTTGGATGAGCAATGAAAAAAATGTAACATACATGCCATTTTTGGCACGAGCAATGAAAAAAAATGTCCTCCAACAGTTTTTTGACACGGGGCACTTTCCATCATTAATTCAAACCAGTGGAGGCTCTATTGACATTACTGGCATACCTTAGGGACTATTGTGTGACTAACCCTAACATAAAAAAGAAGCCATGCAATCTTTGACATTCTTTTGCATGCTAAAAATGATTAGTACCTGAAAGAATCCCCATTCTTCACACCCATTAGCTATCTGAGCTAGAGTCTTTGCCCTCTCCTCTCCATTGAGCTTCGAGAAATCAATCACTGGGATCGCCATTGACGCAAAGAAATATGAGAGAGAGAGAGAGAGAGTATTGTTCTCTGCTTAGTAATGCTGCACTGTTGTGGTGGTGAAGAGTTTGCCTAATAACCCTATTTATAGTCAGTTCTTCCAGCCATTTTTGGATGTCAACTCTCCATAAATATATAGTTTAATCAAATGTTTCCTGTTTTAATTCTAAATGCAAAGCAGCCGTTAGGGTGAGGTACAGGACGGTGACATAATTAAAATTAATTAATAGAAAGTCAAAGTTCTTTGAGATATTGCTCACCCACAACAGAAGGCTACTACTTCAGGTGATGCATTTTATTATTTATTGTTTATTGTATAATCCACCTGAGTTGTTGCCAAGTGTCGGCACAGAAATTATATTCTGGCAGGTTCCGTGAATCTGCGACAATATGTCATCCATCCTATTTGGTTCGAGTCTTCACATCACAAAGGGAGAGGTAAAACGATCATTTAGCAAGACTCAAGGATCAGTAACTAATTCAAAAAAATTTAGTTAAAAATTCTTGAGTGACCTAGAAATCGATTCGATTATTAAGGTTTTATTTTATTCGAATCTTCCCATCACGATCTATGGTAAAATACCATTTGACTAGACTTAGTGTCTAGTAATTCAAGAAGTTTTGGTCAAAAATTTGTCGAGAGACTTTGAGATCGATTTGATTCTCAGGATGTTATTTTGTTTGAGTCTTTGCATCACGATCAAGGGTAAAACAACCATTTGGCAGAACTTTGTGTCCAGTAATTCAAAAAAATTTGGTCAAAGATTCTCGAGAGACCTTATAATTGATTTGATGTTCATAGTTTTATTTGATTTGAGTCTTCACATCATGATGAGAGATAAAATGACTATTCGTCAAAATTTGGCGTATCTAGTAATTCTAGATTTTCGAGTTAAAAATTCTTGAGAGACGTCATGGTTGATTCAATATTTATGGTTTGCAATTGAATATATAAATTTTTGTTTTATGTTACAATAACGAGTTAAAAAATTACATAGTTGAGACGGTTCTAAATAAAAAACAAAAACAAAAACTAGACATTGTTATATACTACTCCAATCACGCCAATAAAAAGATTCAAGACAATAAACGCCGAAAATAACTAATTGATAATCATCTCAACCATTCATTGTTGTGTGCAAAATCATATTCAAAAAGTTGGTCAAAGCAAATTTATAGGGAGTGAATCTATATACTATAAGAATATTCATAATTTCTAAACTCTAACTATATTTATCTTCGAAATTCATCGGTATATGTCTACTGATTAAATGAAGATTCAAACTTATGATTAATACCTCCCTCGTGGTTCATGTGCTAAGATCATCACCTACTTTCTAGGAAAGACTTATGCTTATTATCAGTGGGATCATGTGTAGCTTAATTTTTGGGCCTTACTTTCCATATGTCATATGCCTACTAGGAATTAAGTGACACACTTCAATTCCTCTTAGAGTTGTCTCATTTAATTTTATCGGCTGATCCCTTGGGTAATTTTTCCTTTGAATTCCGATCTCGGATCATAATAGCTAGACGTAATATATCATAAGGAAAATATATTTTTCATTTTGAAATCCTTACTCGACGTAGCATATCAAATTGCGGAATCAAGCTCCATGCTAGTTGATCACATATATGCAGGCAAATATATCGAGTTTTCATCACTTTTTGTGGTGTTGAGTTCCGACCCTCTTTGGTCACTTTCTCATTAGCCGACTCTATTGGACGAGTGCTTCCTTGCATTGGGATCAATATTGACCACATACCATCATAAAAAATTGAATCATCGCAAAGGCACCATATTTCATTTTTTAGCACCATGTGCTCACTTCGAATTCAAGCTAAAACAAAGGATAAACTTTATCATGTGAAATAAACCAAAATATAAAAGAATTTCATCACTTGTTGTTGAGCCCATGGGACCAAAATAAAGGTATTTCACTTTATCATGTATGCTTATCTTACTTGTCATTCAAATTTCTACCGACTACAACCGTTAATCATGTTGACCTCCGCCAATTATTTCTGTAGCCCCACCTTTGACTTTTTCCACACATGACATGCAAGTTATCAAATGAACTAAAATAATACACTGATTTGTAGGCATAGTTTGTGGGTTAAGGAAAAGAAGACTTTGATCAACAAACATATCATCAAACCCTTAATTAATACATGGTCAACTCTTGTTGTATTAATGTACTATATGAACAATGTTTAAAATAAAAATTGTATTAGTCAAAAATTAATTAAAAATTAAATAATTTAACTTATTATAGAAATGAGAAATGTGATAGAAATGAGCGGAAAAAATATATAAGGATATGATTCAAACTCTTAACTCCCTTATTATATAGATTTTGGGGGAATTTGATCTTAATTAGCGTGAAAAAGTATGGACTACGTGGTATTTTCAAGTTTAGGGGAGAAATTCTTTTGTGATGATGTTGAGCCATTGGATTGAATGAATTTCAGTCACTCTTGTGCAAAGTTAAGTTATGAGATTTAAAATGGGTGCTTTTGTTATATAGATTGGATTAATTACACTTTTCGTCTCTCATTATGAACTAATTCGCACTTTGGCCCTTATCTCTTTTGTTTTTATTTTTTTAGTTTCATACTCAGTTTACTGGTGGTGCAAAGCAAGATCTAGGAGAGATAGACATACAGCTCGGGTATATATAACATATTGAGAAGTTAATCCGAACTCGATCAACTGGGTTATAAAACCATCAAACAAAATTTTCAACTCAAGTACTACACTGCTAGACATGACTGTCATGAGTCTTATCGTTAAAGAAGACCGATATCTTGTTCCCAAGCTTGAAAAGCCCGAAGAGACATGCTTGGCATGACTATTATTGTTTAGAAGAATAACTTCGGAAAAACACACGGCGAGCTGAGTTGTTCAGAAGTGAGCGCTCTAAGGATAATTTGAGCTTGGTCTATTTGATATTAAGAGGTTATTTCATTGTAACTTGGATGTCATGAATTCGAATCACAAAAATTCTCTCCACATGAGATAAGATGTCATATAGCTTATGTTCCGCAAATTCTGCAGTTAAGGGAGGGAGGGAGAGAGAGAGAGAGAACAATGGTAGTATGATCGCAAATTCATCACTGATTCATCATACTCTTTCGCTTCAGCTTGTGACTACTATTGACAATAATTTAGTGCAAGTCTGTTGCAATCCCATTTTAGAAAAGCTTGAGCATAAAACTGAGCATTTTAAGTGTTTGATGGAAAATTTATTTATACTTTTTCCTCCAGTTGTCTTTTTTGATAGATAACTTATCGTGCATTAATGAAATACTCACTCATTTACAATTGATCTTACTTAAATTTATGGTATAGTTGATCTACCAGTAAAGAATATGAAAAAATATATATATTTGACGGAATCTCAATCCATCTATATTGCTTAAAGCGAGTAAAAGAAGTAACTCTGTAGCATTAAACAAAATCACTAGCATGTCATTGTTTGCCCTAATCAGTACAATTTTTCCTTATACTACTTCCAGTGAACCATATGGCAGCAATTCACCTAAACGAGAAAACAGATTGCCCGTGATTGTACTCTACAAAGCTAGAGATTATAAGTTCAATTTGTTTTTTAAGCAACTTTCACGTATTTATATTGACTAGGGGTAATTCGTGTATGAAGGTATGTTGCAATGTGAATGGTTTTGAGAGAGATGTTGATGGCCGTCAGATGAGTCTATTTGAGACTGTAGGATAAGCTTATTAAAGTCCGTCTTATTTTATATTATAGATAATTGTCCAATCCATGTGAAACGACAGAACTAAATATGTCCACAAAATTAGTGAAGTGTCCTAAAAGGCGCAAATAACTAGAGGGCACTCTTAGAATTGTTCAAAGATGAAGATAAGCCATCAAAGAATTGAACTCAATTAATAATGTAAAGTTTGTTGAACAGAACATGGGTTGTGTGGTCAAATGCCAACTCAACTTGTTATTGAGAATTCAATAGGGGAATGCTGTAAAGACTGCTCAATGAATGTGATTTTTTTTTTCTTTTTTTGCTTTTATTTGTCTGAATAAATGTTGGGTTCATTTTTAAAATTTAAAAATTATTTTAAAAACAATTAACAATCTGACATGGTATAATGGTTAAATTTCCCTACGACTTTGAATTCTTTTGTATTGGTATATTATGTTGCACCCAGTTTTAATTTTTTTACACATATCGATATGCATGGTTATATGTCTACTCTACGCATGTGCAAGTTGCACCTACTTCGGATGTTGGGAGGTAAACTTATATTGTTGGACTCGTTCTATAACAACTTAAGTTTTGGGATTAATTATACTAGATTGATTGTTTTATATTATCTTCTCAATTTTCAAATTTACCTTTTTGTAAATCACGTGTTTTTTATTGTAATTAGATGTTTACTATAGTTAAAATATTTAGCATGGTTAAGATTTTATGATGGTTAAAAGGTAAATTTGTAAAAAGTTTATTGTGTTTAGAAGGTTAAATGTAAATTGGTAGGTGTAATAGTGTGGTTAAAATGTTAATCGTAAGATAAGTCGTCCAATCTAAATGATCTGGGTCAACTCTTTTTTGCAAAATCTTGTCCTTTCACAATTGAGGTCCCTTATAATATTATGTTATGATCCATGATTATTACTTTAATCCGAATATATTCAGACAACTGCAAACAACTCGTATCGATTCATGAACCATGAGATATCTTTTACGAGACTCACACTTGAAACCGAAATGTAAAAACAAAAATTTATTCCCCCAAGACACTGTTCCTAGATTGGAGTTGTCTTCAAAGAGCTGAAACTGAGCAATGTTCATGCATGGCAGTGAAATACTGATTCCATTCCTTCCATTTGAAGGAACCTCTCTCTCTCGCTCTCTCTCACACACACACATGCTGCTGACAGATAGTGCCCCTCACAATGCATTCATATTTCATCAGGGTAACATAGAATTGGTCCAGATTGCCTGTACATAGATTTTAATTGCGGTCTTTGTCTTTGAATTTGTTAATTCTTTAACCAATCTCATCAGAATGGTCCAGGTTACCTGCACATAATAAGCTTGGTCAAGTTTCATGGGGAAGTCAAGGATATTAGGTAAATGCTTTGTTGTTTTGTAACAGACACTGTGAAATGGTATCTTCTCATTCAAAAAAAAATGGTATATTATTGCATGGAAATTATAAAAAATTTAATTTTGGCACTTCTTGTTTCATAGAAAAAATAAGTTGTCTATGTAAGATCAAAATTTTATTTCGATATATTATTTCGGTCACTTAAAAAGCATAAATATTTAAGAAACAGAATAAGAAGGAATAAAAATTTTGAGATTTATTTTTGAGACATTCAGAAACACACCTTAGATTTACCGAAACATTTTGAAACACATTGAACTAAATAATGGTGAAAATAAGTCAAAACACCTGAAAGCATTGGAATTTTGATTTCATCATTGATTTGTGTCGGTTTCTTTGAAAACGAAAACATTTAGACTAGTTTGACCGTTTCAAAACAAAACTTTGATCTTTAATGTCAGCCGTTGGTCATGACCTAATGTGAGTTAGTTTTTAGTTAGCAGTTTAAAACTTGATTTGCATTTTAAATTTTAGTTTTCTTTAACCTCTAAAGTATCAGCCCATTCACACTTTGGGGCACGTTGTGTTTCAACTGTTGACACAGTGTTCGTTCAATCCAAATTACAATAATAGTAGGTAAATTTTTCACCGAATAAAATACGTACATTTTCCATAACAACACGTGGCTTTTTATGCACACGTGTCACTTATCTATGGTGACACGTGGTACTTTCCATCAAGTTTTTGACACATAATTGATTTGGGCTAAATTGACTTTAAGTTGAAAGATAAAAATAACAGAAAAAACACGTTCATGACCAAAATAAAAATGGGTGTAAACTTTTATGGTAAAAGATGGAATATGAACTGTTAGACATCTTTGCTTTAGTCGTATAAATGTTCAGTGTAAGCATATGCAATGGTTTCATAGTGATTTGGTTTGCATGCACATTATTTACAGAAACAAAATTTTAATAAATGAATTTTTTGTAGTCAACTTCAGAGATATATTGATTTTTACACCCAAAAAAAAAAATAGTTTATAATGTTGATCCATCTTAGAAACATTAGATACATATATGTTCGGAAGTGACCGAAGCTAATCTTTCTTTAATTTAGAATGATATTGAAATAGATCCTGGCGAGAGCGTTGATATTTTTCAAATTACACCATGCACTTTTGTGAAAAAACTAAATTCGAATTTGTAAACAAAAAGGCTGGTAGCACCATCATTAGCTAACACAATGGTTTGAGAATAAGACATCCTACCAAGGCATGTCTCTTAAGCACTTTCTCCCATTTGAGAACAATGAAAGGTGTTGGGATGTTGGATTGCCTATCTCTTTCTTCTCCGCTAATCATCAACAAGAAATAAGTTTCTTCATATTTTTTTTATCAGCCCAATTTTAAAATAAACATGTACATTGTAATTGCAAAAGAAGAAGACAAAAAAAAAAGGATAAATTATAATTTACACACTTAAATTATGCACGTAATTTCTATTTGAACCTTTAAAGGTCCAATTGTAATAATCAAATCCTTGAAGTTTTATTTGTGTTTCAATTAAATCAAAATTCACCAAAAGAGTGCATCCAAGTACAGGTAGTCAAGTGTAATAATTCTCGGTGAAGTTCGAGGTCGAACTACCGAGATTGAAGGTAATTTGCAAAGTAGGTAAAAGAAGAACAATCAAACTTGAATTGAAAGCTGGATCATTCAAGTTTGATTTGGAAAAATAATAATTTAATTAAAAATAAATTTCAATTGAAAAAGATGACTCTTTATTTTCGGGATCTGGATTCATTCATATTCATTAGATAATAATACTAATGCAATTCGAAAATGTCTCAGTTGATTTTCAATGACAGTGTAGTCAACCGAAAAATATAACTTTGAAGAACAAATAATTTGATTGATTAGAAAATAAGAACTGAAGATCTAATCCAATAAATTCATAGTAAATTATAAGTATTATTTATACCAAGATTTAATCAAGGTAATGAATAATCAAATAATTATACAGAGTATAGAGTTATGCTAGAAACATAACTCTATACTTATAATTGATCCATACCCTTAGCTAAAGAGTACAAGAAAATCTACTCAAAGTCATGGTAGATCACAAAGCTCAAAAAAATAAAGTGAAAAGACCAAGTCTAGGGGCCTCCCCCCACGCCCACCCCCAATAGAAGAGAGGTGGTATTTGTACTAGGAGATCTAGGTTTAGGTCTTGGAGGTGTCCTTGCCAAATTGAAAGTCAGCGTCGGGACACTTCAAAATCTCAGGAAAGCCATATAAATAGGTTCATCCGAACGGTCTTCACATATCGTCATTAATGCGTTGGACAGTTCCATTGGTGTTCGGACAGTTAAAATTCTTCGGAATTCTAATCTTCATGGTCGAGTTCGAACGCTAAACTTGCATCTGAACGGTCTTCACGCCTTGGGAATGTGACGCTGGATCATCAATCATTATCAATATTACATCAATCATTGCATCTGAATGTCAAATTTGCATCCGGATAGTGCTATATATCTAGACTTCCCTTGTTTCGCGTGCTCCTCCAAGCTGGAACAGATCTTGGCATTCCCTTTTGTATCCAAATGACTCCAAATTAATATCCAATGCTCCAATTTGTTAATTGAATATTCCTGAGTCCACTCTAATGTATTCTTATATGCTTGTGGACTGGTTATGAGAAAATAGGGTGTTTGGTTGTGGGGTTAATTGCAAGATTTAATGGCGGGTTGATTTCTTTAATGCCCTCTACTGATGTAGCTTTGGCATTGGGTGTGTTGTGGGGTTCCATTTGTTTGGTTGTCAGAGATGGGTTTTTGAGAGGATGTAGTGGGGACAATGGTTGAGGTAGTTATGGAAGAAAGAGAAAGACAGTATAAAGAGAGAAGGTTGGGGATGATGAAGGTTGCGAGAGAAGTATCGCCATTGCTCCAATTTAGATCTTATTGTTAGTGATGTATGTAACTTTACCCGTACATGGAGATGCTAGTTTTTCAAGAATATTAAATATTGAAAAATACTAGACAGATTGTAACGTCCCGGTTCCCCAATGCGTTAATTTATTAATCAACAATAATTTATCATAAATATATCTCCAAATATTTGGGTAGAGTTTTAATTACTTCAAAAATAAATAAAATAGGATCTCTACAATATACATATGAATTTGTTCAAATTATATATCACTACATTAAAATTAAAAGTTATAAATCTTCAATTCTCTCATATCTTCACTACGATCTTTCCCTTCGAGATCACCCTGAAAAATATTAAAAGCGAAAAAGTATACAAGAAACAAATTATCAAATATCAAATAATTTGGACGACATGTTACATAGTTCAACACATATCAAACATAGTATCATACTCGGTTTATCTTGGTGACATGACAAGTGTTTTTTGTACATAAAAATCCATACTCAAATTGAACAATCACACCCTGCAGAGCTACAATCATATTTTACAAACTATGCCACAAGCACACTTCATACATGTACCAATCAATTCCAAAGTACTTATCCCAAAATATAAGTCAAATTAACAAAACACATAAGATTTCATATCAATCAAAAATAACGAATAAGAATACGAACTTTGAGATAAATAATATGATACTATTTATAAAGAGATTTAAAGAAATGAGCGTATACTACTTTGTACTTTTGGTTTACCTCGTATCGAGATCGTGCGTTGTGTCAAAACGAAACCGAGTAATATTTTAGAATAATTATAAAACTAAGTCATTATGACTTATTTAAACCCAAAATAACTTTTGGAGTGATTAATAAAAAATTAAGGTGTTCGAATTTAATTTAAAAATATTTAATGAGAATTAAATTCAAGTGATTACTCATCAAATTAGACCTATAAAATAATTAAATCATAATCCAAAAACTTTACCTAAATTTTTTATCACAAAAATGAATTCTTACATTGACAAAATTTTGACCTTTTTTGCCTTTTTTTTTTTTTTTTTCGGTAAGTAAGGTAATTCCATAAATCAAAAAGGAACCTGCACATAGGAGAACTCAAAGGGATGGTTGATCTTCTAAAACCAGAAAAGAAGATCCCCCATCCCCAAAGCAAAAAGAATACAATGAATACAATGAAACCCATATTCCAAACGGAACGAAAAGAAAATCAAAAGCATAACTCAGCACCACCAACATAGCCACCATAGAGACAATGCATCCAAAACAAATCATGACTCCTGAAGAAGCAGAGAGATTCATAACTCCCAAAGACCAGAAATGCCTCCAAAGAAAGCCAGCCCAAGAAGAGGACAACCACCAAACAACATTTTACCCGATCAGTCCAAAACAAATCCACCAAGACAAACTGTAGCAACAAGCTGAACGCTACATCCAAAAGAAAGTCAGCCCAGTGTTACTAAAGCACATGCCATCCCCAGCTACCAGCTCATAAACCATGTATGCAGCGCACGTAAACCAATGAGCACCAACAAAGGTTCCCAGCACAACCCGCAGCACACAGCCCAAACAGCAGGATCACCACGCCAGAAGGTTGTACACCCATCAAACTGGTAAAAGCAAATGCAGCAGAGGGAGAGAACCATCCATGAACGTTGCCGAAACACCCACAGCAAAACAGAGCAAAGAACAAAGAAGCGGATGAACCATCGCAGCCTTGACGCAACAAGAACCACACACCCTCCAAACAAACTCCACAAAACAGACGGGACACAAACATTCCACAGAACACCAAAATGGGGCACTGACCAGCAGCACCAAGTAAAGGCAGCCACTCCAGCAACACCGCCTCCATGAAGACACAGACTTCGTGAACCCGAACAAGCCAAAACAAAAATTAACATCCCCAGTATCCAAAACAACACCCAAACAGCAAGGAAGCATAGCAAAGACTGAGGAAGAAGAATCAGCAACAAAGAACCAATGGAAAACCATTCCCCAGACAAACGGATCACCCGCATTTCCCATAGAAAATATTGTCAGGCAAGTTCCATTGTCTTTGCAGCCATACATTAGGTATGCTTCTTTTGATAGCACGGCAGGTATGAAGCTTGAGTCTAACATTTTCCACAATTTCCTTATAAATGGATGCAACATCTCTGTAGGAATTTTTAAAAACCCTGTGATTCCTCTCCCTCCAAATCATATAAATTGAAGTGGCAAGCATCAATTTGCCAATCAACTTTGGAAAAGCCTTTCCTTTCATATTCGCAGCATACCAATTAACCAAATCAGGCCAATCAAGTCTTGGCCATTGGACATTCACTTTACCTTTCAGAGAGACCCATATTCTCTCAGTGAAAGAGCAATCAAAAAACAGGTGGTTATGAGTTTCCACTACTTCTCTGCAAAACACACAATGAGATAATTGGATAAGACCATATGAAATAAGTTTGTCCTGCGTGGAAAGCCTATTTTGAACAGCCAGCCATAAAATAAAACTGTATCTAGGCACAGCTCCAGAAAACCAGACAATATCAGCCCAAGCTTGTATGTGGCCTTTCACTCTAATCACCTCCCAAGTAGATTTGGAACTAAAAATCATGGTTATAGATGGCAGCCACAGGACACTGTCCCTCTGAGTCAGGTCAGGTTTCATATTAGGAGGAATACCTCTTCGCAGCTCCATAATGTCCCCATTCGTCAACGGCCAGTCCCAGTCACCATTATCAATGATAGAGCTAACTTTGGCATCTCTCCCAAGCCCTGATTCCCGAATAATAGTCTCTCCCTTATGCTGGTAGATCGAACCTATTGGGTGCCATGGATCAAATCAGAGAAATGTTGAGTCACCATTCCCAATCTTGTACCTCACCATTGCTAAACTTTCCTTTCTCAAATTAAGAATCTTTCTCCATGCCCATGACGACTTTTGAGGAATCTTCACACCCCAGAAGCTCCTGCCTTTAAGAAGATACGAGTAATCCAATCCACCCATATTGAGTTGTTACTTTTGTTTATAACATTCCATAGATGTTTCATAACAGCAGCTTTGTTCCACTGTTCCATGCTTTTAAGCCCAAGTCCCCCTTCTTCCTTTGGGAGGCACACTTTGTCCCAAGCCACCTTGGCTCCAGTCATTTTAAGATCTGTGCCAGACCATAAGAACCTTCTCAAAATTTGCTCCACTGCTTTGACAACTTTTTTTGGCAAAATAAACATAGAAGACCAATAGCCTTGAATTGCAAAGAGAACTGAACTAATCAATTGAACTCTACCAGCATATGAAAGTGATTTGTTGCACCAGGATCTTACCTTGGCAGTGATCTTCTCAACCAGTGGCTGACAATCCCCAGCCCTCAATTTGGTGGTAATGAGAGGAACACCCAGATATCTCACAGGCAAATTACCTTCAGGAAAACCCATTAACTGCATGATATCCGCTTTCTCCCCATCATTAATGCCAGAACAGTAAATATGACACTTGCTTGGGTTAGCTTTGAGCCCAGAAAGTTCTTCGAAAATCTGGAGGGCATCCTTGATAGTCCTAATTGACTCAAGCTTGCCTTTGCTGAAGATCATAACATCATCAGCAAAACAAAGATGAGAAATATTCTCCTTGCCACACCTCCAATGATGCTTGAATTTGCCCAGCATAGCAGCCTCCTTCATAATGCCATCAAAAACCTCCATTGCAAGCACAAAGAGATAAGGTGACAGGGGATCCCCCTGCCTTAATCCTTTTTTCCCTTCAAAATAACCTTTCAACTCACCATTAATACTCACAGAGTACATAGGAGAAGAAATACACGTCTGAACCCATCTAATCAACTGCCTTAATCCTTTTTTGCCTTTATTTCCCTGTCTTCCTCTCTTTCTTTTTCCTCCATTCTTGCTGAGTCCGTTGTCACTGCTCAATGGCTATGTATGGCAAATTTTGTTCCTTACTGAAGAAAATTATCTCTCTTAATATAGTATTACCAAGAAAGAGGTCTCCACTAAGTAGGAGACTTTAGTATCTATCAATTAAATAAATAAAATCCTATGTAACATAGTCTAAGCTCTTGATAAGACAAAGATGGTGGACTGTGGATGAAATCATCAACCAGCAGTTCAACAAAAGTAAAGTATTCAGATGGAGATGGGTCTAGCAACAAGTGACAGCTTGGAGAGAATTCCATAACATGTGTGCTACCGAAATTATCTGGCAGATTGGAGAGGATTTCCATGACGTATGCCACCGAAAATATCTGGCAAATTGGATAGGATTTCTATGACATTTGTGCTACCGAAATTATCTGGTCAGTTGATATGAGACTTTCCTAAGTTGCTAAGGACGTCTTCTTATCATTTTGGTGATAGCATGGTGCTTACATCAACATGGACAAATGTCCATACTTTGTCTCATGTGTTTTCTTCTTTTAGTAAGACACTTGTCACACCCCTATATATCCATCCCATCCCAAGGTGACACACACACACATGATAGTAATATACAAATTAAATAAACTTTAGGAGAACGTTTAATTACACAATATTACATTCAAAGATAGAAGCAAAACCATAATCAAAAGCAAGCACACTAACACCAACACAAGCTTTCTTCCCTATTCTGCTTATGCAGCTGGATATTGCCAAGCAATTATAACATTTGTAATGGCAAAGTTTTATCTATAACCCCAAACCCCAACAAAAGGGAAAAAAACTATGAACTTCTCCATAAGAAATTCCATTGTTATGTTCTTTACATGGCCCTCACAACAGCTTGGAACCTTGGTTCTTTGGGTAGGAACTTCTGCTCAGCATAAACAGACATGTAGTCCCCAAACACAAACTTGGGATAAGTCTGATCCACCTCTTGGTTCACTTTTTCCACCAATTCTGATGCAGGAGCTATGGTGGCCTTCATTGATGGATTATAGAACGAAGCAATTGATCTCCTATTCCCATCCGGGGTAGCCAAAACCTGGTGCCAAACGCTCTTGTATCGCCCGTTGCTCAACACCTCAATCTGATCCCCAGTGTTGATGACAATGGCGTTGCTTAGAGGTTGGACATCGATCCATTGCCCATCTTTGAGGATTTGAAGGCCACTCACCTCGTCGTCTTGGAAGAGTAAGATGACACCTCCAGCATCAGTATGAGCTCGAAGACCATTTATCCTCTCGGGATGTGGGCAGGGCGGGTAGTGGCTCACCTTAGTGCCAAAAAAGGCATCAGCTTCTTCACCATTGAAAGCTTTCTTGATGTATCCTATTGGCAAACCCAAGTTTTCATCCATGGCTTCCATGACCTTCTCTCCCAGCTTCTTCAACTCAGCTCGGTATTCTGCCATAGTTTCCCTATTATTCATTAAATTCACAAGTCAGATGATATATTAATCTAGGTTTTAATACAACACACAAGGACGTTACCATCTTGGGGCCTTGGTTGGCAATGGCCCTCTAATGTTTTGAGTCAAAATTATAAGTTCATTTAATACAATTGAGCATAAATTGACCTGAAATGGTTGAATTTAAACATTTTAATGTTGAAATTGTTGATTATCTAGTAAAATTGAGTTAAACTTTAGTTGTTCTACATTAATTTTGTGATGGAATTAAGCTGAAAGTTTTATTGTTTGATAAATTATTTTGAAACATTTTACATGTATTTTGACAAGGTTTGAATTAATTTTGTCGATTTTAGAAAAAGTAAATATAATATAATATATTGTGTGAAATTTGATCTTAATAGTTCTACATGATAACATTAACACTAAGATATTAAATACTCGTATTTAAAATTTTAAATATGCCACAATTTGGCCAAAAGATAAAATCATATTCACATATACAGACTCTCTACATGCAGGCTAAGATTGTATACGTTTGTTCCTTCAGAAACCTTGAAATGACAGAAATATTATGTCTGCAACTAATGGGCCGTTGGTCCAATGGTACTCCTTGCATTCTAGAGATCAAGGATTCAAGTTCAAGCCCCTTTCCTCCCTCCCCTCCCAACAAAAAAAAAATGACAGAAATACTATGTCTGCAACAAAGTTGCCTTTTAGAATCATACGAATGCAATACTATGTTTGCAAAACAATGGAAAGAAAATTTGTTTGAGAAATATGACCTGCCATGGGGCCTGGTGACGTAATATGCTTTTTCTTTAACAATATTAGAGGGATTTTTACAAATAACTATCAAAGACATAAAAGGTTTTATAAGCTGATTTTTATACATGAATCCTGTTAGATTTTTTCTTCATTTTCTCGTCAACAAAGCAAGAGTCTGGAAAAAATTGAACATGTTCAAGAATCATTATTATTTCGACACAAGAAAAGGCATTGTTCACACCCCTTTCTTGTGTCGAAGATTAGGTAGATGAACAATCGCTTCTAGAAGTATTTATTTCCAGCATTTATACGTTCTATTTCCCGCTCGATTATACTGTCAGTCTCCTAGGATTCATTAGAAACTGGGAGATAGCAGTAACATTAATGGTGAAGTTTACTTTTCTGTACTGATGGAAGTGATTAGAACTAGTACTGAATACACTTACTTGAATCCTGGGGTATTTGATGGCCACTCGTTATCATCGGAGAGAAGGAACACGTCTTCCCAGTCCAAATTCTCCAATTTGTCATCGCTCTTCTTTTCCACCAGTTCATTCAGCAACTTCACTGGCGTCGAGTTCTGGAAACCTTCTTCTCTCTCCAGCTTATAGCAGTCAGAGCAAACCTTCTTCACCCTCTGGAGGAGTTCCTCTGAAATCCCATGGTTCACTAGCTGTAACAATCAAGTAAAGGAAACCTGTAAAAGTTCTATCAAGACAATGTTCAGTGTAACATAAAAGAGTTGGTTACACTAATGACCCTTAAGGTCTTTAATTGGTGTCCACTTAGGTCCCCAAAGTTTCAATTGTATCAATTGGATCTTTAAAGTTCAGACATTGAACCGATGAGGTCCCTAACACTAACTATTGCGGATGGAAAATAACAGGTGTCCCGCACCTGAAGGTGTTAATTGGCAGGTCTCCCGGTGTTCAAGACTGTATGCATCCAAGCAAACTTATTCCTTATTTGAACAACATTAAACATGGACCAAACACTTTTTCTTCCTTCTCCCTTTTTTCCTTTGTCTTTTGCCTCGTTATATCTCACACAACACGAAAACAGTAAGAGGCAAATAAAACACACAGAGCACCACACGATGGTGGAGAGAGAGAGAGACTTGTGTTGTATGCATGTTTTAATACATATACATGATATTATACATGTAATATTGTTACATACTTATTAATAATGTATGTATGCCATTTTTGGATGAGCAATGAAAAAAATGTAACATACATGCCATTTTTGGCACGAGCAATGAAAAAAAATGTCCTCCAACAGTTTTTTGACACGGGGCACTTTCCATCATTAATTCAAACCAGTGGAGGCTCTATTGACATTACTGGCATACCTTAGGGACTATTGTGTGACTAACCCTAACATAAAAAAGAAGCCATGCAATCTTTGACATTCTTTTGCATGCTAAAAATGATTAGTACCTGAAAGAATCCCCATTCTTCACACCCATTAGCTATCTGAGCTAGAGTCTTTGCCCTCTCCTCTCCATTGAGCTTCGAGAAATCAATCACTGGGATCGCCATTGACGCAAAGAAATATGAGAGAGAGAGAGAGAGAGTATTGTTCTCTGCTTAGTAATGCTGCACTGTTGTGGTGGTGAAGAGTTTGCCTAATAACCCTATTTATAGTCAGTTCTTCCAGCCATTTTTGGATGTCAACTCTCCATAAATATATAGTTTAATCAAATGTTTCCTGTTTTAATTCTAAATGCAAAGCAGCCGTTAGGGTGAGGTACAGGACGGTGACATAATTAAAATTAATTAATAGAAAGTCAAAGTTCTTTGAGATATTGCTCACCCACAACAGAAGGCTACTACTTCAGGTGATGCATTTTATTATTTATTGTTTATTGTATAATCCACCTGAGTTGTTGCCAAGTGTCGGCACAGAAATTATATTCTGGCAGGTTCCGTGAATCTGCGACAATATGTCATCCATCCTATTTGGTTCGAGTCTTCACATCACAAAGGGAGAGGTAAAACGATCATTTAGCAAGACTCAAGGATCAGTAACTAATTCAAAAAAATTTAGTTAAAAATTCTTGAGTGACCTAGAAATCGATTCGATTATTAAGGTTTTATTTTATTCGAATCTTCCCATCACGATCTATGGTAAAATACCATTTGACTAGACTTAGTGTCTAGTAATTCAAGAAGTTTTGGTCAAAAATTCTCGAGAGACTTTGAGATCGATTTGATTCTCAGGATGTTATTTTGTTTGAGTCTTTCCATCACGATCAAGGGTAAAACAACCATTTGGCAGAACTTTGTGTCCAGTAATTCAAAAAAATTTGGTCAAAGATTCTCGAGAGACCTTATAATTGATTTGATGTTCATAGTTTTATTTGATTTGAGTCTTCACATCATGATGAGAGATAAAATGACTATTCGTCAAAATTTGGCGTATCTAGTAATTCTAGATTTTCGAGTTAAAAATTCTTGAGAGACGTCATGGTTGATTCAATATTTATGGTTTGCAATTGAATATATAAATTTTTGTTTTATGTTACAATAACGAGTTAAAAAATTACTTAGTTGAGACGGTTCTAAATAAAAAACAAAAACAAAAACTAGACATTGTTATATACTACTCCAATCACGCCAATAAAAAGATTCAAGACAATAAACGCCGAAAATAACTAATTGATAATCATCTCAACCATTCATTGTTGTGTGCAAAATCATATTCAAAAAGTTGGTCAAGGCAAATTTATAGGGAGTGAATCTATATACTATAAGAATATTCATAATTTCTAAACTCTAACTATATTTATCTTCGAAATTCATCAGTATATGTCTACTGATTAAATGAAGATTCAAACTTATGATTAATACCTCCCTCGTGGTTCATGTGCTAAGATCATCACCTACTTTCTAGGAAAGACTTATGCTTATTATCAGTGGGATCATGTGTAGCTTAATTTTTGGGCCTTACTTTCCATATGTCATATGCCTACTAGGAATTAAGTGACACACTTCAATTCCTCTTAGAGTTGTCTCATTTAATTTTATCGGCTGATCCCTTGGGTAATTTTTCCTTTGAATTCCGATCTTGGATCATAATAGCTAGACGTAATATATCATAAGGAAAATATATTTTTCATTTTGAAATCCTTACTCGACGTAGCATATCAAATTGCGGAATCAAGCTCCATGCTAGTTGATCACATATATGCAGGCAAATATATCGAGTTTTCATCACTTTTTGTGGTGTTGAGTTCCGACCCTCTTTGGTCACTTTCTCATTAGCCGACTCTATTGGACGAGTGCTTCCTTGCATTGGGATCAATATTGACCACATACCATCATAAAAAATTGAATCATCGCAAAGGCACCATATTTCATTTTTTAGCACCATGTGCTCACTTCGAATTCAAGCTAAAACAAAGGATAAACTTTATCATGTGAAATAAACCAAAATATAAAAGAATTTCATCACTTGTTGTTGAGCCCATGGGACCAAAATAAAGGTATTTCACTTTATCATGTATGCTTATCTTACTTGTCATTCAAATTTCTACCGACTACAACCGTTAATCATGTTGACCTCCGCCAATTATTTCTGTAGCCCCACCTTTGACTTTTTCCACACATGACATGCAAGTTATCAAATGAACTAAAATAATACACTGATTTGTAGGCATAGTTTGTGGGTTAAGGAAAAGAAGACTTTGATCAACAAACATATCATCAAACCCTTAATTAATACATGGTCAACTCTTGTTGTATTAATGTACTATATGAACAATGTTTAAAATAAAAATTGTATTAGTCAAAAATTAATTAAAAATTAAATAATTTAACTTATTATAGAAATGAGAAATGTGATAGAAATGAGCGGAAAAAATATATAAGGATATGATTCAAACTCTTAACTCCCTTATTATATAGATTTTGGGGGAATTTGATCTTAATTAGCGTGAAAAAGTATGGACTGCGTGGTATTTTCAAGTTTAGGGGAGAAATTCTTTTGTGATGATGTTGAGCCATTGGATTGAATGAATTTCAGTCACTCTTGTGCAAAGTTAAGTTATGAGATTTAAAATGGGTGCTTTTGTTATATAGATTGGATTAATTACACTTTTCGTCTCTCATTATGAACTAATTTGCACTTTGGCCCTTATCTCTTTTGTTTTTATTTTTTTAGTTTCATACTCAGTTTACTGGTGGTGCAAAGCAAGATCTAGGAGAGATAGACATACAGCTCGGGTATATATAACATATTGAGAAGTTAATCCGAACTCGATCAACTGGGTTATAAAACCATCAAACAAAATTTTCAACTCAAGTACTACACTGCTAGACATGACTGTCATGAGTCTTATCGTTAAAGAAGACCGATATCTTGTTCCCAAGCTTGAAAAGCCCGAAGAGACATGCTTGGCATGACTATTATTGTTTAGAAGAATAACTTCGGAAAAACACACGGCGAGCTGAGTTGTTCAGAAGTGAGCGCTCTAAGGATAATTTGAGCTTGGTCTATTTGATATTAAGAGGTTATTTCATTGTAACTTGGATGTCATGAATTCGAATCACAAAAATTCTCTCCACATGAGATAAGATGTCATATAGCTTATGTTCCGCAAATTCTGCAGTTAAGGGAGGGAGGGAGAGAGAGAGAGAGAACAATGGTAGTATGATCGCAAATTCATCACTGATTCATCATACTCTTTCGCTTCAGCTTGTGACTACTATTGACAATAATTTAGTGCAAGTCTGTTGCAATCCCATTTTAGAAAAGCTTGAGCATAAAACTGAGCATTTTAAGTGTTTGATGGAAAATTTATTTATACTTTTTCCTCCAGTTGTCTTTTTTGATAGATAACTTATCGTGCATTAATGAAATACTCACTCATTTACAATTGATCTTACTTAAATTTATGGTATAGTTGATCTACCAGTAAAGAATATGAAAAAATATATATATTTGACGGAATCTCAATCCATCTATATTGCTTAAAGCGAGTAAAAGAAGTAACTCTGTAGCATTAAACAAAATCACTAGCATGTCATTGTTTGCCCTAATCAGTACAATTTTTCCTTATACTACTTCCAGTGAACCATATGGCAGCAATTCACCTAAACGAGAAAACAGATTGCCCGTGATTGTACTCTACAAAGCTAGAGATTATAAGTTCAATTTGTTTTTTAAGCAACTTTCACGTATTTATATTGACTAGGGGTAATTCGTGTATGAAGGTATGTTGCAATGTGAATGGTTTTGAGAGAGATGTTGATGGCCGTCAGATGAGTCTATTTGAGACTGTAGGATAAGCTTATTAAAGTCCGTCTTATTTTATATTATAGATAATTGTCCAATCCATGTGAAACGACAGAACTAAATATGTCCACAAAATTAGTGAAGTGTCCTAAAAGGCGCAAATAACTAGAGGGCACTCTTAGAATTGTTCAAAGATGAAGATAAGCCATCAAAGAATTGAACTCAATTAATAATGTAAAGTTTGTTGAACAGAACATGGGTTGTGTGGTCAAATGCCAACTCAACTTGTTATTGAGAATTCAATAGGGGAATGCTGTAAAGACTGCTCAATGAATGTGATTTTTTTTTTCTTTTTTTGCTTTTATTTGTCTGAATAAATGTTGGGTTCATTTTTAAAATTTAAAAATTATTTTAAAAACAATTAACAATCTGACATGGTATAATGGTTAAATTTCCCTACGACTTTGAATTCTTTTGTATTGGTATATTATGTTGCACCCAGTTTTAATTTTTTTACACATATCGATATGCATGGTTATATGTCTACTCTACGCATGTGCAAGTTGCACCTACTTCGGATGTTGGGAGGTAAACTTATATTGTTGGACTCGTTCTATAACAACTTAAGTTTTGGGATTAATTATACTAGATTGATTGTTTTATATTATCTTCTCAATTTTCAAATTTACCTTTTTGTAAATCACGTGTTTTTTATTGTAATTAGATGTTTACTATAGTTAAAATATTTAGCGTGGTTAAGATTTTATGATGGTTAAAAGGTAAATTTGTAAAAAGTTTATTGTGTTTAGAAGGTTAAATGTAAATTGGTAGGTGTAATAGTGTGGTTAAAATGTTAATCGTAAGATAAGTCGTCCAATCTAAATGATCTGGGTCAACTCTTTTTTGCAAAATCTTGTCCTTTCACAATTGAGGTCCCTTATAATATTATGTTATGATCCATGATTATTACTTTAATCCGAATATATTCAGACAACTGCAAACAACTCGTATCGATTCATGAACCATGAGATATCTTTTACGAGACTCACACTTGAAACCGAAATGTAAAAACAAAAATTTATTCCCCCAAGACACTGTTCCTAGATTGGAGTTGTCTTCAAAGAGCTGAAACTGAGCAATGTTCATGCATGGCAGTGAAATACTGATTCCATTCCTTCCATTTGAAGGAACCTCTCTCTCTCGCTCTCTCTCACACACACATGCTGCTGACAGATCGTGTCCCTCACAATGCATTCATATTTCATCAGGGTAACATAGAAATGGTCCAGATTGCCTGTACATAGATTTTAATTGTGGTCTTTGTCTTTGAATTTGATTATTCTTTAGCCAATCTCATCAGAATGGTCCAGGTTACCTGCACATAATAAGCTTGGCCAAGTTTCATGGGGAAGTCAAGGATATTAGGTAAATGCTTTGTTGTTTTGTAACAGACACTGTTAAATGGTATCTTCTGATTCAAAAAAAAAAAATGGTATATTATTGCATGGAAATTATAAAAAAATTAATTTTTACACATCTGGTTTCATAGAAAAAATAAGCTTGTTTATGTAAGATCAAAATTTTATTTCGATGTATTATTTTGATCACTTAAAAAACAGAAATGTTTAAGAAACAGAATAAGAAGGAATAAAAATTTTGAGATTTATTTTTGAGACATTCAGAAACACACCTTAGATTTACCGAAACATTTTGAAACACATTGAACTATTCCAAAATAATGGTGAAAATATGTCAAAACACCTAAAAACATTGAAATTTTGATTTCATCACTGATTTGTGTCGGTTTCTTTGAAAACGAAAACATTTAGACTATTTTGACCATTTCAAAAACAAAACTTTGATCTTTAATGTCAGCCCTTGGTCATGACCTAATGTGAGTTAGTTTTTAGTTAGCAGTTTAAACTTGATTTGCATTTTAAATTTTAGTTTTCTTTAACCTCTAAAGTATCAGCCCAGTCACACTTTGTTCCTCAATTTTTTTTGTGCCACGTTGTGTTTCAACTGTTGACATAGTGTTCATTCAATCCAGATTACAATAATAGTAGGTAAATTTTTCACCTAATAAAATACGTACATTTTCCATAACAACACGTGGCTTTTTATGCACACGTGTCACTTATCTATGGTGACACGTGGTACTTTCCATCAAGTTTTTGACACATAATTGATTTGGGCTAAATTGACTTTAAGTTGAAAGATAAAAATAACAGAAAAAACACGTTCATGACCAAAATAAAAATGGGTGTAAACTTTTATGGTAAAAGATGCAATACAAACTGTTAGACATCTTTGTTTTAGTCGTATAAATGTTCAGTGTAAGCATATGCAATGGTTTCATAGTGATTTGGTTTGCATGCACATTAATTACAGAAACAAAATTTTAATAAATGATTTTTTTTGTAGTCAACTTCAGAGATATATTGATTTTTATACCCCAAAAAAAAAAAATAGTTTATAATGCTAACAAAAATTATAATATTGATCCATCTTAGAAACATTAGGTACATATATGTTCGGAAGTGACCGAAGCTAATCTTTCTTTAATTTAGAATGATATTGAAATAGATCCTGACGAGAGCGTTGATATTTGTCAAATTACACCATGCACTTTTAAGAAAAAACTAAATTCGAATTTGTAAACAAAAAGGCTGGTAGCACCATCATTAGCTAACACAATGGTTTGAGAATAAGACATCCTACCAAGGCATGTCTCTTAAGCACTTTCTCCCATTTGAGAACAATGAAAGGTGTTGGGATGTTGGATTGCCTATCTCTTTCTCCTCCGCTAATCATCAACAAGAAATAAGTTTCTTCATATTTTTTAATCACCCCAATTTTAAAATAAACAGGTACATTGTAATTGCAAAAGGAGAAGACAAAAAAAAGAATAAATTATAATTTACACCCTTAAATTATGCACGTAATTTCTATTTGATCCAATTGTAATAATCAAATCCTTGAAGTTTTATTTGTGTTTCAATTAAATCCTTACATCAAAATTCACCGAAAGAGTGCATCCAAGTACAGGTAGTCAGGTGTAATAATTCTCGGTGAAGCTCGAGGTCGAACTACCGAGATCGAAGGTAATTTGCAAAGTAAGTAAAAGAAGAACAATCAAACTTGAATTGAAAGATAGATCATTCGAGTTTGATTTGAAAAAATAATAATTTAATTAAAAATAAATTTCAATTGAAAAAGATGACTCTTTATTTTTGGGATCTGGATTCATTCATTCATTAGATAATAATACTAATACAATTCGAAATTGTCTCAGTTGATTTCCAATGACAGTGTAGTCAACCAAAAAATATAACTTTGAAGAACAAATAATTTGATTGATTAGAAAATAAGAACTAAAGATCTAATCTAATAAATTCATAGGGAATTATAAGTATTATAAGCTAATGAATAATCAAATAATTATACAGACTATAGAGTTATGCTAGAAACATTCAATCAATCTTGAAATAATAAAAATATAGCATTCAATCCAAGAGAAAGAATTGCATAAATATAATATCTAAATCACACTTATTGATCCATACCCTAAGCTAAAGAGTACAAGAAAATCTAGCCAAAGTCAGGGTAGATCACAAAGCTCTAAAAAATAAAGTTAAAAGACCAAGTCTAGGGACCTTCCCCTTCCCCCCCTACCCCCAATAGAAGAGAGGTGGTATTTGTACTAGGAGATCTAGGTTTAGGTCTTGGAGGTGTCCTTGCCAAATTCAAAGTCAGCGAGGGGACACTTCAAAATCTCAGGAAAGCCATATAAATAGGTTCATTCGAACGGTCTTCACGTATCGTCATTAATGCGTCAGACAGTTCTATTGGTGTTCGGACAGTTAAATTTTTTTGGAATTCCAATCTTTATGGTCGAGTTCGGACTCCAGACTTGCGTCTGAACGGCCTTCTCGCCTTGGGAATGTGACGTTGGATCGTCAATCATTATCAATATTACATCAATCATTGCATCTGAATGTCAGACTTGCATCCGGATAGTGCTACATATCTAGACTTCCCTTATTTCGCGTGCTCCTCCAAGCTGGGACAGATCTTGGCATTCCCTTTTGTATCCAAATGACTCCAAATTAATATCCAATGCTCCAGTTTGTTAATTGAATATTCTTGAGTCCACTCTAATCTATTCTTATATGCTTGTGGACTGGTTATGAGAAATGTGGTGTTCGGTTGTGGGGTTAATTGCTAGATTTAATGGCGGGTTGATTTCTTTAATGCCCTCTACTGATGTAGCTTTGGCATTGGGTGTGTTGTGGGGTTCCATTTGTTTGGTTGTCGGAGATGGGTTTTTGAGAGGATGTAGTGGGGACAATGGTTGAGGTAGTGGGGACTCAGTTCATTTTGGTGACATGATAAGTGATTTTTGTACATAAAAATTCATACTCAAATAGAACAATCACACCCTGCAGGGCTATAATCATATTTTACAAACTATGCCACAAGCACACTTCGTAGATGTACCAATCAATCCCAAAATATTTATCCCAAAATATAGGTCAAATCAACAAAACACATAAGATTTCATATCAATCAAAAATCACAAATAAGAATACGAACTTTGAAATAAATAATAGGATACTATTTATAAAGAGATTTAAAGAAATGAGCATATTGTATACCTCCTCCAGTTGTTGAGCAGATTGTGCAGATTCCGATTCCAGAGCAGGGGATTGATCAAATGAGGTGGAGTTTGTCTTTGGATGGGAATTTTTCATTGAGGACTGCTTGGGCTGATATTCGGGGTGTGGCTTCAGTTCGGGCTGGGTTTTCTTGTGTCTGGCAGAGGCATATTCCGACTCAGATCTCATTCTCTATGTGGCGGTTGTTTCATGGTTTTCTGGCCACAGATGATGGCTTAGAGAGACGGGGTTTCCATATAGTATCCCGGTGTGTGTGTGGTGGGGCTGTTGAGACTCTTAGACATCTCTTTCTGGATTGTCCGCTTGCAGTTCAGGTGTGGGGTCACTTTTATCGGATGTTTGGGATCAGATGTCGGCCGTTTCAGTCTCCTTATGCTTTGATGCTTCATTGGCGGCGTTGTGCTCCTTCTGCAGGTCACGTGCGGGTACTGCTACCGTGCTTCATTCTGTGGCACTTATGGAAGGCCCGTAATGCTTATAGATTCGATGGTCAGGTTTTTCAGATGCCCATTGTGATTCAGAGGGTTATGACCAATATGCAGTTGGTTGGGCTTGTTTTTGGGTTTGCTCCGAGTCAGTTGCGTCGGGATGAGTCCGTGGAGTTTGTAGGTTCTCTTAGGGTCTTGGTTCCTCGGCCTCGACCTCTTCGCTTGGTTGCTTGGACTCGTCCTGTAGCGGGTTGCCTGAAGATCAGTGTTGACGGCTGTTCTAAAGGCAATCCGGGACTGTCTGCGGCAGGGGGTGTTATTCGGGACCATCAGGGTCGGGTACTTAGGGCTTTTGGCTTGTTTTTGGGGCATCAGCCTATTCTGTATGCGGAGTTGCAGGCTGTTTGTGCTGGGTTGGAGTTGGCCGCAGATTTGGGAGTTTCAGAGTTGGTTGTGGAGTCAGATTCAGCTACAGTGGTTTCTTGGGTTTCTTCTCAAGGTACTGGGTGCTGGGTTTATGCTTACCTACTTGCTCGGATTCGGCTTCTGTGTGCTTCTCTCTCTGCTCGCGTCTGCCACGTCCTGCGGGAGGTGAATCAGGCTGCAGACTTCATGGCTAATTGGGCTTGCTCTCAGCAGCTCAATCAGCGATTCCTTGATTCGTCATCCCTTCCTTCTGGGATTGCTGGCATCCT
Source organism: Ilex aquifolium (assembly GCA_951799425.1). Classification (NCBI taxonomy): domain Eukaryota; kingdom Viridiplantae; phylum Streptophyta; class Magnoliopsida; order Aquifoliales; family Aquifoliaceae; genus Ilex; species Ilex aquifolium. The sequence goes on from OX637402.1 coordinate 24,251,978, forward strand.
CGCTTTGGACGCTCGACAGACTCCTCACGTTCGTCGTTGAGTTTTTATTTTTATTTGATGTTTTATTTTTCAAAAAAAAAAAAAAAAAATGAGCATATTGTATACTACTTTGTACTTCTGGTTTAACTCGTATCGAAATCGTGCGTTGTGTCAAAAACAAAACCGAGTAATATTTTAGAATAATTATAAAACTAAGTCATTATGACTTATTTAAACCCAAAATAACTTTTGGAGTGATTAACAAAAAATTACGTTGTTCGAATTTGATCCAAAAATATTTAATGAGAATTAAATTCAAGTGATTGTTCATCAAATTAGACCCATAAAATAATTAAATCATAATCCAAAAACTTTACCTAAATTTTTTATCACAAAAATGAATTCTTACATTGACAAAATTTTGACCTTTTTTGCCTTTTTTTCCCTGTCTTCCTCTCTTTCTTTTTCCTCCATTCTTGCTCAGTCCGTTATCGCTGATCAATGGCTATGTATGGCCAATTTTGTTCCTTACTAAAGAAAAATATCTCTCTTAATATAGTATTACAAAGAAAGAGGTCTCCACTAAGTAAGAGATTTTAGTATCTATCAAATAAATAAATAAAATCCTATGTAACATAGTCTAAGCTCTTGATAAGACAAAGATGGTGGACTGTGGATGAAATCATCAACCAGCAGTTCAACAAAAGTAAAGTATTCAGATGGTAACCCCAAGGGGTTAGCTTAGTGGTTCAAGGGTCACTTGGTAAGTACCTTCACTGGTACCGGTCAAGGGTTCGAAACTTACTAGGTGCAAACGTTCCTTGGGGCCACTGGTCCTAGATTTACCTCCTATGCGTGGAGAGCCAGCTTTGCGCGTGGGTCCAGCAAAAATTTTTTTTTTTTCTTTTTTTTTTCCATTTTTCAGAAACTATGAGGAATTGGATTAGGGAATGTATTACTTCTCCCCAGTTCTCTGTCAATATAAATGGGGAGATGGCAGGATTCTTTCCAAGCTCTAGGGGCCTAAGGCAGGGCGATCCCCTTTCACCTTACCTTTTTGTTCTGGCCATGGAAGTGTTTAGTTCTGTCGTGCTGCAGCAAATCACCTCTAATCCTTCTTTCAGGTTTCATTGGAGATGTAGGAAGATGGCGCTTACTCACCTTCTATTTGCTGATGATGTCTTACTTTTGAGTCATGGTGATGATCAGTCTATAAGAGTTTTGAAAACTGCGATTGACCAGTTTCAAGCCCTCTCTGGGCTTAGAGCTAACCCCTTGAAAAGCTATGTTTTCATGTCTGGGATATCTGACGAGGCAAAAGAGCAGATTTCTAATATCCTTGGATTCCAAATTGGTGCTCTACCTGTGAGATATTTGGGGATCTCATTGGTGTCCACTAGATTCAAGAGGCAATATTGTGAAGCTCTGATGGAAAAAATGGAGTCTAGGGTGAAATGTTGGACCAACAAATTTCTATCGTTTGCTGGAAGGCTTCAATTGATTACCTATGTGCTCAATAGCACCCAAAATTTCTGGTCAGCCCATATTTTTATTCCCCAACAAGTTCTTGATAAATTAGAAAGAATGCTTAGATCCTTCCTTTGGAAGGGGATTGAACTCAAGCCCACTGGAGCCAAAGTGGCCTAGGAAGACATTTGTAGACCTAAGAAAGAAGGGGGATTGGGGGTTAGAAGACTTAAGGAGATGAATCGTGCAATGATGATGAGATATCTGTGGATTTTATTTACTGACAAGGAAAGCCTTTGGGCAAAATGGATCCATTCTTACCATTTAAGAGGCAAAAGCATCTGGGAAGTTAAGCCACCTCACTCTTGCTCTTGGAATTGGCTGAACCTCTTGAAATTGAGACCAATTGTTAGACCTCTAATTCAACATGTTATTGGCAATGGAGAGTGTACTAGCCTTTGGTTGGATAATTGGCACCCTCATGGCCCTCTTCTGCTTAAATGGAGTGATAATATTATTGATCATGCGGGGTTACCTAAGGATGCTAAAGTGGCAGCAATCGTTGGCAACAATAGGTGGTCATGGCCTTTCATAGGTACACCTGATCTCTTGGAGATTTCAAATCATATGCCTACATATATTCCTTTGTCTAATAAGGAAGACCAGGTGAAGTGGACTATAGCAACAAATGGGCAATTTTCTTCTGTTTCTGCTTGGAATTATCTTAGGTCCCCTGGGCAGGAGGTATCTTGGCACCATCTGCTGTGGTATGGACAATACATACCTAGAATGAGTTTCATGCTATGGTTAGCAATCAAGGAAAGGCTAAGCACTAAAGATAGAATGAAAAAATTTGCACCGGATGTTAAGGTGATATGTATCCTCTGTACGCAGGACATGGAATCTCATTCTCATCTCTTTTTTAGTTGTCAGTTCTCACAAGCTATTTGGTTTTTTATGATGCAACTGTGTGGTGAACAAGGCCTACCGAGCTCTTGGCAGAATTTCATAGCGTATGCAAGTCAAAGTTGGAAAGGTAAATCACTTAACAAGGTGTTAAAGAAGTTGAGCTTGGCAACAACTGTGTATATAATATGGAAGGAAAGGAATCGAAGGCTCCATACAAACCAGTTTAGAGATTGGAGAAGTCTTGTGAAATGTATCGTGCAAATCATCAAAGACAGGTTAGTCACACTTAAATTCAAGAATTCCCCCCAAAACTTGTCTCTCCTCCAAGCTTGGCAGCTACCTAGTAGTGGTTAAGTGTCTGCGCATGAGGATGGGGCTGGTCTGTTTCGGTTGCTGATTCATGTGCTTTCGTGGGGACGATCATTTGTCTGTGATTTGTTTTTGGGGTTAATTGCACTAGAGGTCCCCAAAGTATGAGGTTTGTCTCATTTTGGTCCCCAATGTTTCAATTGCATCATTTTGGTCCCTGAAGTATTGAATATGTTTCTATATGGTCCTTTAAGCGAACAACGTCCAAATTGCTAACGATTTTTTATCATAAACTTGTCACGTAATAACTAAATATGGATAAAAAATAATTTTGATAGCTCTTAAACAAAATTTGGGTAGCTCTTAACAAAAAAATGTGTAATATGGATAGCTTTTGACCAAAATTTGGATAGCTCGTGATCAAAACTGTGTAATTTAGGTAGGTATTTAACCAAAATTTGAATAGAAATTTGATCAAGAGTTATCCAAATTATTTTTTTATTTATATTTAAGTATCATGTGACAACTTTATGATAAAAAATATTAGCAATTTGGACACTGTCTACATGATGGACCATATAGAAACATATTCAATACTTCAGGGACCAAAATGATGCAATTGAAACATTGGGGACCAAAATGAGACAAATTCCATACTTTGGTCTGTTTCGGTTGCTGATTCATGTGCTTTCGTGGGGACGATCATTTGCCTGTGATTTGTTTTTGAGTATGATCAGCTGGTTTTTCTTGACATTTCTGATGATGAGTCCTCGGCAATGTGACTGACCAATGGGGACATCAAGGCCTTTATCCTGGATCCTTCTGGAAGTGCTGTCTTCTTTTTCACTTCTCCTTTATGTTGTCTGCCCTCTCTGTTTTGAGGTGTACAGCCTACGGGCATGAATGGAGCTACGGGCTTCATTATCCAATTGATTCTCCCACTCCTCAATGAAGCTGGGGGGCGATGATTGGGTAGTAAAGTAAGCTGGCTATGTGATGTTCATTCGGCTGTGGACAATTCCAGTGAGTTTGTTGCCTCCTCTGCAATTTTTTTTTTGTAGGTGCAGGCCCATGTTCATGTAGGCCTTTGTGCTTTTTTTGTCTACTTTTGAGTCTTGATTCTACTATAAGCACTTCCTTTAGAGTTCCAGATTCTTGGTTGGTGTTTATACTTTGGTTATACTTTTGTTTTGGGTGGATGTATTCTGTCATGTGTGCATCACCCTTGTGTTGTCCCTGTAATGTTTTATCTTTTTTTTATGAATATAATTTACCTTCCGTAAGTATTCAGATGGAGATGGGTCTAGCAACAAGTGGCAGCTTGGAGAGAATTCCGTAACACGTATGCTATCGAAATTATCTGGCAAATTGGAGAGGATTTCCATGACATGGGTGCTACCGAAATTATCTGGTCAGTTGATATGAGACTTTCCTGAGTTGCTAAGGACGTCTTATTATTACACAATCTACATAATTCGAACACTTTAAATATTTAACATGACATTTTTTTTACGACCTTAAATATCTATATAATAAAATAGCTAGAATAGTTTGTCTTGAGCTTTTCGCGACTCAGATCATTTTCAGGCTTTTGATCTGACGATCATAATTAATCTACATTCTTACAGGACTCTACTACATTCCTTTTTATCCCTCCTAATCCCCATTCAAACCATTGGAGAGATATCTACATCCTTATAGGACTCTACTACATTCTTTTTTATCTCTCCTCATTCCCGTTTAAACCATGGGAGAGATTGGCTTGGACGGTTATATCCATACATATATATATATATATATATCTATATAATAAAGTAGCTAGATTTCTTTGTCTTTAGCTTTTCGCGGCTCAGATTATTTTTAAGTTTTTGATCCAACGATTCTAATTAATCTACATTCCTACAGGACTCTACTACATTCTTTTTATCTCTCCTCATCCCCATTCAAACCATTGGAGAGATATTTACATCCTTACAGGACTCTACTACATTCTTTTTTATCTCTCCTCATTTCCATTCAAACCATGGGAGAGATTGACTTGGACGGTTATATACATACACACACACACATATATATATAATAAAAATAAAATATATCTAAAATCTATTAAAACTCTAATAATAAGGATTATCTCTAAAAAAAATATAAGTTCATTAACATATGCCGTCATATTTATATATTTATATTGATATCTATATCTATATCTATATATATAATTCAATTTATATAATAAACAGTTCAAACGCGTAATTTAAAATTAACAAAATAATAGTACAATAACAAGGATTATCGCTAACAAAATATATGTTTATTAACATATGTTTAATAAACGGGTCATATTCGGGTGAGACCTGTCAACCCGTTTAAATAAATTTAATATAATAATAAATTATATATATATATAAAATAATGAATGAGTAAAGAAAAAAAAAATAAAGAAAACATTTCAAAAAAAAAAAAATAAGCATATCAATAGTAGGAAAGTGAAGTTTTGAGCCTTGAGGCATTGAATTGCCTTTTGGCCCTTTTCTTTGAATCCCACATCGACAAGGAGTGGAGAGGGGAGACTTCAGTTGCCTATAAAAAGGGTAGTGAACTTCTCATTTTAACTAACCTTTGTGGTGTGATTTTCACATAAGCTGTTGGCTGGAATTCCTTCAATTGAGGAAAGTACAGTTGGAAGCAAAGAAATGGAGTGTAAAAATTTATTAAAATAATTTTTATTTTTATTTTTTTGTAAATGGGTTAAACGAGTCATATCGTGTTACCTGTTTATTAAATGGTTCGTGTTCGTGTTAAAATTTTTTAAAATTTTTTACCAATTTACTCGATTATCGGTTTGAAATGATTATGATTAGAATTCAAATTTAGCTGAATTTGATTGTCAAGTATAAAATATATATTTTTGTTTAAACTTAACTTTGCTTGAATTTTACGAATATTCAAAATTGAAGTCAAAATTGAAATTGATTGTAAAAATAATAAAGAATAATTAAATTATATAGTAAGTGAGAATACGCTATGCTATGAAAAAATCTGTATTTAAATTATATGGGTTAAAATACAAATTTTTAAGTTTATATACAACAAAAAAATTTAGAATTTAAGGTCAATTTCATGTTGGTTTAATCAACAACAAATAATATTAAACACGAAATAAACCTTAAATTGTAAATTAATATATATTTTTATCAGAATTTGACATTTAATTTTGTCCAATTTATATTCAACTTTGTCAAATTAATATCAAATTAATTTTTATTGTTATCAAATTAATATTAAAATTCATTTAATCATTTTTTTGGGGGTACTAAATTATATCAATTTTTTGGGTACTAAATCAAATCTTATTTTATTTTATTAAATTTTTAATTTTTTTGGGTACTCAAGTTGGAGAAAGGCAATTATAAAAATAATAATTTTTTTGGGATAAAATCATCACTTTACGTTAGCAATATTGAAGGAAGGGAGACAAAGGGGTCTCTGTATAATAAATTTTAAATTTTGGGGATTTCCGTGTTATTTATAAAATATCAGAGGGTGTCTTCATAATATTGTCAAAACTCAGGGGAAGTCCGTATTTTTTTTCCTATTTTTTAATTAGATATTAATTTATTATTATTTTATCATAAAAACTTGAATTATTATATTTCTAATAAAAGCAGTTATTAATTGGGAAGGTTTGTTGGTAGCCAAAAAAAAATGTGTGAGAGTATGTTTCTGTGTATATTTATATGTGAAGGATTGAAAATTTGGTAATTAAATTTATAATTTTGTTGTGCCATTTGGGGTTGAATGGTGATAGTGGTGATAAATTCATGAGTTTTATAAATGAGTAAGATTTGGTTGATTTTATTTATCGCTTAACGATTGTGAATTTAATTGTGTTATGTTAGTAATTTTTTTTTTTTTTTGCTTGAGATATATATTACATGGAGATAGAGTGGATTGAAAATATGGTGATTAAGTTTATAATTATATTCTATTATTGGATTGAGTGGTGGTAAATGTGATAAATTCTTGAGTCTTATAAATGAGAAAAAATTTATTTATTACTTAAAGATTGTAAATTTCAATGAATTATGTTATATTTGTTTTTTTTTCGGAGGCATTTGTATATATGGTGTTGTTTTGAAGAGTTTTATATATTTTTACGACAGTTCTATTAATATGGAAGATATGATCGGCGATATATTTCGAGTCATTTTAAAAGAAGAATTGGTATGAATATTTTTGGCCAATTCTTTTTGAATTTGGACAATTGTGTAAGAATTTTTTGTTTGTTATATAGTGTCTTCAGGCACGGGTAATGACTAGTATCTAATATTATAGTTATTGAACTCATTTTTCACCAAAGAAACTCATATTTTTGGTCTATTTATTTATTTAAAAATTTTAAAATAAATATTGAGAATATAATATCATAATTAGTGCTCTATATTAGCGATAATTTTTTATATAAATTGTCACACACATGATAGTAATATACAAATTAAGTAAACTTTAGGAGAACGTGTAATTACACAATATTACATTCAAAGATAGAAGCAAAACCATAATCAAAAGCAAGCACACTAACACCAACACAAGCTTTATTCCCTATTCTGCTTATGCAGCTGGAGATTGCCAAGCAATTATAACATTTGCAATGGCAAAGTTTTATCTATAACCCCAAACCCCAACAAAAGAAAGAAAAAACTATGAACTTCTCCATAAGAAATTCCATTGTTATGTTCTTTATATGGCCCTCACAACAGCTTGGAACCTTGGTTCTTTGGGTAGGAACTTCTGCTCAGCATAAACAGACATGTAGTCCCCAAACACAAACTTGGGATAAGTCTGATCCACCTCTTGGTTCACTTTTTCCACCAATTCTGATGCAGGAGCTATGGTGGCCTTCATTGATGGATTATAGAACGAAGCAATCGATCTCCTATTCCCATCCGGGGTAGCCAAAACCCGGTGCCAAACGCTCTTGTATCGCCCGTTGCTCAACACCTCAATCTGATCCCCAATGTTGATGACAATGGTGTTGCTTAGATGTTGGACATCGATCCATTGCCCGTCTTTGAGGATCTGAAGGCCACTCACCTCGTCGTCTTGGAAGAGTAAGATGACACCTCCAGCATCAGTGTGAGCTCGAAGACCATTTAGCCTCTCGGGATGTGGGCAGGGCGGGTAGTGGCTCACCTTAGTGCCGAAAAAGGCGTCATCTCCTTCGCCATTGAAAGCTTCCTTGATGTATCCTATTGGCAAGCCCAAGTTTTCATCCATGGCTTCCATGACCTTCTCTCCCAGCTTCTTCAACTCAGCTCGGTATTCTGCCATAGTTTCCCTATTATTCATTAAATTCACAAGTCAGATGATATATTAATCTAGGTTTTAATACTATATTTTTCTTGAGCAGTGTCTCAAGGTAGTTGAAGGCAGTGGCTGCTACTTAAACATGTATCTTACATTTCTACTAGTTGTTCAGATTATGCAATCTGATATTGAAAGGAAGTCCAATACTCCATACAGAATGAAAGATTTCTATTGAACATACAAAAAATACAGGAATAGACACTTGTATGCATAGGCCTTGGGACGACTTAAGTTACGTCATTGTAATTTTGGGTGTTACGAATTCAATACACACAAGGACGTTACCATCTTTAATAAATTATTTTGTGATGGAATTAAGCTGAAAGTTTTATTGTTTGATAAATTATTTTGAAACATTTTACAAATATTTTGACAAGGTTTGAATTAATTTTGTCGATTTTAGTAAAGTAAATAAAATATAATATATTGTGTGAAATTTGATCTTAATAGTTCTACATGATAACATTAACACTAAGATATTAAATACTCGTATTTAAAATTTTAAATATGCCACAATTTGGCCAAGAGATAAAATCATATTTACATACACAGACTCTCTACGTGCAGACTAAGATTGTATACGTTTGTTCCTTCAGAGACCTTGCAATGACAGAAATATTATGTCTGCAACCAATGGGCATTTGGTCCAATGGTATTTTTTGCCTTTTTGAAGGTAAGGGTTCAAGTGCAAGCCCCCTTCCTCCCTCCCCTCCCCCAAAAAAAAGAAATGACAGAAATACTATGTCTGCAACCAAGTTCCCTTTTAGAATCGTACGAATGCAATACTATGTTTGCAAAACAATGGAAAGAGAATTTGTTTGAGAAATATGACCTGCCATGGGGCCTGGTGACGTAATATGCTTTTTCTTTAACAATATTAGAGGGATTTTTACAATTAACTATCAATGACATAAAAGGTTTTGTAAGCTGATTTTTATACATGAATCCTGTTAGATTTTTTCTTCATTTTCTCGGCAACCAAGCAAGAGTCTGAAAAAAACTGAAACTACGATAGAAATCTTTGACGAACATGATCAAGAATCATTATTATTTGGACACAAGAAAAGGCATTGTTCACACTCCTTTCTTGTGTCGAAGATTAGGTAGATGAACAATCGCTTCTAGAAGTATTTATTTCCAGCATTTATACGTTCTATTTCCCGCTCGATTATACTGTCAGTCTCCTAGGATTCATTAGAAATTGGGAGATAGCATTAACGTTAATGGTGAAGTTTACTTTTCTGTACTGATGGAAGTGATTAGAACTAGTACTCAATATACTTACTTGAATCCTGGGGTCTTTGATGGCCACTCGTTATCATCGGAGAGAAGGAACACGTCTTCCCAGTCCAAATTCTCCAATTTGTCATCGCTCTTCTTTTCCACCAGTTCATTCAGCAACTTCACTGGCGTCGAGTTCTTGAAATCTTCTTCTCTCTCCAGCTTATAGCAGTCGGAGCAAACCTTCTTCACCCTCTGGAGGAGTTCCTCTGAAATCCCATGGTTCACTAGCTGTAACAATCAAGTAAAGGAAACCTGTAAAAGTTCTATCAAGACAATGTTCAGTGTAACATAAAAGAGTTGGTTACACTAATGACCCTTAAGGTTTTTAATTGGTGTCCACTTAGGTCCCCAAAGTTTCAATTGTCAATTGGATCTTTAAAGTTCAGAGATTGAACCGATGAGGTCCCTAACACTAACTATTGCGGATGGAAAATAACAGGTGTCTGGCACCTGAAGGTGTTAATTGGCATGTCTCCCGGTGTTCAAGACTGTATGCATCCAAGCACTCTTATTCCTTATTTGAACAACATTAAACATGGACCAAACACTTGTTCTTCCTTCTCCCTTTTTTCCTTTGTCTTTTGCCTTGTTATATCTCACACAACACGAAAACACTAAGAGGCAAATAAAACACACAGAGCACCACACGATGGTGGAGAGGGAGAGAGAGAGAGAGACTTGTGTTGTATGCATGTTTTAATACATATACATGATATTATACATGTAATATTGTTACATACTTATTAATAATATATGTATGCCATTTTAGGATGAGCAACGAAAAAAAATGTAACATACATATTAGTAAAGTATTTATGGCATTTTTGCCCCCCCAACTGTTTTTTGACTATGTGGACATTGGGGACTCAAATGAGAAAATTAAGAGACCCGAATGACATTACTGGAAAACCTTAGGGACTATTGTGTGACTAACCCTAACATAAAAAAGAAGCCATGCAATCTTTGACATTCTTTTGCATGCTAAAAATGATCATTACCTGAAAGAATCCCCATTCTTCACACCCATTAGCTATCTGAGCTAGAGCCTTTGCCCTCTCCTCTCCATTGAGCTTCGAAAAATCAATCACCGGGATCGCCATTGAAGCGAAGAAATATGAGAGAGAGAGAGAGAGAGTATTGTTATCTTCTTAGTAATGCTGCACTGTTGTGGTGGTGAAGAGTTTGCCTAATAGTCCTATTTATAGCCAGTTCTTCCAGCCATTTTTGGATGTCAACTCTCCATATATATATATATATATAGTTTAATCAAATGTTTGCTGTTTTAATTCTAAATGCAAAGCAGCCGTTAGGGTGAGGTACAGGACGGTGACATAATTAAAATTAATTAATAGAAAGTCAAAGTTCTTTGAGATATTGCTCACCCACAACAGAAGGCTACTGCTTCAGGTGATGCATTTTATTATTTAGGATAAATTTCACTGACACCCCCTAGATTTAGGTAATATTTCGCTGACACCCCTCTGATTTTTAAAATATTATTGCACACACCTATAGTTTAATTATATATGTATTTCAAAAATCACCCCTACCGTCTATTCCGTTCCAGACATTCAAAACAGTTTGTGATGTGATGGTTAATTTTCCTATGATTTATCTATTTTACCCATAGTTCTATATATACACCAAGATTGAATTAATATGATGCCACCTTATTCTCTCTTCCAATTTAAAATAGTAGGCATTTCTTACTGTTCCAATTACCATCTACAATAGAAGAGTTGGTCTACAAGACCAACACAAGTTCAATGTTAATTTGATGAAATTGAAGGTAAATTTGATTTTAATTTGATGAAATAGAATATTAATGTGGTGTTAATTTGATACAATTAAATGCTAATGAAATAAAATAAAGTGTTAATTTGGTGATGCTAAATATTAATTTGATAAAATTGAATAATTTTAATTTGATGAAATTAAATATTAAAGTGATGAAATTGAATGTTAATTTGATAAAATTAAATTTTGGTGTCAATTTGATAAAATTGAATTTTAAACTAATGAAATTAAATACTAATACGGTGTTAATTTTTTTTTAAAAAAATTGAATACTAATTGGATAACATTGAATGTTGATTTGATAAAATTAAAGGTCAATTAAGTATTGATTTGAAAAAATTGAACGTTAATACTATGTTAAACAAATAAAATAATACTAATATTAATAAAATTGAATGTTTAAAATTAAAAAACCATTTAGTGTTTTATTGATGAAATTAAATATTAATTTGATGTTAATTTAATAAAGTGATATTAATTTGGGCGGATGTAATGTTAATTTTATGAAATTCTATGTAATTTGACAAAATTTAATGTTCAAGTTCAAGTATGTGAGATGGTCACTTTTGTATTAGTTTAAAAAAATTGAATATTAATTTGGTGTTGATTTGATTAAATTTTATTTGAGTTGGATAAATTTTAATATTAATTTAATTATATTGACTATTAATTTTATATGAATATGATGTAATTATATTAATAATGATAGTTTGTGAAATAAACACATATACTCTTCTCCTAAGCAAAAAATTCTGTTAGTATGGTTAGGCTAGGTAGTAATAGGGGTAAAAAATAAAAAAATTTAATAATATTTGAAATTCCTGGTAAGGTTAATAAAGTAAAATCATGTTTTCCGTTACTACCATTAATCGATAAAAATTAACAGGGGTGATCAATGATATTTCAGAAACTAAAAAAGATGTCAGTGAAATATGACATAAATCTAAGAGGTGTGGGTGAAATTTACCCTATTATTTATTGTTTGTTGTATAATCCTCCTGGGTTGTTGCCATGTGTCAACATAGAAATTATATTCTTACAGGCTTCCTGAATTTGTAACAACATGTCATCCATCATATTTGGTTCGAGTCTTCCCATCACGATGAGAGAGGTAAAACAACCATTTGGCAAGATCAGTAACTAATTAGAGATTTTTAGTTAAAGATTCTTGAGAGAGTTTGAAATCGATTCGATTGTTAAGGTTTTGTTTTGTTCGAGTTTTCCCATCATGATCAATGGTAAAACGACCATTTGGCAGGATTTGGTGTCCAGTAATTCAAAAAGCTTTGGTCAAAGATTCTCAAAAGACCTTGAGATCGATTTGATTGTTAGGGTTTTATTTTGTTCGAGTCTTCCTATCACGATTAAGGGTAGCGGAACTTAGTGTCCAGTAATTCAAGAAATTTTGGTCAAAGATTCTCGAGAAATATTGAGATCGATTCGATTATTAGGATTTTATTTTGTTCGAGTCTTCCCATCACGATCAAGGATAAAACGATCATTTGGCAGGACTTAGTGTTCAGTAATTCAAGAATTCCAAGATTTAATGTGTCTAATATTTCCAATTTTTGAATTAAAAATTCTTGAGAGACGTCATGGTTGATTCAATAGTCATGGGTTGCAATCGAATATACATAAATCTTAGTTTTATGTTACAACAAGAAGTTCAAAAATTACATAGTTGAGATGGTTCTAAACAAAAAACAAAAACTAGACATTGTCATATGCTACTCCAATCACGATAATAAAAAGATTTAATACGATGCTCACCGAAAATAAATAATCAATAATCATCTCAACCATTCATTATTTTTTGGATTAGCGGTTACAATTCAAACTCTTGCTAAATATAACGCCCGCACATTTTGTGCAAAATCATATTCAAAAAATTGGGGGTGAATCTATATATTCATAATTTCTAGCCTCTAACATTATTCATCTCTGAGATTCATCAATATACATCTATTGATTAAATGAAGATTCAAACTTACGATCACGAAGTAAAACCTAAAACCTTTGTTCTGATGCTTGGCATGTCTCTAGTTTCTACCTTAACCTTATAATTCAGTAAAGCGAATGGTTGTGATTAGCTGCACGAAACTGTGTCTTTGTCATGCACCCATTTTGTAGCAAACAAAAACTCATAATTTTATGATGTACGCTTATTATCTTACTTGTCATTCAAATCTATACCGACCACAACCGTTAATCATGTTGACCTCCGCCAATTATTTCTGTACCCCCACCTTTGACTTTTTTCTCACACATGACATGACATGCAAAGTATCAAATGAATTAAAGTAATACACTGATTTGTAGGCATAGTTTTTGGGTTAAGGAAAAGAAGACTTTTATAAACAAATATATTATCAAACCCTTAATTAATACATGGTCAACTCCATGGTATTAATGTATTTTATTAATTACACTTTTCATCCTCTCATTATGAACCGATTGCACTTTGGTCCTTCTCTCTCTCTCTCTCTCTCTCTCTCTCTCTCTCTCTCTCTCTCTCTCTGTATATATATATATATTAATTTCAGTAAAAATTGGAATAAAATACATTTGTTAGCATTGAAAAAATAACAGTATGTGTCACATGATGAGGAACTTTTGTATAAAAAAAAGCAATGGTATCTTCAATTATAGCTCCTTGATTAGGGTTGGCTTCTTCGGTCACATCTCCAACATATATGTTTGTATCTGTTTTCACTCAGTCTGGTGACCCTTGCAATCCGAACTAAGGATTGACACTTTTTGGAGTTAGCTCACCCACAGAGATTGACAATCCTTGGTCTCTACTACTGTAGCACATGTCGCCCTACGCTTGTCTTTTTTCATGAAAGTTGACTGTTTTCATTATTTAGGTTGAGTGAATACTATGTTCAAAGTTAGAAAACAAAATTTGAAAACTAAAGTGGGAATAGGTGCATATTTTGAGGGTGAAAAGTGTAGTTAATCCTTTTATATATATAAGAGATAAATGTTGTAGATATATAATATTGCAAGGGAAGGATCTATAATGCAACCTGTTTTGTTGTTTGTACGCTTTGGCATATCGTCGTCCTTCGATATGATTTCGTTTTGTTGGAGTATTAAGGTACAATTTCAGATGTAACAAGTAATATTGACCATCCGATCAAGAACAACAGGCGAAGAAATGGAATTTTAATTATTTCTTATACTTGCAAGTGTAGTGCCTCACAATTATCTGTCCTCAAGTGCATTATTTATTTATTTTATTACGATTAGGAGTATTTGAGTTTGTTTACGCGTACCTCAACTAATCTTCCAAATGTATTATTGGGAACACTCGAGCAGCAAGATGAGCATGGCTACATATCATATCAATTTATTTATTCAACCTTGTGTCGTTCATTTGCCTCATTGAATGATTCAGATAAAACATTGTTTAAATGGTGATTTAGGGTTTGAGCCAAATGCTAACTTTGGTTTTTTATATGCAATACATGTGGTTAGTTTATCTGATTAAACTAAAAAAACATGTACTCAGTTTATGGGTTGTGTAAAGCGAGATCTTGGAGAGATAGACATGCAATTCAGGTAGATAAGACGTATTGAGAGATTAATTTGAACACGATCAAATGGGTCTCGCACGAGTCTTATCATTAAAGAAGACCGATATTTTGTTCTCAAGCTTAAAAAGACCGAAGAGACATGCTTGGCATGACTATAATTGTTTAGAAGAATAACTCCTAAAAAACACATGGCTAGCTGAGTTGTTCACTAGTGAGCTCTAAGGATAATTTGAGCTTGATTTTTTTATATTTGGAGGTTATCCCATTGGAACTTGGATGTCACCAATTCGAGTCACAAAAATCGTCTCTCTACATGAGATAAGACTATATATATTTGATGCTCAAGCAATGGTGGTGTGATCGCAAATTCACCACTGATTCAGCGTACTCTTTCGCTTCAGCTGGGACTACTATTGACAATGATTTAGTGTAAGTCTGTTGCAATCCCTTTTTAGAAAAGCTTGAGCATAAAACCAGGCTTTTTAAGTATTCGATGGACAATTTCTTTATACTTTTTCCTCCATTTGTCTTTTCGATAGATTACCTTTGATATATTAATGAAAGGCTCATTCATATACAATTACTCCCACTTAAATTATGATATAGTTAATCTACCAATAAAGAATATGGAAAAAAAATTATTTTATGGCATCTCAATCCTTCTATATTGCTAAAAGTGAGAAAAAGAAGTAACTTTGTACCATTAAGCAAAAATCACTAGCACGTCATTGTCTGCCCTGATCAGTACAATTTTTTCATATACTCCTTCTAGTGAACCATATGGCAACAATTCACCCAAACGAGAAAATAGATTGCCGGTGAGTGTACTCTTCAAAGTTAGAGATTCTGAGTTTGAGTCTTTTTTTTAAGGGTTAATTACAAAATACCCCCTCCAAGTTTGGGTCATGTTTCAATCTGCTCCTCGTGGTTTCAATTTCGACAATTTGCCCCCTTCAAGTTTTAACATATTTCAATCACCCCATTGTCGTTATCCTTGACTGTATAAATTGACAGAAATCAACATTAATACCATTAAAAGACATATACACCCTTCTATCTAAAAAAAAGAAACAAACCAACTCTCCACAATAAAAACCCGGTGAATTCCCGGCGAGTTCCTCCGGTTAAACCCAACCCTAACCACATCTCTCTCAAAGTAGATGTGCCATGGTTGACTACCCAACTCCCTCCCCCTTCAGTGAAAACTGAAACCCACCAATACCTAATGAAAACCAAAACCCACCCCAAAATTGAGATCCACCCCCACTCCCAACAGTAGCCCCCAAACAGCCTAACCCCCAATCTATCCTCTACAAGGCAACACCCATTTGAAGAGAGAGAGAACAAATTCTTTGCAGATGCGCCATGGTTGGTTGGTCGGAGTAGAAGGAAAGGCGAAACCATGCTTATCATATTCACTGGTCGGAGTAGAAGAATGAAATAGGAAAAAGGAAAGTTGGTGATAGCTGTGCCCAACCCACTCTGATCATAGTGTTGAATTTTCTTGTTTGATGATGGGGCAATGAGAGACAGTCTGAGGTGGGGTGGGGTTGAGAGATTTTCGGTGTTGGTATGGTATAGCTGCCGGAGGTGAGTTTTTGGTTTTGGGGTGTTGTCGGCGTTGGGTATGGGGGTGGGACTGCTGGAGTAGGGGTAGGGGTTCGGGGCACAAACGAAACAATGATTGGAGGATAGGGGGTTGCCGGAGCAAGAGATGGGGGTTGGGGGATTGCCGAAGCAAGATGTGAGGGTCGAGGTACGCCCACAAGCACGCCACACCATTAGCATCGCTGAAATTCACACCCATCTCCACCTGAAATCCAAACCCATCATTAGCATCACCTAATTTTGCTGGATGTTGAATAGGTGGAGTCCAATATCATTTACAGTGGTAATGTTGATTGAATTTGGTTGTTGGTGTGGTATTTGCAACGGGTCTCCTTTCTTGGTTTTCTCTTTCTCTTTTGGTTGGTTGGGTTATGATGGGTGGCGGTTAGGTGATGCTGATGATGGGTAATTTGGTGGTTGGTGGTGATGTTTGTAAAGGATGTGGTGGTAAGAGAGGTTGGGACCGGTGGTGTTGGAGTTGCAGGACCAATTAGGAAAAGAGAAGAGAGAAAATGGGGATAGTTTCAATAAAAAAAAAGTTAAAGAGAGCTGATACCACCAAAAAAAAAAAAGAGTTAAGGGTACAAGAGTAATTTTAGAATTTTATGTTTAATTCCTCTATTAATTTAGTGCATTTGAACTTGAAGGGGCAAATTGTCGAAATTGAAACTACGAGGAGCTGATTGAAACATAACCCAAACTTGGAAGGGGCATTTTGTAATTAACCTTTTTTTTAAATAACTTTCACGTATTTAAATTGATAATTGTCCAATCCATGTGAAACGAGGTAACTAAATATGTCCACAAAATTAGTGTAGTTTCCTAAAAGGCGCAAATAACTAGAGGGCACTCTTAGAATTGTTCAAAGATGAAGATAAGCCATCAAAGAATTGAACTCAATTAATAATGTAAAGTTTGTTGAACAGAACATGGGTTGGGTGGCCAAATGCCAACTCAACTTGTTATTAAGAATTCAATAGGGGAATGCTGTAAAGGCTGCTCATTGAATGTGATTTTTTTTAATTTATTTTTTATTTTTGCTTTTATTTGTCTGAATAAATGTTGGAAGGTTCATTTTTAAAATTTAAAATTATTTTTAAAACAATTAATAATCTGATATGGTATAAGGGTTTTATTTCCCTACGATCTTGAATCCTCTTGTATTGGTATATTATGTTGCACCCAATTTTGATTTTTTTATTCATATCGATATATATGGTTATATGTCTACTCTATGCGTAAGCAAGTTGCACTTACTTGCAGGTGTTGGGAGATAAACATGTATTGTTGAACTCGTTCTATAACAAGTTAAGTTTTGGAATTAATTATACTAAATTGATAGTTTGACAATATTTTCTCAATTTTCAAAGTTGCTACGTGTTATCAATGGGTAATCCTTGTTACAAATGGAAAGTATGCATTTACTTTTAGTATGAAGTTTGGTTTTAGAGTTTCCTACTATTTTTTTAGTATGTAATAAGGGCAGGAGGAAATAACCAACACTCTTTTGAATGGATTGAGTCGTAGGCAGACTCCAACTAGACATAGGAACAAATAATGTCAACATAGGAATACGACTATCACAGGACAAGAACCGTTATGTCATTGCCCTCGACACTCAAATCCAAAAACCAAAAGAATTAAGACCTTAGGCACATATTCAAATTAAGAAAAGAATACTCAGCCTTCAACAGCATTTTTAGATATGACTATTAACAAAAATCAAGTGAAAAGAAGGAAAAAGAAATCCCACCATATTATATTTCTACCAAAAGGATTGGACGTGTAAATTCATATCAAATTTGTGAGAGGCCAAACACTATTTTTTTTCTCTTAGTTACTATATTTCTTTTCGTTTTTTTGTAAATCACATTTGTTTTACTGTAATTAGATGTTTACTATGGTTATAATATTTAGTGTGATTAAGATTTTATGATGGTTAAAAGATAAATTTGGTAAAAAAAATTATTGTGTTTAGAAGTTAAAATTTGGTAGGTTTAGTGTGGTTAAAATGTTAATTGTAAGATAAGTCGTCAAATCTAAATGATCTAGGTCATTAACTTTTTATGAATTAGGAGTTTAGGCAGGATATGCTCTATTTTATTATATAGATTAGTGAAAGATTAGACATAAAACCCCGGAAACAAGGCAAACGTCGTATGATAAAATATGTTCAACTCTTTTTTTGCAAAATTTTGTCTTTTCACAAATGAGGTCCCTTGTAATATTACTAGTTATTGTCTGTGCCTGAAGGCACAGAGTAATAAAAAATGATAAACAATAAACATATTTATATTCATATCCAAAATCAAATCACAAACATAGAAGAGAGATAAATGAATTTAAGCATCGGTTGTAGTGGGGGTGAGAGGTGGTGGTGGTAGGAGACGGTGATGGTTGTGGTGGGTAGCAATGACCGTGGTGGCGGTGGCGATGGCAGTGGTGGTGACAGCGGCGACGGTGGTGGTGGTGGTGGTGGCGGCGGCGGCGGCGGCAATGGTGGTGGTGGTGGTGGCGACGACGGTGGTGATGGCGGCGGTGGTGCCGGTGGCGACAGTGGTGGTAGAGGTAGTGGTGGAGCGGTTTTAAACACTAATTTTTTTTTTTAAAGTACTTATGAGAAATAATTTATAGAAGTACTTTTAAAAAGTCAATCCAAACACACCCTTAGGAGCCTATTTTTCTTATTAAATTTAGGGTGTTAATATTAGTCGTTAGATTAAATTTAAAATAAAATTTAAAGCGATCTGAACCGCGAAAAGCAAAAGTCATTTTGTTTATCTTTTGAGATTTGAATTGTAAACTACTTTATTATACAGATGTTATGACCCGTGATTATTACTTAAACTCCGAATATATTTAAACAACTGCAAACAACTCGCATTGATTCATGAACCATGAGATATCTTTTACGAGACTCAAACTTGAAACTGAAATGTAAAACCGAAATTTATTCCCCCAAGACAGTGTTCCAAGATTGGATCAGAGTTGTCTTCGAAGAGCTGAAACTGAGCAATGTTCATGCATGGCAGTGAAAGACTGATTCCATTCCTTCCATTTGAAGAAGCCTCTCTCTCTCTCTCTCTCTCACACACACACACACACACATGCTGCTGACAGATCGTGTCCCTCACAATGCATTCATATTTCATCAGGGTAACATAGAAATGGTCCAGATTGCCTGTACATAGATTTTAATTGTGGTCTTTGTCTTTGAATTTGTTTATTCTTTCGCCAATCTCATCAGAAAAGGTCCAGGTTACCTGCACATAATAAGCTTGGCCAAGTTTCGTGGGGAAGTCAATGAATGTGAATGACCTTAATTACTAGGTTAATGTTTTGTTGTTTAGTAACATATAGTGTTTAAAGGTATCTTTTGATTAAAAAAAATGGTATATTCTTGCATGGAAATTATAAAAAATTTAATTTTGACACTTCTGGTTTCATGGAAATATTAGAATCAAAAATTTATTTTGATGCATTATTTCGGTCACCTAGATAACAGAAACATTTTTAAAATATTTAGGAAACAGAATAAAAACAAATAAAAATTTGGAGATTTATTTTCGAGACATTCGAAAACATACCTCAGATTTACCGAAACATCTTGAAACACATTGAAATATTCCAAAATAATGGTGAAAATATGTCAAAACACCTCAACATATTAGAATTTTAATTTCATCGTTGTTTCATTTTAGTCTCATTACCATTTCAAAACAAAATTTGATCTTTAATGTCAGCCAATGGTCATGACCTAATGTGAGTTAGTTGTTAGTTAGCGGTTCAAACTTGATTTACATTTTAAATTTTAGTTTTTTTTTAACCTCTAAAGTATCAGCCCATTCATACTTTGTTCCTCAAATTTCTTTGTGCCACTTTGTGTTTCAACTGTTGATCACATAGTGTTTGTTCAATCCAATTTATAATCATAGTAGGTAAATTTTTCACAGAAGAAAATGCATAAATTTTCCAAAACAACATGTGACTCTTTATGCACACGTGTCATTTATCTACGGTGACATGTGGTAATTTTCATCAAGTTTTCGACACATAATTGATTTGACTAAATTAACGTCGATTCAAAAGTTGATAGAAAAAACACGTTAATGACCAAAATAAAAGTTGGTGTAAACATTAATGGTAAAAGATGCAATATAAACTGTTAACCATTGCATATGTAAGTTTATAATGCTAAATATACCCCAAAAAATTAGTTTGTAATGCTAAATATACCCAAAAAAATTAGTTTATAATGCTAACAAAAATTATATTTTGATCCATTTTAGAAACATTAGATAATACATATATGCTCGGAGTGACCGAAGCTAATCTTTCTTTAATCTAGAATGATATTGAAATATATCCTAACGAGAGTGTTGATATTTTTCAATTTGTTCTTCATAAAATACAATATAACTCAAATCGACTCAATAAATCTTTACTTCAACCATTTCAAATCAGTCATGTTTTGTCGATATCAATTTCTCAAATGGGAGAAAAGTGTTAAGAGACATGCCTTGGTAGGATGTCTTATTCTCAAACACTTTGTTACTATTGATGGTGCTACTAGCCTTTTCTTTTACAAATTCCAATTTAGTTTTTCCACTAAAGTGAAAACTACATTATAATTGCAAAAGGAGGAGAAAAAAAAAAACCATCTTTGTCATCCCAATTGCCTGGGTTTGTCACCTTACCAAATAAGGTAATAAAGTGGTTGGATGTTAGTTGAGAAAAATCTAGTACCGATTATAACTACCAATCCCCCAAACAGGACCAATCCCCTATTGTTATTTGAACCGCTCACATCACAGTAGTAGTGGCGTAAAGATACCAAGTCGAGAGGCATATTTGGACTTGGACTTGAATTTGGATTGGATTTGGATTTGAACCATAACTATCCCCAGGATGTTAGCCAAGAATAAATCAAAGTATTAACCAAAAAAAAAAAAAGAATAAATCAAAGTAAGTTTATATTTTGATTTAAATGATACTCAAAATTAAAAAAGAATAAATCAAAGTAATCATTATATTAATCTTTGTCAATCATTCTAATAGATCTGCAAACCTATTTTTCTTTTGAACAAGTTAGTCAAACATTTGCATTCCATATTTTTTAGCATATAACAATAAAGTCAACTGTCATTTCTCAGTTTTATGGTAATCTTAAACTTTGTGTTGCTGACATATAAAGATGGGGAATTTGTAGCCTCATCTGTCTTTATAAATCAAGGCTGGTATACTTTACCCTTTTAGTCAATTACTCTTACAAGCAGCCCCAACTATTAGACAATATCTGAATCACCACATGTTCAAGCTGGGATAAGTTCCAAGAAACCATTCAGTATGGCTATTATTAGCAAATGATTTGCTTAGGATAAATTAGAGATCGAGCATAGAGCGATGAAAAATATTCATCTGTCTAAAGGATACATAGCGGGTTCAAATTTGAGAATTAGTTTCAAAATAGGGATAAGAATTGTCCGTCACATATCTTTCTCAGACTTCACTATAGATGTGAATCTTCTGCACTTGATACAAACCCTTTTATTTATTCCTCATAAGCTAATTCACCGTAGTACTATCCTGAAGTAGTCCATAGTTTCTTCTTCATATTATTATCAGGTACTAAAAGTTTTTGGGGCTATGCCACTCCAATGCAACGAAAAATTCGAGGCATTATGAAGTTAGGAATGGTGCATCAACCCGTTTATTCTGTTTTTTTCGGTTATTTGTTCGGTTTTATGGGTTCTACTAGTCTCACAGGTGTTTACATGTAAAATAAAATACAAGAGCAAGAAGTCAACCAAGAAGCATTGATCCTGCAGACCGATTAAAATTACTAAGACTAAACCTTTACTATCATATTTGAATGACTATGCAACGGTAAGTATTCTTTTTAAGTGGGTTTATTTGTAACTTGTTACCTTATATTCTGTACAGTAATTCACATGAACCCCAACCATGACGTAATAGGTTCAGATGCTTCAAAGGGCCTTCTGATCTAGTCTTTCATTCCAATTCAGGCAGCGAATCAAGCTGCGGAACCAATCACCTGTCTGGTCGCATTTGTTGACTGTTGGAAGTGGATGCTGGCTCATACATATCCTTACAGAATCTCCTCTTGACAGTTGTTGCCTTCTCTTCCCATCGAACGAGACCCAAGCATTGCTTCGTGCATCCTCTGGGATCTGTTCAAACACAAATGATTTTCATAGCTATAAGATCAAAGGATGTTATGGACCATAAGACAATTCATTACTCGCAGATTTTGAATAGACCGGAATGCATAAGGCAATGTTCCAGCATTCCACTTAATCAAAACCAGTGACAAAACGTGTGTTCACATGTGTGACAAAAGGGTGTTTTGTAGCCGAGACAAAACTGGAGGCTGAGGTCCTGAAGTTTTGCGCACGATACTTATCCATTGCTTGGACAGAATATGACAGAATTTGAGGATAAGTTTAAGCTCAAAACATTGAAATCAAACCACTTATAAAATAATTTAAGCTCAAATCAAATTCTAGGGCATCTATCTTGATTCTTTTAAAAAGAAAAATTAAAAGGAAAATAAGAATAAATCTTAACATTTAGATCTTCTGACAGGATTATTTACAGCATCTTGGTTTACATTTTTTCATTTGAAAATAAAGAAGCTTGAACATCAAATCCTAAACAATAGAGCACATCACTACTACATTTTCTTCTGCTTATAGTTACACATGCAATCAATACCTTAAGTAAAACATTACTTCTGACAGGATACGGAAAATCAAGTGAAGTTTACATAGAACTGTTTCTCTTTTATCCATTTAAATTTTGTGAAACGAGTAAGAATATATGAATAATTGATTGTAAATGAACAAACGGACATATCGAAGACAAAGCAACAACCATGAAGAAAAACCAGAAAAGTTGTCACCCCAAATACCCTAGAATAGCTTCTCACATACCAAGATACATACAAATCACTAATAAGTAATGAGCAACGAGTTTGATAAACAATAATCAACAGGTTTTGCCTGCCCACAATCATGAACAGACTAGGAATTCGCTATTTATTCAAGAATTTCACTTAAGCAATCCATTCTTGATACCAATAGCCTAGATGAATCCAAACCTGAAAAGCTATTTCCCCTCCTACTTCAGATCATATTCTTGTTGTGAATGCATGAACTTGGAATCATATGATTGAGATGACCATACTATTCTTGAATGCACATTACCTACGCTGGAGAGAACTGTTTTTTAGCAGTTAAAATACTCATACAGAATTTATCTTCAATGAAATTGAATATCTTTGCTTAGAGACAATCTTTATGGCCCATGTATTCAATATAGTTACATAGTACAGTCAATATAACCCACACTGTCCCAACTGTATGCTCTTACAACATCCTTAAAATATGCATCAAAATGTCAATTGTGAACAGCCTATGATACAAATACTGGGTTAATGGACCCTACACACAAACGCACTTGACACCTACAATCTAATTAATATATGTAACTAGTTTAGCATCACTGGAAAAAATGATCCAGAACAAATCCAGGAGAGAATAAAGAGTTAAAACAACTATATCCTCCTCCACTATCAATGCCTAGATTGCAGGTTTTTGCAGTTTATTTCTGTCTTATGAATTTCATATGCTATGCAGAGCAAAGCAACATACAAGATTCGAAAACCTATAATTGCCTCCCAAGAAGTAGAAGAATATCATTTAGCACCATGCACTACAAAAAAAATATATCAGGAAACTAAGATTTTTCCTGCATTCTCCGGTGTAAGATAATTGCACAAAAATCACCTTTAATTCAAGCCTTGCAGAATCGGGCAATATAACTGGTCTGAATGATAGGGAGTGTGGGCATATTGGTGTGAAGAGCATGCAGGGAACATTTGGATGCACCTGCATTCAAAATTAGCATTTATCAGAAACATAGTTAAGTGACTCCTATATCAAAGCAATGCAAGTCAACAATTATTGCATGGATAGTATAAGCTTTCACATTTTAGTTTCATGTTGATCATAGTCTGCAGCCAAACAGTGAAATCAACTGATTTAAGTTCATTCAATTCTGCCTCCTTTTTTTGTCATTTCCAAATGGATAAAGAAACGATATAATTCAAGAGAAACGATGGAGTATGAAGTAAACATACACAGGAAGCATGCAAATACTAAACTGACTTATCAAAAAGCCAAACTACATTTTTTTGGGATGTTCTTTTTTCTTATATTCTTTTTCTTTCTTTATTTTTATTTTTTTTTTGGGGGGGGGAGTTTTTAAGGGTGCGGGGATGCTTCAGATGCTGCCCTCAATTGGCCTAAAACAGAAAAAGTCAGTGGACAATATAGAAAGAGATGATCCGACAATCCCATGCCCTAATCACATATGAACACACATTAGTGGAAACAAGAAAAGGGAAACTCGAGATTTTTGGGTGAAGCATGCTTTGAATATATCGTAATCAATGCCTAGGTTAAATTTTTAGGTCATTATTTGGTACAGGGGGAACATGATTAGGATGTCAAGCACTTGAATCTAAGGATAGCCTATTTGTGTATAAATGTGCCGAAGATTAGATGTTTCTCGTCTACTCCTCCTAGTACCCAAAATAAGTGGGACTATAAATTTGAATTCAAGTCAATAGATGTTGTACACTAAGAAGCACGGACACGGATACGGGACACGGATACGACACGACACGGACACGCCGACACGAAATTTTTCAAAAAAATAGGACACGGACACGTTAGCGATACGTTAAATAATATGTATTTTATATATATATATTTATATAAAATCATGTGATAAAATAAAAATATTATCATAATAATCTTTTAATTCATCATTTCCCTAATTCTAAAAATTCACATCATAATATCACTGCATAAAAAGTACAATATAAGATATACTGATACACATTCAACATTAACATCCATGATTCAATAATCAATGACTTCTACAACTTTTATTTTAAAAAATATTCTATTTCGTAATACTAATTTTCATAAAATTCCAAGAGCTCCAATTTTGTAATCCCATTTTTTCCCACATTACTTTCATATTAAAAGACTATTTCATTTGTATATAAGTTCGTATTCGTATCCAAAATTATGTTAAATTAATGTCCTATGTTCAATGTAGTGATTATAACTTTTTTTATATTATGATTGTGACTCATATCACTTTAAAATTATAAAAATAACTCTTAATTATAAAATTATTTAAAAAATTCTCAAAAAATTGAAAATAAATCTCAAAACGTGTCCCTCAGCGTGTCCCAACGTGTCCTGAACGTGTCGGCCGCGTGTCCCCAACGTGTCCTAAAAAAAATTTAACAATAAAAAAATCGGACACTCATTTTAACGTGTCCGACACGTGTCCGAGCGTGTTCGAAGCGTGTCCGTGTCCCAGACGTGTCCGACACCGACACTCTGCCCAAAATGAAGTGTCCGTGCTTCCTAGGTTGTACATGGGCCATAATTCATCAATCTTAATTAGAGTTGAGTTGCAATAGTTGAGTTTATTCATCGTAGTCTAGAATCATCTTAGAGTCACAGTCGCAAATTTTAGGTTTTGAGTCTTCGTCCTGGTTGAATTTGGTGGAAACCATTAGGTTATAAAGGTCTATGTAGTATTCTATTTAGAAAGAGTATAGTTTTTGTGAGAAATTGATATTTGTGATCTTGCAAACCCTTTCATGAGTGAAGTATTCTTCTTCGCCATCTTTCTTCACTAAAGTTACTATGCACAGTCTAAATCGGACCCCAATTTATTCCTAAACTCTACCCTAACATTACCTCTCTTGGGCTATTACATCTACCCATAAACCTCAAAATTGCTACCATACAGAATTTCCTGCAGATTATTCAGTTAGAAACTTCCCTAATAAATCCCATTCCAGCTCTTATCCATCTCCAAACCCTATTAATCTTTCATTCACATCACAAAATCTAAATCTAAAAGCTTTGCGTAGCAAAAACTTGCAACAAATTCAATTGTAGGTATCAGAATCATGAGTTTTCTACAGCTCTCCTACAACAAATATTGGGGAGAAGCACAGTCCTACTCGACATATGACCCAACCTCAATCACTTGTCTTTAAACAGTAGTACAAAAATGTGTGGCACTCGTTGGAACCAAGGATTCCAATCCTTTTCTGCTGGGAAATATATACTTCTTTCCCTCTCTCAAATCCACTTCATTTGAAACCAAAAAAAAAAGGAAAAATTTGTAGAAGGATCCCATTGTCAATGATTCTCCAAGTATTACAATGTTGGCTCTCTAGTTCAGTTTTATTCTGAAAAGTTGGCAAGGAATCAATACCATTTTCCAGACTCTCAATGACAAAAGGTGCGTTGTGAAGATAAAAATCTCTTTCATCCCCACACCAACTCCAGACCATATGATCCTTTGAAGCAATCAACAAGTCTGAGAAAATAATCTCCTTGGAGCAAACAACCAAGTAATACTAAATATACTTGTTTATCAAAAGAAAGTTGCTAACGTGTAGAGATCTATGGAGGCATTGTTTTCCTTTCGAAAACCCTTTTAGAATGTCACAGATATCTATCACACCAGCACTCTATGATCAAGATTTAAATTTTTTTTTATAGGAATGATCGAGATTTTAATTAAAGTACATAAGCTGGCCAATGACTAGTCAAACTACCCAACCAGACTCCCTTCACAGCCTAGAAGAAAGACCAGGCCAAAGAGAGAAAGCCAAAAAGAATCTTTCACATAGGAGCGATTAAGGAATACACAGAGGAATGTTTCAGAGCTCAATAAACTTGATGAATAGTTCCAACTCATATCGGTAACTACCTGATGTTCTAGAAAGTATAATTGATGGCCAAAGTGCGACAACAGCAACTATGGCAAGCTGTCTGCACAGAGAATAGTCAGTGCACCCACGAATGGATGTCAAGGTGGCATAAACAATGGGTATTATGATGAATGCTCGGATTCTATGGCACTAGACTAAGGTTAGCGAGTAAAATGACTACTGTATGAGGATTCGGTCGCTGTCCCCGCATCAACTCCTTCTCAACTTCATATGCCCCACAAGTTTTCTTTGACAGTAAGTTCACTATAAAGGTCAAGGGGGGAAAATCATGGCGCAATAGAGAGAACTTAATTTTCACAACAGCTCTATGCTAACATAAGGTAAGAAAGTAGATAAATCTACCAACCAAATATATAGTACCAAGCTTTACAAGGAATTTAAGGCCATAAATTTTGGTTCTTAACAAGGGTTGCCTACCATGGAACCTCCAGCGGCTGTAGAATAAGCGGTACTTCCAGTAGGTGTGGCTACTATGACTCCATCACCTTGCACCTATCAATAAATGATGACAGAGACATAGGGCATAGAATCAAACATCCGGCCATATCAAAGTTTACATTAGGAAAATTTAGCATAAATGGTGATTGCAGTTGAAGTTTATAATAAATTTTGACTCTGCTATAAGATGGCAAGCATCAAAAAAGTATTGACTATGTGCCGGCAGGAAGTTACTGATAGAAAAATGATCGTGAACTCATAAATTCACTTGTTATACCTTGGTTATGAGGCGGTCATGTTCATAACATTCAATTTTGGAAAGGTATGGGTTTGATCCACGATCAACTACAATCTCATTGAGGACGTCAAATACTTTCCCAGGCATTGCTTTTCCATTTCGAAAAATCTCACAGTGGAGACGCATTCTTAGAGTTATATAAACACCATCTAGCGTGTTGTTCCCATGGATGACTTGTCTTAAGTCCTGTTTATAGTCTTCAAACTGTTTCAGAAGAAAGATAAAGTGAAAAGAAAGATCGCCTATAAAGAGACTTCAAAAAATAGTGAGTTAAGAAGCGTACAGTATGGGAAGTGAGAAATCCAAGAGATCCAAGATTAAATGAGACAACAGGGGGAACAGCACCTCTAAATAAATTTGATGCGTGGAGTATAACCCCATCTCCTCCCAAACAAGCTACTAGATCTACCCTCTCATGAAGATCACTGCATTGAGGACATTAGGTAAGATCAAAACTCTTTATGGATTATGTAGACATGAAAAGTATGAATGCTTTTCATTCTAGACCAATGAGTTCCGGCACCTGGTATCTTGAATATAGAAGGTCTGAACAAAACCAAACCCAGGGATTCTGGCAAAAATGTCATGAACCTCAGGTTCAACAAGAACATTCTTCTTCTCTTGGTGATACAAGAAAGAAGCAACCTGCATTTAAGGAGAAAATGTTGTTAAAATGGCTACGCTCCTGGTCTATAAACAATCCTGGATGTACAAGAATTTGCTACACCAAAATATCTTTCAAACAGCAGCAGCAAGTATAATTCGGAACTGAGAATATTTTTTAAAATATCAACATTTCCATTTATAAATCAATTCATTCTGAAACGCACATATCCTGACAATTTTGGCCATCCAATGTTCAAGTTCCCACCAAAATTAATAAATTGATAATGCTATTGCCAGTAGACCTAACAGTATGAGCTGGATAAAATGGAATCAGTTCAGGGGATGATAGACCTTCAATCTCGCAAGGTAATGAGAATGGTTCAAATTTGACGTAGTAAATTGATTTGGAGTTGTTCGTCTTCTTCAATCTCCAAAAAATTGTTGGACAGGGCTTCACAAAAACTATTTCCTTATAAATCAACTCCTTTTGGATTCCTAAACAGATTTTAGCTCCAGTCAATTATGGGACGAAGGGTCAGGTATGAACAAGGAAAGAGGCATATTGTGTAGGGTATAGGTGTATACACTAGTAACAAGCCACATGCCAACTAGCTCCTGGAAAGGCTTAATAGTTATCTCTACCATCATGTCAGTATCAAGAACGAATCATACAACTACCAATCCAGCAAACTCATAAAACTTCTAAGTCAAATTTCTCCAAAAATGTTTGACGCCAATGATTTTAAGCATAATTCAATCATCAAAATGCATGTTTTACTTTGTGTAGTACATTTGTAGTGGGCTTTCAGATGAAGAAAGTTCAAAAAATAAGAGACTTTCTATTTGATCATGTAGTCACATATGCAATATCTGAGAGAAATTTGTATTTTGATGCTGTTACTCATAAAATTATATTACAAAAATTTCTAATACAGCTTTCACAAAGTCCTAAAAAAGAAAATTAACTAAAACTAAGACAGAAATCACAAAACTATAACCCTTGGATTCTACCATGTTGAAACCCAATAAAAAATAAAAATTACTAGCCAGATCAAACAAGTGTAATCGAAAGGAAACCAAAACCAATCCATCATAAACTCTAAAAAGGAAAACAAAGAAAGAAAGACATCCCAAACAAGGTTTGCTTTATTCTTCCCAAACAAGTTTACACTGCACCAAAAAAAGGGCACAATGTGGTTGCCCTCAGATTTAAACCTACAACCTCATCGTGGTTAGTCTGACACTTCTACCAATGCATCAAGCAATGGCCCCTAATAATACAACAAAATAAATGATAATTTAATATTTTTTATCTAGTACTACAAGATTCCAATCACAGAATGGCAAAAAAGAAATCAAACATCTAACAAATTAGGTCTCCTACACGGTATGGTCTGTGGGCTTGGGTGTCATTCATATAACATCTAACTAACTAATTTTCAAGTTCCTCCTTTCCTTTTTGCATAATTTTCCAAGCTATTGACAATACATATATGCCTCATGCATTCTCTGAGTACTTGGTTCGTGGGCCAGTTTGGTACATGTTGTGGATACGGACGGGTATGCAATACAACACTTTGTTGGTACGT
This sequence comes from Ilex aquifolium, assembly GCA_951799425.1. Classification (NCBI taxonomy): domain Eukaryota; kingdom Viridiplantae; phylum Streptophyta; class Magnoliopsida; order Aquifoliales; family Aquifoliaceae; genus Ilex; species Ilex aquifolium. The sequence continues at coordinate 24,282,020 of OX637402.1, forward strand.
GATGTGCTGAGGGTAAACTTAGCTGGTACATTACTTTGGGTCACAATTCATTTTGAAATACTTATCTCGATCATTTTGACTACTATAAGAAATTATAAAAAGTTATACATCTATACACAAATAGTCAATTAATATTTATTTTAGAATAGTGATGAGTTTTCTATTATTTGAAATTATGTATGCATTCATCCACACAGTCAATTAATATTTTCTTTATATTTGCGGGTTTAGATTACGATTTAGGATCGGAGATTATGGTGATCTGGATCAAGAACCTACCCTGTCTGGGATCGTTGCACCCAGATCAATGGGTCATCTGGTTTAGCGATTTCTAGTAACTGTGATGAAGATAACACACCTACACACACAAGCACACACAAAGATAGTAAAGAACGGAAAAGGAAAAGAAAAGGGGAGAAGGGAGCACAATTGTCAACACAATATTACCACCAAATTGTAGTCACATCAAAGTACATTGCTTTTCCTTTTCTGAGTAAATGAAAAAGACGATAGCAGGCTACCTGTTTAGCTTCTTCCATGAGTTCTTGGCCCAGTTTTTTCAACAATAATACAGTCTTTGGTGGAGATTTCCACATAAGCATCTGCTGCTGGGTGCTAGGATGAGTAAACGCCAAGGAAGATTCTGTTACCTTTTCTCTGCTGCAAGAGAATCCATCTGTGCGAACTAAAAACATCTCTGCTTTCTTTCTTGACTGCACTCTCACAACACCAGTCATAGAGGCACACATGTTTCCCTCAAGCAGCTCCACTCCATCATCACCTGAAGATATTGGGGCTTCAACATTGCTCCTCTGATCCACTGTCATGGTCGTAGGTGTATTACCATCCCTCTCTAATTTACTGCTCACACCAATAGGATCAACAATGTTACTAATGACATTCTGTTTCCCTTTACTGTATCCATTCAAACCAAGAAAAGACTTCAAAGATAAGTTCTTACTGTTTAGAGACCCATTTGATATTGCTTCTTCCATAATCCTTGATTCTGGATAGCTCTCAGTGATTTCACTTTTCCGAGTTGTCCCATTAGACCTCCTTTTTGCACTATACAGCATCTCCAGTTTTTTACGTTCACAACTAAAGTATGTTGCAGGTGAGATCTTTTTACTTCTGAAAAACCTGGACATCACTATCTTGGAGAAAACATTGGGAGGAGGCAGCTGGGACTCAAGAGGGTTGACTTCACTGCAAAAGTGGATTGAAGATCCTAATCCAGTATCATCAACTGTTTGGATTGATCCAGTTTCTTGGTGGGGTACAACCCCATCATTGGCTCCATTACTACTGAGGTTTTCTGTAGGTGAAGAGACTTGATTGATAAACTCTACAGTGGAATCATAAATCTTATCCAACTTCTCTCGCACCAATTCATTTTCTTCCACAGAAGCTGTCGAAGAGATGTAAAATTCTTCCATTCTTCTTGTATCTCGTTGTTGAACATCCCTAGGAGTGACTGTCTGAGTGGAGACATATTGCAATCCATAGCGAGCCATGAACTGCTTCCATCTAGAGACCATAGCAGCAGTTCTCCATACTCCTTCCCTACTATGGAGATATATGGGCTTTTTGCTGGAATCTGACACTAAAGCCGAAAACTTCTCGACCTGCTCCATTGAAGGCACAATGCCAACTTCAACCTGAAGTTTGACCAGTTCAACCTTCCCAGACAAAATAGCATTGTCTAATGCTGTCTGATAGAAGTTATCCTTCACAGTCTCTGCTCTAAGATCTACAATGGTTTTGAATCCTTTTTCCATTAGCCACTCCAGACCTTCATCAGTTACCTGGCCACCCTTCCAAAAAGCTACTTCAGAGTCTGTAGATTCTACATCTTCCTTTAAGGAAGATAAATAAACAGGATTCCAGTTTGCAACTAATGTAGGGCATGGACAATCATCCCCACGAGGAAAGCCAGAATCATAGCAAACATTCTTCAGTCTTTGCAGTTTCCTCCATACATCCAAGCTTCGGGTATCATCAGGTGTCAAATAATTTTCAAGAGCAACATGTAAGCTCTCACAATACCTTTTCATCTCACCCCTGAAATTGGCAAGAGGTGGAAGCTTATCTTCCATTACACTTAAATCTACATCGCGAAATGAATTTGTGAATGAGGATCTTCCTGAAAGCACATCCTCCCTTCCTTTATTCAGGAGACATATCATGCAACCAAGAACAGACACTATTTTGTCTTCCAACAATGGTTTATCTTCTGATGGGACATCATATGAAACACTACATTCTCCAGTCAAGGGATTACACAATGTGTCCATCAATGCATTATGAAACCGTTCAGAAGCTCTAAAGATTCTACAGTAAGCCTCAACTTCTGCAATATCCCCAGGGAGTGGACCAATCCACGGCAACTGGGATAAGTTGTGGGACTTGACAGTCTTCAAATTCAAATAGAACAATCAGTATATGATGCAGAGTCATCAAGTCATAACATTATTCATCAGAACAAACCTCAAAAATTTATCGAACATAGCAAACTAAATGGAACAATATTGGCCACAGCAGGAGAAGGGAGCAAAACAACGCATGTTAAAACTAGGAGCTAGGGGCAACACCAGCATGCAGCTTATAGATGCAACAGAAAAAAGCAATGTTACATATAACAAGAAGCTAACGAGCAATTTGAAGAATGTCCTAGGTTTAAGAGCAGATCGGCAGCATTAACAAATTGTTCATTCTAAATATGGTCAAAGGAATCAAAGTTAAACTTTACCATCAAGTGCAACAGGTGAGGGCAAAAAAGGATCAGCATGCCATTGGATGGATGCCACATGATACCTAACCAGCCAACCAACCTGATCTGTAATGGATCTTGTACATTTATATATGACTATATGGTGCACATCTTATACAGTGATAAACAGACATGTACTAATTATAAACAAACACGTAACAATACAATTATCTTGGGTTGTGAATACTTCTTCCCAGCAGCCCTCAAAACTGGTACAAGCGGGCCGATGGGGACCTGTGATGAATATGGGTGTGTTCAAATGGACTTGTGATCTCAATAAAGTTGCAATGCATGGTATGACGCACGGATACTTCGTTGAGGTTGGTGTACCCATATCGGATACCGTATCAGATACACAAGGATACGTATCGGATACACCTTCTACGTATCCGATAATAATTAAAATTATGATACTTCACGGATACTTTTGTGGTCGATCAACATATATAATTTTTGAGTTAAATTTTTAACATCTCTTTTCGAATTCACATACCATAACCATACAATACATTAACAAAAAATCATATTACTTCAAAGGCACATGAGTATTTCTCAAGTATTATCTACAATTACATGTTAAAAGAATATAAAATAAAGCTATTACATTATAACCTATGAAGCACGGATACTTCGTTAAGGTCGACGTACCCGTATCAGATACGATACTCGTCGGATACTCGATGATACGTATCGGATACGCATCATCCATATCCGATAATTAATAAAATATGTGGATACTTCGCGGATACTTCTAAACATGGAGCAAGATGTACAATTTTCAATTTTAAGCTATACCCCCTTCATTGGAGTTCACATACAATATAAAATATCAACAAAATTCCATCTGATTTTGAAGACACAAGTTTTTTTTAAGTATTATCTATTATTATATGTTAAGAGAGTATAAAAAAAAATGAGTCACTTACACTAAAATCTTACAAAATAAATACTTGTAAACACACCAACTAGTTAAATGTGGTTCCTTCAATTGGTCATGCTCATTTTATGAACATATCATAATGAGACGATATTACATCCTTTTTAAGGTAAAAATTCATAATTCTGCTTACTAATGTTAAAGAATTATTAAAAATTGTAATTTCTAAGTCGTTAAATAATAGTAAAATATAAAATATATTTTATTATAGACGTATCTTGACCGTACCCGTATCCTATTTTTTTAAGTTTTGTCGTATCGCCGTATCCGTATCATATCATACTCGTGTCACGTATCCGTATCTGTACTTCCTAGATTATAACCTTTGCAAAAATTACTTCTAAATACTAGGTAAATATTAATTTTGATTCCTTTAATTAGCAACTTCACTTTGTGAATATACCATAGTGATACGATATATATTTTCTATAAACTAAAAAAAATTACTAATTTTCCTTATTGTGTGTTAAAGAACTACCAAAATATATAAGTATTAAGCTAGATGAAAATAATAAATATATTAAATATATTTTATTATAGTCATATTTTGGCCGTATCCGTATCCTACATTTTTAGACTTTGTCGTATCATCGTATTCGTATCGTATCCGTATCTCATATCCGTATCCATGCTTCATAGAATACATGTCTCAAAATTTTCTTGACCACGCCAGGTGCCTACTGATGTTTTGGTACAATTTTGACCCTCCCAAGTGTGTAAAGGCAGTTTTGCTTTTTGAGCATCTGATGTAGCAAACAGAGTGGTCTAGAAGAACAAAATCGAAAAACACGATGCCCCTTAATCTACTGGAACTTCCAAAAGCAAGAAAACTGCAATATAAGATAGCAGCCTCACCAAAGAGCAAAGTTTAAAACTATAATCAACTTTCAAGTTTCAACTAATTCATTTTCAGCTATATTTTACCAAGAAGGTTTTAAGGGTCAAACAATTCCAAAGAATATGAACGGTTAAGAGTGGCACTGTAAAAATGATTCTTTTGCCAAATGAGGATCCCTTTTATAACCTAAGCCCGACCAAATTTGGGGTGATGGTGAATGGATCAGGCCACATTAAATAGGCAAAGAAGGAAGAACAATGTTTCAAATCCGGATCATAGCATTTACTAAAATATAACAGCAATGACCCAAGTTGCAACAATCAGAAACAATATTAGAAAAACAGAAACGAACCCTTATTGCATTCAATTGAATCTCAGAAGATATGGTCAGGGACGATTGCCTATCTCATGGCAATGCAGACACAACAGAATTCCCAACATCCCACCACAACATTTTTGTACCACTCCTGTCAGTTGTAGCCACCAAATAGCTAAAAAATTCAACAATTTGACCACTAGGTGTAGTCGAATAATAATTTTATCATAAAATGGACTCACATATTAAAAAAAAAAAAAAAACAAGAAATGGATGACATTGATCATACCCATTATAATCCAAGTAAAAGGGGTTGGGTATCCGGTTTGGTCCTCTGGCCAGAGTACAAACTTAAACTTCGGTATAGGGTACACAGAGTGGCTGCCCACTTATACAACCCCATTATGAAATCATTATTACCCCGACAATTTGACTCTGTACCAGCCAATTGCCCTCGTAAGCCAGAGTGAACACCTTAGCAATGTAAATCAAGCAACTTAATGTAACCCAATTTCCAAAATCTAAACACAACACTCATTTCGATACAAAAAAAAAATCGTACAAATAACTTTTGGAGGAAAACAAGAAAAAGGTAACTCCTAGGGTCACTTGGGCATTTCAACAAACATATTGCCTCAATCTACATATTCTTTTGTGTGTGAATCAAGCAAAAACAGAAGCACAGTCACGAAACGAAAGCAATAATAGCAAGCTGACCTGATAGTCCAAACCGATGTTGTTCACAGAGAAAGGCTTGGAGAGCTCAGCACTGACAACAAACTTAAGACGACGCCGTACTAATGATCTCTCCTTCCTCTGAAACACAAACCCAAATGGCTTCGTGTCCCAGTTGCCGGAAAATTGATGGGAATTCAAAGAACAAAGATGGGTTACTCCGGTGGCCATAGTCCGATTCATATTCATGTCGACGGCGACGGCCATGTGGCAGGACCAACAACAACATGCCATAGCCATGCCACCATAGAAAGTATAGAAGTTATGGGTCGTGTATATACATGTATATATATGTGTGTGAATGTGGGTATATATATCTACGATCTGCCATTATTGGGAATTTGGGGCAGAAGATATATAAAAGACAGAATATTTTGTGGATAATATCGATGGGTAAGTGGTGGGACTATGATTTGAAGTAATTAGTGGTGCTAGTCATTCTTCTTCTATCTTTTTCGGTTTATCCATTTGAATTTTTTCTTTTTTTTCTTTTTTTGGGGTGTGTGTTTGCTCTGATCCTCTCAATTTCGATTTTCTTTTGTCTTCTCTCTAATTTTCCAAATAAGTGTGTAGACTTTTCAATAACACCCAATGAAGTCTAAATAATCTATCTTATAATAAAATGAATTTCACAAGTGTGCCGACGAAAAATTGAAAGGTTTCATTCACATTTTCGTAGATTATCACAATTTAATTTAAAGACATTTCATTTATTATTTACAACTTTACTAATATTTCTATTATTTTTTATCACTTGAGGTAACAAAAAGACATGTTTTATAGATTCGACTATGTGCTTTTATATTCCATATCAAGTGACTTAGCAAAGAAGGCAGAGAGAAAAGGGGAATGGGGTGAGGTGAGTTGAGAGGTTGATCTCTAAAGCCATTTAGGTAGGGCCGTTAATCGAACGAGTCCGAGTCGAGTTCGAGCCGAGCTTGAAAAGCTTGTTTTTTAATCGAGTCTAAAAAATTGTTCAAGTTCAGCTCGTTTAGGAAACGAGTCAAGCCTGAACGAGCTAAAAACAAGTTGAGTCCGAGCCGAGCCCGAGTATTTGCACATAAACGAGTCAAGTCTGTCGAGTTTGAACCGAACTTGTAAGACTTGTTTTCTAAACGAGTGTAAAAAATTGTTCAAGTTTGGGCTTGTTTAGAAAACGAAACGAACCTGAACGAGCCGAACCCGAGTCGAACTCAAGTCAAGCTCGAATAACTCAGTTTGATTAACAGCCCTACATCTAGGTGGCTGCCAAATAGCATTGTTGGTAGTCCCTTAATTGCAATACATTATCGTTACAAAAGCAGGTAACTCAATGATACTCGTCGTGGTCAATCCCATAGTTGTTATTGTGACCACGTTCCTGCCATTTAAAGCTTCTGGAGGCATTATGGTATCAAACTCATGTTAGAGTAGGTCAAATGGGTCATTAAGTCCAAGAAACAAAAAACTTCACTAAGCAATTACGTGTTGGACAAAATCATTGTTCCAAGTAAAGCCAAAAGACCCAAAACTTATCCCATGAAGCCAACGAATCTTTGGAAATAAACTTGGATCCAAATCAGGGACGGCTCAACAGCATTAAAAAAAAAAGAAACTTGGGCTTCATGCCCTAAATTATTAAAAGCCTCTATAATTTTAGGTACATTACTAACTCAGAGAAAATTTAAATTATTTAAATTTTAAACTTTAAAAAAAATGCCCCAAAAAACTTAGTACAATCAAAATTTTTATTATAATAATTTGGGTCCATGATACAATTCAAAATATTAGAAACCTAAAAAAAATAAAAAAATATTCAAAAGTGAACTCATATTTACCCCTATCTACTCTCTCTCTGTAAAAATAAGTAAAAGACATTAAAAAAAATTAAAATTAAACACTCTATGTGGTAAAAAACAAAACAAAAGTTAAAACATATTTTTCGGCAACATTAGCAGGTCCTTCTTCTGTCTCTCTCTCACATAATAACTCTATGTGGTAAATAAGATGCGTCTCTTGCATACATAGAAGATCAAGCCATAAGCTAGGCATGGCTTGGCACATTAGCTCAAACAAGGCAACATTAAGGGCACACAAAGGGTGACATTGGCTGACCAAAGAAGCCTTCGAGTATAATTAGTAGCTGACTCATGAGATAGTTATTGCTCTGGCATGTATAAAATATTTTTGCCGATGACAGATGACCTGGTGGTTTGTAGCAAAGCATTATAGACTCTCGTGGCATTATAGTGTAGCGCCTACACGCTAGTAGCTAGGGTTGTCAAAGGAAAGGTCTTATTGGCCTAGACTGGTTGGGGTTAGCATCTCCCTAGAGAGTTGGAGTGTAACGATCGTTTGACCTCATAAACATCAATGCTAGAGCTGCAAAATAACAAAGTTGAGGCTTACCGATCCTTAAATTGCTATCAAGTATTGTTCGTGTATGTTAACCCCATTAATATACTGCAATTTAGAATGGGTTTGCTTTCATGATAAAAATGAGCATCGTTTTATCGGTAAGACTTTAACACATTGGACCTCTAACTATTTTGATCGCATTTCTTATCCCAAACCATCAGAGTAGTGTAATAGGTATTCGGTATCTTGTATTTGGTGTGCATGAGCATGTCCAACATCATTTGTGGTACGTGGATGGTTTCTGGGGTTCATTTTTCTAATAATTTGTGAATAAATTGCGAATGATTTCTTTTTTTAATGTGTTGAATTGTCAATTTGAATGATTTTGTGAGTTTGGATTGAATTGGGTTGGCAGAGGTTTAATTTGGTATGTTGTGGGTTTAATTAGATTCATATTAACCACACACACGCTCACACTAATATATATTAGTCATAAACAAAATAAGTCATATTCTTAGCATTTATACACATATAACTTCAAACATAAACATCTCTATGTATGTATCTGACTTCTTAAGTTTCCTTCCTACCAAGGAAATTTCTGTCTTGAAGAAAGATAGAACTATCCAACTTCCCTTCTTTTCCCAATGCCAAAGTGATCTTTCATGAAACATAATCAATCTGCAAAATTAAGAAACAAGCATTTTAATATGAATGGTTCTGAAACTTTTAAATAACTGAAAACTGCAACTAATACAGGGCTGTAGTTGTCTATAAGCTCACTTGTATGTACAATCTAACATCTAGCTCTGCTGAAAAATCCATTGAATAAAGTTGTAAAAGCACCTCATTATTTGAAGTCACCTCTTTTTCTCAGATTTCATTAACTCTTATTCAAAGAAAAATAAATAAATAAGCTCAATGAGTGCTAGGAATATGATTGAGATCAGAATAAGTTAATTTCCAGTTCAAAAGGTAGTTCAGCCCCAAGAACACTTTGACCTACTTCCATTGTTGGTCATGGTGCTAAGAGCATCTTCAACCATGACTCAAATTTTTACTCAAATTTAAATTAACATTTGAGTAAAAAACTTGATTTGATATAAAAGACTCCAATGGACAAACTCAAATTTAAAAAAGGATAGACCCAAATTTAAATGATGGCAAACTCAAATTTAAAAGGGAGTAAGGATGACCATTAGATCTTTAAAAGATTGTGAAATCTCACCATTAAAGATTTGAGTAAAAAATTGAGTCTCCCTTAATTTGAGTAAAAAAATGAGTTTCCCTTGATTTGGTATAAGTTTGAGTGAAGGGTTGGAACAAGTTCTTTAGACTTTTTTACTCAAATTTAAATTTGAGTCTAAATTTGAGTAAGGGTTGGAGATGCCCTAAGGCAGTCCAGTTTGATTTTGATCAAACAAAGTACAGCTATTTACAGGGAAAAAAAAAACTACAGCTATTCGAAAACTCATTCCTTATTTATCACAATTACTAAGGGTGTGTTTGATTGTGGGGCAATTTCGTGGTATTGACTAAAAAAAGTGCATTTAGAAGATAATTGAATTGCTAGTGTTTCAAACACATAATCTTGAAGCCCACACCAAGGAGCAAATTAGTTGCCACTAGAGTGGATATCTAATCCTATATGAGAGTTGGGATTGATAAAAGGGGAAAAATGCCCTCATAACAAGTGTAATGTTATGCAACCTAAATAATTTGTCATAAAGTAAATTTCAAATGATGTGACACCACACGCATCATGTTAATAGGTCCCTTCTGCAATAAAACGTGGGGCATCCCAAATAATGTGTAATGTTACATTGTTTACGATTCATTTTTTATTAAACTATTTAGAATACATAACATTATTCTTATAATAAAATTGAAAAATTTTATCCATAGTTGTCACTGTCGACACCAATCCATTGCCACCTTCACCACCTTCACCACCCCCCACCACCACTCATTGCCCCTACTTTGAGAGTCAAACCACCTATTGGGAGTTAATATCCAACCCCGTCTTGTCCAATCTCACCTCTTTATCCCCTTGTGAGGAATTGAACTGAATTAGACTTGTTTATGACCCCTTCCCAGTTTATCCCACAACCGAACGGTATCCTAGCTATAATATTATTATTATGATTATGGTAAACTCCAGGCAATTAAAGCCCAATAAAAAATTTACGATGGCAATGATGATCATGATAAAAGGTACCGTAGCTGCGACGCTGCAGACTGGATTCTTGAAGGTTGGGCTGAGATGGCTGAAGGCGATACGGGTAGGCCCGAGGAGGGAGACTTGCAAGTTGAAGCACACCACTGGGCTGTTCTTCTCCATAAAATGGGAACTGTTCCAGCACTTGCTGCTGTCCCAATAGCTTCAGTTCAGTCACAGCTGCCTCTTGATCATGATGCTCCATTTCTGCCTGTTGCTTCTGAATGTGATTGCTCATCAACTACTCCACATGTTTTCAAGTACTGTTAGTGAATTCAAATCTCCATATACATATGTTCTTTTCGTTTACTGATTATTACTCCACGATTTTTCTACAATTTTGAGTAAAAGAAAAGTATCGAATGTCACAACTCAATGGGATCAAGTTACGATTTAAAAAACCATGTCAGGACTCAATAAGGCCAACATACGATTAAAAAAATCAGGTGACATCTCAATGAAGTCAATTTAGGAGTGATTAAAAAAAAATTGAGATTATTCCAACATTTTATGATCAATTCATGTTTCTAAAGATCAACCTCATTTTTTAGACCTCATTGATCTGTAACTTTGATCTCATTGTACTAAAAAGTTACGTTCCGGTACTATAGATTTTTTATTAGATTAAGAAATAGGGTTTATTTTCATGAAGTTTCTTTACAAAGACAACCAACTATTTGAACAAATTAAAAGGATCAGTTGATGGTCCAAATTAATCACTCACCCAGTGGTACATCTCTTGGTTTTCCTTCTCCAACAGTTTTTCCTAAAATTTAAACAACAGAAGAAAAAGGTTAACAGTAATCTGAGAGATAAAAGAGGAGAGATAAAGGAGTTGGTGTGGGAGAAGTGGGAGAAGTGGGAGTAAAATTACTGTTCTCTTCAGATTGTCAAGCTGCTGCTGCAAGAGTTCAAACTGCATGCACATTATTTATAAACCAAATTTAGCAGCAATTCAAACTCATATCAATATTCTATCATAATTGGATGTCACTGAACATTTTGTCAGAAAACTACAATGAAATCTTCTCCCACAATTAATAATCAAATATTCTTTCATAATTAATAATCAAAATGCTGAGTACAAGTCGATATTGCGGTATGGTCCTTTGGTTAATAGACATCATCTTACAAACCAATTTTTTTTTTTTTTCAAATATTTTGAAACTTCCCTACATTCATCAATAATAACAGTTTTGCTCAATCTAATAAATCCAAGGGTACTCTACATTAGTAGTCTACGAAATACGAAATTAGCTTTATTTTAGTCACTCGACTTCTAAATTGTATTATTTTGGTCTTTAAAGTTTTGAATTTATTTTTCAATGACTCAATCACTAACTTCCAGCTAAATAATTCAGGCCAGGGAAATGTGCTTTATAATGGATAACACATGTCCACTTTCGCTAATTGGGCATAAATTAATAAAAAAAAAACCTTTAGAAACAAACTAAAATTATTAAGAGCCAAAGTAACACAATTGAAATCTAAGGGACCAGTGAGGCTAAATACAGAAAGAATCACCAAGGTATTTTACCCAATCCAGCATTCTATGATTTGTGTACATTTGAGAACTGTGGAGGCCCAAAATTATTTGAGCAAGTGAAAATGAAAGATCAGGAGAGGGTTTCAAATTAAACATATATATGATGCTTAAATTTGTTAGCAAACCTCTACAGTGGAGATGAAGAACATTCAAAATGTAAAAAATAATAGCAAAACAATACCTTTCTAGCTCGGACCTTGTTAACCGAGTGTTCTAACTGCTGTTCAAGTTCATCCAACTCCTCGAGTCGAGCAGAACTCAAGTCATCGCCTTTGTAGCGTTGAATACTCAATTGAAGATTAAGGGTTTCGTTTTTCACTCGCGATAACTCATTGTACATTTGTTCCTTCAATTTGCAAGCCAAAAGAATCACAAAGGTACAAAAAAAAACAAATAAATAAATAAATAGAAGTTTGTATTGAAGTAGCTCTAGGCCATTTTAACATTGTAACTACTATGTGTGCGGTTAAGTCTTACCCTATTATCACGCTGTGGAATAGAAGTGCCCGTAGTCTTCAGGTACCTTTCTATGATATTCCCCATGCTGTAGAGTAGAGAATCCGTAGGAATGTGGGAAAACTCAATATAGTTACATAGAATATTACATAGAAATAGAATACTTTTTCGGGTCTTGGAACGAAAATCACAAGTAAAAATAATCTAGATTCATTACAATGAAGCAATATGAGTACCAGACATTCCACAGTTGACAGAAACTCCAGCCAAATCGAATCCATATTATCGGGAACATTAACAAATGAACGGAACTGCACATATATATTTGGTTTCAACAAATTAATCTAGTAGTAATTGATTGTCTGGCTTAAGTAACAGCTCCTATGGAACTAGGAATTATATATTTAGTTACAAGTTCGGCCATCCCACTTACACCCTCTTTTGTTTATTTTCGATTTGTTAGAATATATTTGTATACATGTACCTACTTCAGCTACTGCAATCAACTCGGTTACTCAGAAAAAAACTTTTGGATCGCAAATCTATACTAAAGAATGGAGTATAACCCAAATTATAAACCCACCACCAGGTTTATATATGCCATATATGTCACACATAAGTTTCATAAGCCTGTTCTTAACCATAATATCTCAATAACAATACATATGCATAGGAATAATGGTGAATATGCATACATCTCATCTCGAAATTTTATCTGGTTCTATAGTGAGTTGAGAAATATTCAGCCAATAATGATATATAAGTTCAGAAATTTTTTGCATACCAACTATGCTTCTTTTTTTTTAATCTTTTTCCTTTGGCCAGTCATGGTTACATTGTAGGTCTATTCTTTTTCCTGATCATACTTTATTATCACTAAATTATAAATTCAATAAGTTGGAATTAAATTCTAACTACAAGGTGGTGGATATTGGTCAACAAAAAAGTTAGAGAATAATCCCAATCCTGCTTAAGTTAGGCATTAATGCTAAGTTTTGTACAATTGTTGGGAAACCCTAATTTAGCACAAGCATGAAGAGTAAGTCAAAGCACTCAAGTCAGTCAAACTGAAATTCTGATGAGGCTAATAATACAAAACTCAGATGTAAGGGCATCAGATATATTCACGAGAGAGAGAGAGAGAGAGAGATGGGGCAAGTAAGAAAAAACATGACAAAGAGAGCAGTTTAAAAGCTTCAGAGAAAAAAACCCTCCATGCCCAGGAAGGGAAGTAAAAACATGTTGAAAGTCCACAAATTAAGCTCTTATGAGCAACATATACATTCAGGACACACACATGCATACACTTTATTTATGAAACTGGAACAAAGAACTCTAACCAGACACAATTATCTTTCAAGATAGACGCAGAAACAAGAAAACCCTTGTGAACCATCCAAAATATAAAGATCATTTGAAGCAACAAATAAATTTAAAAAATGAGATGTTGAAACTGAACCTCAGTGGATGGGTGCAGTACTCGAACAACTTCCCTTTGTTTGAGAAGATGATGAGCCCGATCTGGGCGTCACAAAGCACTGAAAGTTCATGTGTCTTCTTGAGCAGCCCTGTTCTGCGCTTCGAAAAAGTGACTTGCCTGCTAGTGTTGTTCTCAATCCTCTTCACCTCGATCTTTCCCCTTCCCATAATTATCTGCAACCGGATTTATATTGTCTTTTGTTTAGCAGTGAAAAAAACAAAACAAAACCTTTTTTTGTGCTTGAAGTTTCTGGTTTAAGGAAAGGAAAGATCCAAGGATTATCTTTAAAATCCAAACCTATAAGTTCGAATTTTTGGAAAAAACATGTAAAATATATATCCTAATTTGGATTAACTTGTTTGGATGAAGGGACTAAAATACATAAGAAAAAAAAACATGTAAAATGCATATCTTAATTTGGATTAACTTGTTCGTATGAAGGGACTAAAACATATGAGAAACTGTCATCAGAAATGGAAATTTGATTTTCCATGAAAAAAGTCCGAATGGAAACTTACTGAGTTTTTGCACAAATCTTGAACAAAAGATGGGAGAAGAATAAGAGAGAGAGAGAGATAAAGAGAATGGAAAGGAAGGTTGAGCTTTAGACTATGTTTACCTAGTCCTTCTGTGCTTTCTTGTTGGCTTTCAGGGCTCGGATAGAAGCGTGTATAAGCTGATATCTACTCTATATGTAGTGTGTACAGACCACCTTACTTCCTGTATGCCCATCTTTTTGGCAAAATTAAATTTATTCCGAAAAAAAAGTTACATATAACTCAAATGTTACTGGAGGTATCATGTATGTTCTTTCTGATCATGAATCATGTGTCATGCATTTTGTTTATGGAGTCATATCCATGCATGCACCAAGCATATCTCCAGTTATAACATCATCTATTGCTTGTTCCATAAAACATTTTGTAAGTCTATTCCTGCATATAACAATACAATAAGAATAAGGCTAGGTACTGAAAAAAAAAAAAAAAAAAAGATACCACAGATCCTTAATTGATTTATTATAGCAATTGATTAGTAAAGTGATTAAATAAGAAAGTTCTATTGGTTCTATCTTCTCATTCAACAAAAAAGAAGTATGGTACCAAAAAAAAATATTTTAATAGTAGAGTTAGACCCTAATAGTAATGCTGCATATATGCATGCCCATAAAAAGTTCGACAGAAAGACTGCCCTCTGGGATAAAATCCAGACCATTGATTATGAGTGCATCAATGGATGGTTAAGATGGAATGGTCAATGACTGGAGTTATGAGAGAGGTAATACTTCATTGTCCTTCTATATGTGAAAGCATGAACAAAATGTTGGTGTTGACGTATAACCACCACTGCATGCAGTTATCTGCCAAGCTACCAGCTTCCTGAGTTTTGCCAATTTCGGAATCTTTGAGCAGAGCCCATAATTCAAAGGTACTCCAAAAAGGAAACTAAAGTGGTGTTGGCTGAAACCCCAGATTTAAATGGAAAAGACAAAGGGTTACAATCCCTGAGACTCTGGGGGGTGGAGAGAGAGTGAGAGAGAGAAACTACCTCACATCACTTTCTAGTGGGCTCAAGATGAATCTTATTCATCCATTGCCCACCAAACACTAAGCTCCATCTTACTTTTATATGTTGTTTTCCACAGAACACCAGTCAAATCCTTGACTAAACCTATTCAACCATTTGTTTATGGGAAGTTATAAGCAGCAAAACCTAATCAAGCTGTTGAATTCAACCTAGCTAGCTAGCTTTTACTTTAGGATTCTCATCAGAAATTATGGTACAACAGGTTTTCATTTTTACGTTTCGATAATCTACTGCTTGTATCCGAACATTCATAGGAGCTTTTGCTACAACACTTGCATAGAACATATCAAACATAAAGGTTTGTTTGGCAATAACACTATTGTTTTTGGTGGTGAACGGTAACATTTTTTTCAATAATATTGATTAGAACTAATCATCTCACTCAATTTGGTGGTCTAATCCATTGTTATCAACATGTCAATAGTGATTGATCAAAAAAAAAAAAAAACATGTCAATAGTGAGTTCCATGTAATGTTGGGAGCTACTGCTAATCTAACAAAAACACGAAATCAGATCAACATTTTAGTTGAGATGATTAAGTAATATTATTTTTTGCCCTTTTTTTGAAAGTTAGAATGTTACCATGCCACTTGAAGTAGAATTTATTTTCTTCCTTTTGCTCCTCAATTTTAGGTGTAGAACGTTTGGTTTCGACCAATGTGAAATTGGACACAAAACTTCTATAGCTTTTGACTTTTATAACAATGGAATCAAATAACCCCAATGTTTGGTTAATTTTGCCTCAAAAGTAACCTTGGTGCCAGATTGATGAGTTGCCCTTCTTGTTGGTAACTAAAGCTAGTTTTAGACTTCCGCGAGTTCGAGTTCGGTCATATAGCATTCATGCACTTCCTTTTATTCCATAGGGCCCTCTTCGGCAAGCGAATGGAAAAGCAAGAAAGGAAAGTGTCACATGCCCATATGAAATTTGATAGTACGTCAAATCAGATCTGTCATTGACAAATGGCTTAGTAAAGTAGATACCAAATTGATAGCTTCGTTTTTTATTATTCATGGGGAGGGGGGTCGTGGAAGATTTGGGTTCGAGTCTCAAGCCCCCCTTATGACAGATGCACAGAATACTAACCCAATAGTTTTTATTTTCAGAACAGCCATCCTATAACTACTGCTAAGTAACCAAGTGGGAAAAGTCTTAAACTTTTTTGCATGGAAATAAATCGCTGAGAAAAGTCTCCCGCCACCAACACTTCCGTTTTCACCAAAACAAATTTGGAGGAATTATTTTTTCAGAAAAAAATGTCGGTACCGTACAACCATTATAATTTTTGTGGATTTTTTTTTTTTAATTTGGGGGTTATTTATAACTTTTGAAGATTATTTATAATTTTTATAGATCATTTATAACTTTGTGAATCATTTACAAATTTTGGGGACCATTTATAACTTGAGATTACTTTGGGATCGATCTTAAAATTTTTACAATCGATTCTAGAGTAACTTCAAAAGTTATAAACGATCCCAAATAAAATATAACTTGAACTATAAAAATTATAAAATGATTCCCAAAAGTTTATAATTTTTTTTTTAATGTAAATAAACCAAAAAAATTATGTTATTTTACTTTTTAATCATTACTTAGCTGCTCTTTGGAAGGCTAAGATCAAAATGGCAGAGGGTGTATAACAAAAGTTATACTAACAAACAATAATATATTCTGCATGTTAAGTTTGTGTGTTAAAATCAGACCTTACTGTCAAAGAAATTAAAAAGAATCATCTAAAAATGAGGGAAGGAATGATTCAAAAAAGTCTTAAGAAAAATTCAGAAAAGGCTTCTAAAACACTACTTGAATATCAACATCAGGACAGGACAATACAATTCTAGATCCTCCGCCGAGGCCGAATATCGAGCCATGCCCAACACGTGTTGTGAAGTCACTTGGCTTTCCTCACTTCTTCATGACCTACAAGTGCCTCATTTTCATTGGTGTCAATCCTATCTTCCACGTGCAAACAAAACATATCGAGATCGACTGTCATATCATTCGAGAAAAATTCAAGTAAGACTCATTCATACATCGCACACAACCTACTGATATATTCACGAAGCCGCTTGCTGCAAGCCATTTATCCACAAGTTGGGTGTTCATGACATTCACACTCCAACTCGAAGGTGAGTATTGAGATAGATTTATATAACCCACAGCAGAACAAGATACCCCATATCACTAGGATATATGTATATTTCTTCTTATCTGTTAGTTGTGATTTTTTCGTTATCTTTCCCTTGCAATCATGATCTCAAAGGATGATATATGATCTGCATTTTTTATATATAAACATCAGTTTACAGCAAAAAGAAGAAAAAAATAGTACTCCTTACCTTGTAAAGGTTTTGCCTTCTTAAGGTTAAAGATTCAAGCCTCCTTCTCCCCTTTCCCTTCCCAAAAAGAAGAAAAAAAAAAAACAGCAAAGAGAAAACATTTAAAAATTCATAACAAAAAAAAAGATACAGAGGGTTAGCAACAAAAAGTTTTCTTGACTATACATGTGGTGGGCAAATCTAGTTAGACAAAGAATGTAAAGAACATCCAGAAAAGAAAGCAAAAGGTCTAACATTTGCCTGTGGTCCTTTCATTTATCATGCATTTCACTGTCAAAAACATCATGAAATCCCACTTGGCTCCTGCATTATATGATGATTAAAACAGAAATGTAGTAGAAAGAATAAAAAAAAAAAATTGTACTTTAGTTACTAGATAAGGTAACTTGGGGCCAGGGAAGTTTTACGCCCACTTCACATGGAATTACAGTCCTCTTGATGGGCATGATGCAGAGCATCATCATGCATGGAAGCCACCCATATAGCAAGAGAGATGAAATCCATTGTGTTGTGTTTGAATGGCAATTGGAACAGTTAAATCTACTTAATAAATAGTTCAATACAAATTTAACTATATACGACTTATACTCAACATAGAAACACTACTGTACATTGACCGGGTGTTGGTCGGGCAGGATGGCACACTTCAGTCCAGTTCTATTCTTAAATCAACTCACATCTCAACAGGTATTAAATCGAGGGGTTAAAAGGCTTCAATAGAACTGCAAAGAGGGCTCCTTAGTCATTAGTCCTTGCCCGTTTCTACACTAGGGTTCGAATCTTTCCGTTCTCGAATTCGAACCTTACCATTGCCATATCCTAAAAAAAAATGCAAATAAGAGAATTTACTTTAAAAAGTGCCTCGAGAAATATGGCCACAACCAGAAAAAATAAAAATGCACCCATCCTAAACACCGTTCGAACAAATTTTGTAAGATTACACTGGTGTTAACTAGATTGGGACCAAATAGAGTTACATGATATGGAACAAAATACAAAAACTACTTAACTTACAGTGCCTGTGATAAAAAAATCTATTTTTTTTCAACAAAATTCCTGTTTGAACTCTATGATCTTAGGATAAACATGAGGAAGGGAGGGGGGGAAATATCGCAGCAGCAAATGTTCGTGACAGAAGCTTGGCAATGCAGCATTTCTTGTTACTCGTTAAATCATTTGCTGATGTAGATCAGCGGCCTGCTGAGCTAGCTCCACGACCATGGCCTCATCGAAAAACTTGTTGATGCTCACATCTTCACTCATTCCCTGCCAAACCAAATGCAAAATTCAACAATTTAGCAACCACCAAGGTCTGTCAGCACATAATTATAAAATAATATTCTCGGACTATATTAACAGTTAATCCTTCTATTGCAGGAGGATATTAATGGAGTGCTTGCATTTTGCAGCTGCTCCACCATATTTTGAAACTACTGAGGAAGAGATCATGTTTTCCACAACTTGCAAATGTTAGTAAGAAAATAGACTTTCCAAGGGGTTCTCAAAGAATGTAATCTAAGGCATCTTAGAGCAACTTCCAAATCAAACAGTGCATTTAAGAGAACCAACTTAGTGTTCCTATGACACCTTCATGTTATAAAAAAGGGAAGCATGGGGAGGAAGAGAGGAGACTATACCTTCCTACGCCTTGTCTTCACCATGAACTCACGAGCCAAGTGCTGAATTGGCGCAGGCTCAAGTGGTCGTAGGACTATGCTCTTGTCAAGAGGATCACCAGGAACTATAGCCCAATGATCAAACGCCGAGAGGCAAAAGGCCTGCCCTTGAGTGTGATACCTCAGGTCGGTCTCAAAACCAAATGATTCAATTACAGGTAAAAATGCCTGAAATTCCAATTAGAATACAAGATACCCCAATAAATAGAGACAAAATGAATATTAAAGCAGAAACATACGTATACTAACATGCAGACCATGATAATCTCATTGATTTCCCACAGGTGTTAGATCAACTGGAGATCCAACAAAGAGGAAAGCAAAAAAAACCCAAAGTTTATGCCAATAGCTTCAAAATGGGACTGTTTCTCGTTCAACTATAAAGGGGAAACATGCACTAACAACATATTTTACATTGTCTGAGCAAAATTCTGCTTTGGGAAATGGGCTTCAAGGTCGACTAAAAATAACCGATGTCATCAGCTATCACCATTCTCATGGGAAATTATGAGCAAGTCAGTCAAAATGATCCTATAATGCACTTTGTTGGCAAAATTTAGTAACCAAACCTTAACAATATAGGCTGGAGTCCCTGGTTGAGGAACATCAGCAGTCACATGCCCACGCCTGCGCGACAACACTGTGTAGATAGCAGAGACACAGTCTATGGGGGTTTGAATCTGAAACAGCATCACCACTTTAGTCAGCTATACAACCAATTTGATATGGAAAAAACCAGCGAAGTCCTAGTTTTGAGTTGGGACATCAAATGTCAACATATATCGTACAGTGCAGGAACTTGGATATAAAAAAGCACCTCCAAGAAAGAAAAAATTAGGAGGTGGCCAATTAAGTCCTATTTTTTGAGTTCGCATAGTCAAGTCTCAATCTTTTATCATGCAATCATCCATGTTCAATAACACATTGGACGGAAAAAAAAATACTTGAAGATTTCAATTTGCATTAGCAAACGTCAAACCAAACATCAGTAGAAGTTCATGCATGGCTCTAGGATGCTAACCTAGGAAACTTCGCTAGGAAATGACACCTAGGCAATATGCAGCTTATTCATTTAAAAGAAGTTACAAGACCATTGAGCATCTAACTGTGAAACACCTAAAATCACGTTCTCTTAAACAGATAGCTAAAGAAAGCCATCATATATTTCCTCGAAGTGGTTTCCATATGCAACAGCAAGTAATTACCTCCACATAATATACTGGTTCCATGAGCCGTGGGGTTGCCATAAGGAAAGCTGAATAGGCCACACGTCGAGCTGTTGGAATGATCTGACCAGTTCCACGATGCAATGGCTCAGGTGCAATCTTTGCATCAACTATTTTGAACTTGACATTTCTGATGGGCTCATCACAGAGGGGTCCTTCTCGAGCACCCCATTGGAATCTGTCCAGAATAATTTACTCCATTATATCCGAAGGCAGATAATCAGAACTATGGAGAGCAAAGGCAGGTAAGAAATCTGTTTACCCTTGAACAATGGAATCTTTGACAGCATTCAGCAAGCTCTTGTCAACTTCACTAGACAGTGTGTCATCTAGTAGAATATTAGGTCCCTATAAGCACCACAAATTATTTGAAGTTAGGATTGTGACAAAAGAAATTTATCTACTGGTGCACAAAAAGTCAAAAACATAATAATAATTTTCTTATTGCAGCAATAACAAGCATTTAAATCACCTGCTTATCAGGCCCAAATGCCCATATAGACCGAGCAGCAAGCAGATCCCAGTCATATTTTGTTTGGAAGAAGTCCCCGAGTTTCTTTCGAGGCCAGTCAATGCTTACACCACCATTCTCAATGTCCTCAGAAAGTCCTCTCTCCAATGGCTCAGCAATCTAGATAACAAGATTGAATATTTATACGCCCACAGTAGATTAGTAGTATAATCAATATATGTGGGTCATAAAGAAAGCAGATGTATACCATGGTTATTTTATTTTTCTTGTTGGGCGTTTCAGCAAAACACTTCATTGACGACGATTCAACTACTGTCTCACAGAATGAGACCACTGGGTCCGCCACCTACATTTTATGTGTAGCATAAGAAGCAAAAGCGTGCCACATCAAAGAAAAGTTGGCTCGATAATAGAAATCAACAACTAAAGCAGACAGCAACCAAAAAAAAAGAGACAGAGAGAGAGAGAGAAGAAGTATGAGAATACCTTGACTTCCACTTCTGAATACAACTCCCTCAGGTCCTTCATTATAGAATCCAAGTACAGCTCCCCAGTACCTAAAATAGTGTGTTCCCCGGACTCTTCAACTTTAGTAATTGCTAGAGGATAGCTCTTGCTGATCTTCCTCAGACCCTCCACCATTTTTGGTAGCTCACTTGGATTTAAAGGCTCAGTTGCTGTTTTCACCACTGAAAGGGTATTGAACTGAAGAGGGCGGAATATATAAACATCCTCATCATAATCCAGATTACACAGTGTGGCAGTCTTCATTATTGAAGCATCCACACCTTCAATCAGAACCCAAGAACCAGGAGGAGCCTTGCTTACAGGTATCCTATAACGAGCTTGGTAAACCCATAGTTTTGTTACTTCTTTTACTGTCATATCCTCCTCATCATCTGGTGAATAGCCTTCTCCCAGAACACGTACGGTCTGCCCCGTCATGATTTCACCACTATACACCCTACCAAAGGCATCAAAGACACTGCAATCGGATTTAGGGTACATTTTGGTAACATTAACCATTAGGGGGCCACTAGCATCACAATCTTCCATGGCTTGGTAGATTGTGGAATCCTTAGGCCCAGTATAGATATGCTCAACCTTCCTAGCTGCAGCATCTTTGGCGGATGGGATGTGACGAACCAGCATGTCAGTAAAGCCTGTGGCTGAACCAAAAACTGAGCTACAGGCCAACCTTAGCAAAGGCCTAACATTTAACTTGTAAGCTACATTACTGAGAGTTACACCAAGTTCTGCAAGAGTTACCTCCACACTTTTCTTGTGTTCTCCAATTACTTGGCTATATATTTTGTAAAGAGGTTCAAGCACAAACTGGACAAATGATCTCTCCACTCCGCTGCCAGGTTGTTTCTTCTTAAAAGCCCGAGTATCAGGATCAAAGTAGTAATCACCCCAAAGACGAGATGCAAACTTATTAGCATCAAATGGAATACCATGGAGTTTGACATATAGTTTAGCAAACGATTGCAGAGTGAAGGACCATCCCGCACTGCCACTTGCAAAACACACATTTCCGAGAGCAGGATCAATAACTTGGACATTTCCGGCAGTTGATGAGGCAGCAGTTATGTGGTTATTGATGACTTCCAGGGTATGTCTCAGTTTGTGGTAAGCATCCTTTGGGGGCAACTTAAGTTCAGTGATTAATCTGTCAACCTAGAGAAATATTTAAAAATTGAGTTGATGCAATGGAACAGTACCACAACTTTATGGAAGCTCACAGCTTTATGTGTGTAATTTTAATCACTAAAAGGATTATAAGCATCACCTTGTTCATCACCACCACAATAGGGAGGCGATCCTGGATAGCATGGCGTATAGCCCTCTCTGTATTTACCTGTCCATGACAGAGAAATGAATAAATCATACTATGCAACAGTATAACATTCATGGCCATCTTTATAAACCAAATAATTACATGCAGCAGCTTTACAATAACAACTAACTTTTTAGAAACAATTTGATTCACACATATAACACACAAACAGCCACCACACCATTGTGAATTGTGATACATTCAGTTGGATATAATTTATGCACAATACTGGGAACTTTGAAAAAGCAATACACAAATCATACCACTTAGGAACAAAATTAAAGAATTCTAAGAGTTGACTGCTTCTCAAGACTAGGATCAATTTCAAATCTTAGTGCAATTTTTGGTATAACGTCAGAGGATATTTAATGTGTAATCTTGTTTATGATGACATTAAAACCATTTTGCACCCCTCTTTCCTACTTTTAAGAACGTCACCATAAACATCATCCAAGTACAAAGAAGACAGCAACGAGCTATCAATTTGAATGACTTGACAAAGCAAAAATGAATAATGGATAGAGCAAAAAGGAAAACAATGAGAAACACCTACTGGCATCCATCAACAACACCTAAATGGACATATAACTGCACACATAAAAATACAGACAAGTACCATAAAAATATCGGCAAGGTGGTTCAGGAAAATTTGTGAGCACCTCACGGCCTGCCTGCCTCTCCCTTTGCAGTGAAAGGGGATTGTGTTGTTTGTGTTTGTGTTCGTGTAGTAATTCTATGTAATTATGATGTATACATATAAGAAATGAAACAACAAAAAAGATTGCAAAAATTACCATGACTCCTTCAGCAGCATCCACAATCAATACTGCACCGTCAGCAAGCCTGAGAGCAGCAGTCATTTCATCAGAGAAATTGACATGACCAGGGGTATCCATGATATTACAGAGGTACGATTTCGAATTACTATCCTCAAGAACAAGCGACATAGGAACCGCCTTGATGGATATCCTTCTCTCTTGCTCATCTATCCTAGTATCCGTATATCTCATGTGCTTCTCACTATTCTGATCAAAAGTCGAAATATGGTGAGTTTGCTCAACCAACATATCCATGAAAACGGTCTTCCCATGTTGTACGTGTCCCACTAAGGCCACATTCCGAACCAAAGTAGGATTCGACATAAGACCCAAGAGAAACTGAGTGGACACATATGTAGATGAATCCTTAACCCCCAACTCAAACTTAAGATTCTTGACTGGCTTGATTATCGGCTGCTCGAGCGGTTGCTCGTCTTCATCCATAACCAATGTTTCAACTTCTTCACCATAAACCTCTTCTGCAGTTGGGTAGTACTTTTTATCCTCGGCAAGGACTATTTGATTATCCATATCGACATCATCCATGGTAGTCATCCAACCATTAGATGCACCATGTTCTTGATCACCATCGGATGCAGCCGCCTCGTCCTCAGTCTTGTCAGGGAGGTCCTCATCTTCTTCATCCCTATCACTCTCCTGGTCGGATTCAATTTCAGGTCCGATGTAGTTTCCAAATTCATCGTACAAACTGTCATCCATGATTCTGTCAAATATGCCATATTAGATATTCCATTGATAACATCCTAATTCTTTCTTTTTTACTTATTTAATAACTAGCGATAACCCGTGCCTAAAGGCACTGTGTAATTAAAAAAAATTCGAACATTATTCATGGACACAAAAATCAAACACTGAATATGAAAACGCATTAGGCTCAACCAAATCACCAAATGCCTAAACTGCATCCTTAATATACCCGCACTTTGCATACATGCTCAACAAAGCATTACCTATATAAAGATTCTCGTGAAAATAAATTTCAATGAAGAGACAGAGAAAACTCAGTTACATAAATTTAAACTGAAAATCAATAAAATTAATATGCTTGAAACTATATATATAATTAGAACTCATAGTAGGCCCAGAAAAATTTACTCAAAAGTCAATTCATTGGAATTTGCAAACCTATGACATTAAAAAAATGTCTGTATCTGAAGACACTTTGTTAATCTAAACAAAAAAAAGAGATCGCCAATATTAATCAACGAAATTTTTCGAGCCTGCTCTCTTCAAAGTAGGAGCTTTGGCTTTGGCTTTGAAGCCAATATTTAAGTGCTACCACATTTAAGAGGAGCTTTGGCTTTGAATGTTTCTAATATTCTTTAGAATTCTAGTTATTTCATGAATCATTGCCTCATAGGCAATAGATTTGGCTTTGAATGCATTCTTGATACATGCCCCAATGGCAGAATTCTAATATGTACACGATGCACAATCTTTCATAGCAAGTCTAATCTTTTACCTCTCACCTAAGCATAAAACCAAAGACACGACTGCCCGTCCGAGGCTCAGAGCAATCTCACTATAAAACATTTCAAATATATAGATTTCCAGCATAAACAATTTCAAGCAAAAATTAGAGTGAAAAAACATATGCAAATGAAAAAAAAAAGACTGAACATAGAACCAATTAACTTACAGTATTTCGGTAGAGACAATTTTTGCTTGATAAAGTTCGATTCTCTGTGTAATTCAAGAGTTGATTTTAGGGATAGAAAAATGAGGATACTTCATGCAAATAACATCTTAATTTTAAGAAGAAATTAGAGCACAAAAAAAGAACAAAAAAAAAAGGACCATAGAACCTATTAACTTAGCCTAGTTCGGTAACAATACTTTTTAATTTATCCAGTAACCAATTAACAGTTAGAAGATGCTTGATAAAGTCTCTGTAATTCGAAGAGTTGTGCCATAAAATTCGAAAGCAATTCTCCAAACACAAACACAATGCTTTGGGACACAGAATATATTCAAAAACTAAGAACATAGAAATTGAAGGAGTTGCGAGAGATGGAGATGTGAGTGAGGCAAGAATAAAAGAAGATAGAAGGATAATAGAAAGAAAAGACGTGACAAAGAGGGAGACATGAGAGAGTACAATAGAAGTGAGAGGAGGCAGTAGACATGAGAAATGCACTTGCTCTCTAACAAAGCATTCTAACAAAACTTCAGAAATACAAAGCCAAGTATTCGTGGGCTAATAAATGCACACATCCTATGCAATAAATAATTCATAAACTCAAATTATGCCTTATGAATTAGACACGCAATGTTAGACCACCAAACGTAAAAAAAAAAATCTATAATATAAAACAGAGTCTCATGCATAATTCAAGTCCAAAACCTAAAAAAATTAAGAAAAACAAAAAGTCACCCCAAATTTCAATGACACATGACCTCGTGTCTCGCTTACCTTACACTTATGTAAATATGTGTAGATAATAAGAGGAATCATAGCTTCTCGTAAGTAGATAATAAGAGGAATCATATATGTCCAATATAATTAACCCATTTAATGCAGCAGTCCAAGTAAGTTGATACATTTTTGAGAAAATTAAACTACCATTTTTTCAAGAATCTTGAACTTTGGAAATTAAGGAATTAAAAATAGTCCCACATTGCCAGAAACTCTAATTAAGGAATTATTTCATTTTGCTCTTAAATGCTCCCCCAGACAACTTCTCATCCTGTTTTATTAAAATTGAGATACTTTAAATTAGCAATCACCAAAAAAATTAAGATAATTAGAAACTTTCTATAGAACATATAACAATTTCACCACTTTATAAAGTCTTTGGATCATGAACGATGCATTCTATCACATGGATTACTCAACTTCAAAACCAATCAGTTAATATTCATTTTTCACCTAAATTAACATGTGTCCTATCGCATATATGTGATCCTATCACATGTACCCAATTTTAAATTACATTAAAAAACATTGCAGAGGCATAACAGAATTCAAACTTTTAAGGCAAAACACATAGACTGATGAATAATTTAAGCCATTTAATAGAATTATTTTCAATTCAGGCAGTTGCTTTTGCTTATTTAAGCCAACCAATCTGCAATCAATGAATGAGAAATTGGAAGTTTAAGTCAAAACATTATCTCTTAGACATTTTAGCAAACAACTTGCATGCAAAAAGGCAATAGAACATTAATAACAATTTTCATTGGTTTCAGTTGCATACAAAATGTCATAGGGGGGCTGGTTGTATTCTCAACATGAATTTATAGGAATTGAACTGGGGCTGCATCATGAATTTCAAAACATTTGGCACTATTCATTCCTCCCCTTCCCGCCCATCCAAAAGCTAACCAATTCACTGATAGCAAATTGCATGAAAACCCAACCAATAAATACAATCAAACCATAGGAAGTAAAAAAAAATGCAATCTTATAACAAAAGCCGTTGTTGGACAATGCAAACAAACTCATACTACTATGAGGTGCTACATATACTCAAACAGTTGATCCTTTTGAGGTAAAATTAAAATCCTCCTCACCCAGCAAATCAAACGTATAAAGCCAAATGTTCAGCTTAAAAACAACTTATTTCTTAACAATTTATCCAACACTATACGTTTCCAGAAGTTTAGAACTTAAACCATTCCCTTAACACTTTGGACAATAGTAAGCAGCAGCTAAAAGCATAGTAATCCACATTTTACACCAATTCCTCAAGTCAACCCTCTAACCATTGCTAGGACACCAAAAGACCCAAATCCTGATTTCATCTGTAGTCCCACCCAATATTAATCAAACAAAATGTCCATTGTGGACTGTCCTATCCCGTTGGGCCCTCAAATCCATCCACCACATGTAATGCCCAAAACCCCCAAATAGAGGTGCTCTTGGGAGGAAGATATTCTGCTAGCAGATGGTGAAGGTGTGTGAATTGGTGTATGTGAAGTAGTGCGTGTGTGTGAGAGACAGAGGGAGAGAGAAAAGATGTAGGTGCAAAATAAAAAAAAATAAGGAAAAAAACATATAATGCAGAAGAAAAAAAAAAAAGCATGAGGTCAAGTGAAGAAGTGTTTGTGTGTGTGTGTGAGAGAGAAAGAGAGAGGGGGCGAGAAGAGAGAAACTGATGGTGTATGTGGGTGTGGATGGGTAGGAGAGGGGAGGGGAATTGTGCTCACAGAGGTTGGGTTTGGGGGTGGAGGGGGAGAGGGAGTATTTATGTGTGTGTGAAGCAGGGGACCGAGAGAGAATCTGAGGTGGGGGGTTTAGGGCAGAGAATCTGGGGAGGGGTTGTCTGTGTGTGATGCAGGGGATAGGGAAGAGAGATGAGGGGAGGGGAGGGGAGGGGAGGGGAGGAGAGTACCTTGGTGGTGGCACTATGGCTCTGGCGGTGGTGCTATGGCGCTTCGTGCGCCTATGGCGAGAGTCGAGAGAGAGAGAGACAGAGGGTGGGTGTATGGGTGACGGTGTGCTCGGGGTCGGGGGAGAGAAAGAGAGTGACGGTGAGAAATGGAGGTGATGGGATGGTTTTAAAGTGTATTTGAGATTGTAGGTTGAACTTATTAAAATCGTGCTATTTTATAATATAGATTGCAAGAGCTCAAAATAGGAAACTTAGGATAGAGAAAAATAATTTATTTTGACAAACACTTAAAATCATATCATTCAAAATTTATTTTTTATAAATATTCTAGTATTTAGACGAAGTGTACATAAATTGATCAAAATACATTTAAATGTTGAATTTAACAAAAAAAAATCAGGGATTAATTTACTCCGTCGAGTGGTTGCGTATATCCAGAATTTATTTTTGTTGGTGCTCTCAATATTCAATTAGTTTTAACAAAAGAGATGGATTGAAATAAATTATATAATTTAGTGGAAAAATTAGAACAATTACAATTTCAAGAAACCATTTTGAAACAAAAACTATAGTTCAAGGGCATTTATGCAATTTACCCAATCAAAACTCAATGGTTTTGTGAAGGAAGAAAAAAAGAAAGAGGCAACTTAAGCCTATCAAACTTACCCGGAAAAGCCTGTGAAAACTAGGGTGTAAATCGAGCCTAGAGCAAGCTTTTTTTTTTTTAAATAAAGTTACAAAATTGCTCAAATTCGATTTGTTTAGAACTCGAGATGAATCTAAGCCCGAGTCAAGTTCAAGTAACTCAACTATTTTACATGTAAATTAGACGAGTTTTACAAATTTGAGTTAAGCCTTAAAACAAGCATAAATTGATTGTATGATCATTTTTAACAACTTTACTCTCTGTTCATAGTTTTTAAATTGATTGTAATGTTGATATATCTCTGCACATAGTGCGAAAATACATTTTTGTATGAAAAATGTACATAAAGTTCTAAATTCTTATATTATATTATTGATATTCGAAAAGTAGTAAAAATTAGTATATGTTCTTGTGCCAAAAAAGAGAAGAAAATAGATGACATAATCTAAGTCGTGCGTTCTTTCCCCAATTCAAGATTGGTCCCCTGACCTTCCTATCCTCTATGTGAGGTAGTCCCTCCGGGTTGTCGGAGTTATCGGGCTAACTATTCACTGATTCTAGATTTTCCTTGCTGGACTAGGAAGTCAAAGTCCCCACACCATTCAACGATATGAGATAATCCCGATTCACCCGATCTGCCTTGTAAGCCCGCTAACTCCTACACCATTCTCAGTCGCTCAATATGGACAGTTTACTTCCTCTCTAGTCGCTCTAGTAACGTCTCACTTTTAAACTCTAACTTATAGAAAAACACAATAATGACTCAAATCATTTAAGATCTAACAGCTTATCTTATTACTTACATTTTAACCTTTAAATCACAATAATTTTTTTATTTATATTTAACCTTATAACAAAAGTAAATATTTTAACTACCTACTTATATTTTAACCACAATAAACATTTTAGTCACTCAATTACATTTTATTTTAACAACATTAAAAAAACAGATGCTTAGCATGAGTTCACCCTAGTTCCAACTATCTGATAAATGCAAATATCAAATAACCAGTGCCAGCTAGAAGGTTATTAACTTGGAAACAAAAAAAAAAGGGCAAAAGAAAAAAAGGAGCAATTCACATAAAGTCCTTTGGAAATAACATTTTTGCATATTCCAAGAGGAACATAAGAATGTCCATATAATCCTTTGACCCTGCTACACTAAAAATAGAAAAATGTTTACTGCTATATATGGTTCAAAATTCATGTAGCCGACTCCCAATAATTGGACCAAGGCTCGATTGAGTTGTTGTATACCGCTGCAGATTTATGTCCTATCAAGGAGATTACAGACACTTCGGATCAATTTCTTTAAGTTCTCTCAACCAAAACCATACCACATTATCGGTACTTAAAGCAGGCATACTTACCACCATATTGTACAGGCTAGATAGCCTTGAGAATAATCCCCTCCAGCATGTAAACCATCACTTTTCTAGCTATACAGCCAAATCATTTGCTTCTATCATGCAAAGCTGTCAAAAACCATCATCTTCCAGGAAAATGTAAATAAATAAATAAATGAATCCCATATGATGCTGGTCATATCGTAGCTAAGGATAAAAGTTAAGACAGCTTAAAAGATGAAATGTATATAAAGTATGTACGCCATCTGGTTGAGATTGTTCAGTCAGCATCACCAAGTCCATCACTTCCATCCCCTCTCTTAGATATAGGACTAGGAGCATAATGAGAGTTAGATTTCTTCTTTTGTGAAGCGATTTCAGCATTTTTTCGTAGGACTGCTCCAGGTGATGGGTAAGGGCGCTGCTGAAAAAGAGGACCCTGAAATTTAAAGAACAAGGAAATAAATTAATATGCAGTATGTGAATAATAAACACACACATGCCGCATGCATGTGTTCCGCACGTGGATGCTTGCGTGCAAATGGAAATATGTGTACAACTCATAAGAAACAATGTGATTTTATGTGGACATCCACAAGTGTGAGAAACCCAATGCAAACTCCCAACAGTCTGCAAGTCATATAGGTTGGAAACGTAGCACATGTACTCTACAGCTACAAAATTTGCAACCAAACAACAAATCAACTTGGGGCGGATGGCATCACAATGAGAAGAAAGTAAAACAGAGAATTTGAAAAGGAAAACCTTAAAAAGCACATGAAATTCTAAGCCTGACTTTTACTTTACATTTCTTTGGAATCAATACAGGAAAGATTAAGCAAAAACAAAAAATAAGATTTAGATTATAGTACGATCTCTTAATAGGTTTTCAAGCTATTTCTTTCACAATCACAAATTTGACGAGTGTTCTCCACACTTTTCAAGTGAGATCCAAGGTATTAGTAAATGATTTATGTTCGCAACAGAGACACTTTTTGGAAAAGACCTGATTTCCTATGGAGCCTTGTGTGCCCACTACAACAATCTCAACATGAATATAGCTATTACGCTAATAAAAACTGGTTTCACTTGCATGCCTCTCGATGTATAAGACAACATGCAAACAACCCAAGTAGCTTCACATATATATCAAGAGGAAGCTAAACATATATATTAATTAAAAGGAAGACAATTTACTGTGGCAGTGGTATCCGCAGCTCTTGGCTGTACTCCTTTCAGGCCTACAACCCTGCAAAATCAATAATAGGTTAAATTAGTGGTGAACTACTCAAGCACTAGTTCAGATTACCTAGAAATAATTTAGGTTTTAACACTGGATTAAGACAACATCACCATGCACATGCATTACACATAAATTTGCAGAGCAATTTATCATATTGCTTGAATAAAAATATATAGCTCATACCAGCCTCCACGGGGAGCATCTGAATAGGAGCTTGGATCCATGGGATCCAACTCGTCCTCTTCAGTGTTGGCTCGTTTCCTGCTGTCTCGTTTATTGCCTTTTCCAATCGGGGGTTTAAAATTGGACCTATAGACACAAATACCAATCAATTATGTCAATATAAAACTCTAAATAATTTTCAACTATTCCAGGTATTATTTCCCCTTTTCTTAAGCAGACCTATAGGCTGGACACGCCATAATCTCCCCCAGCCCTCAATTCATCTGTCTCCCAGATTTGAAATTGGGCCAATGCTGACGAATGCGGTGCTACTTTGAACTGAACCAGAATTATCTTCAAATATGTAAGACGCAATAATGTTTATGAGTATTCTTTTGTTCATGAACATGGGTATAAGGAGAACAAATGGCACTCAATTTCATCATAAAGGAAATGAGGGATTCAACTGAAGCAGCCTTCTTTTACAAAAGAGATTGTTGATATGTCCAACAAATCAGTTTGAGCAACTTAATGAATTCCCAGATAAGTAAATTATGACTCCATGCTCAATTCAACAGGAGATTTGTTACAGCAGGTCTTCTAACTTTATCCCACCTACTCTTTTTTCAGTTGTCTTTCTCCCCTTGCCTCTACTTTTGTTAGTTAGAATTTATTTCTTGTTTGTCTTTAAAAGATGAAGATATCATCATTTGTTATCTTACACCATCCCCTCTTAATATTTTTATTTATGTTTTAGACGAGTCACAGACTTGGAATACATGCTCAATCTTCCACAGCCTTAAGGTCCTCCTCCAAAGCAGAAGAATCCATGCAAACTTAAATTTCAATTGCCAACATGCTCCAATCCCATGGGATGGAGTCACTTCCTTCCCATGTGCATCTTAACAGAAAAGACAATTTTTTACTAGCATTGTGCCAACACTAAGAAGTCAAAAGAAAACTTCAGCTTCAAGGGAAGGAAGGATACCTATGCTTGGAAAACCTTTTGTCTGAATCTTCTCTGGTACTTGCAGCATTGGTGATCTGTTGCTGGTTTGCCACACTAGCTGACAAGTATTGGCCTTGAGGAAGGTTGAGAACTCTATATCCACAATAAAGTTTAATCAATTTTATAATCAATATAATTTTGTAAATAGCAATGATAATGATGATTAATATAATGAATATTGATGATGATAATTGAAAACAAAATAACGACAATGAGAGTGGCAAACACTGTGGGATAATTTCGGTTAAATCAATTCACACATGAAATTCACTTAGGAGTAAAGACACATGAATGAACATATTTAACCGATAGTCAATTCCCCAAATGCTTGATTTTCTTTATTTTTCCTCTTTGATAAGCATCACATTGTACACTCAGAAAATACCAACCATGCCCAAAGTTGAAATTGTTCTCGTCAACATTGGGTTCACTAGCAGGTTAGCAAACATTAGAACAAAAGATATAGTGTAAACTTCCAGCCAAAGATTAGATCTGATACAGAAGGAAGAAACCACACCGTGTGCAATGATTGCAATAACCCCACGACTGCACAAGGCCTAATCCCCAACCATGACATTGCATGCATTTCTGAAGCACATACGGCTGACAAGACCCATTTCCATTAGCTGTATTCCTGGAAACCATGCTGTCATAATGGTGTGAGGCAAGCTGCTGTGATGAATTAGGGTGCTCCCACTGTGATACTTGTGTCTTTGTGTTGTAGTAATACTTTTGACCTGTAAAGACAAATCGTTCAAGAGACAAAAGAAAGGTAGACAACTAGTTTAACCATGAAGCCTTCCATTCGAAAAATGATAATGTGTGTTCTTTGCTTTTCTCTTATTTATTAAGAAAATGGGCTAAAAAAATTGTCTATATGGCATACCCGTTGTTTCATCTGTTGCCTCTTGCCAATCTTCAGAAACAGATAAAGGTGATGGGGGCACCAAGATAGAAGCAGCCTCAGCAGGTCTTTCCCACTGGCTTTTCCCCGTTTTTTCATTATAATAGTACAGAGCACCACTTGCAGGGTCTGTAGCCTTAAGCTGCATGGATATATCATTAAAAATAACAGCAGCATAAAAAATAGACGAAGAGGTAAATTATGTAAATAGAAGGAAGACTTGGGATGAGCTATTATGTAAGCAGTAAGCACATATGGCTGACAAGCCCCAATTCCATTACCTGAAACTACAATAAGAACTACATGCCAGATTTGAGAACAGATTCATACTTTTTAAAACTTCAAATATTTCAATAGTATCTCCAAGACTCCAACATTTAAGCTTTCCCTATGTATTCAAATAGATTACAAGTTTCACAAGGCTTTGGGCTATATAACATTTAAGATATAGCGTCTCATTGCAACTGAGGCAAGCAAATTCCTGGAAATCCCAATAGGGTGTCTTCCTTGAGTTCAGTATCAATGCAAGGTTGAATATGTGAAAAACAGGCAATTACCAAGCTTAGTTTTAACGACTACTGGGATCCATCTTCAGCATTTGGGTCTTGGTGTTGGTTAACCCGAAGGCCATCATGTGACTTCCCATAGCCCTAGTCCATATTCTTTTCAGCCTTCCTTTTGTCCTTTTGGCACCTTCAACTTAAATTAATTTACTTCAATCTAGAATATTAGATTATTTACATGCAGTCTTAATCTCCAGCTTTATTGACACAAGGTGTAGGTCGCATACTCGAAGCCCAGGGGAGCAACACAGTTTGGGCTCGGCCAGTACATGCCCCAAGACAGAAATCAAACCGAACCATGTCAATCCTCGAATCCTAAGAGCAAAAAAAACTCTACATAAACCTAACCAAACCAAACTAAGCTTTATTCAACACACTTCTTCGACACTAGTTCAAAAAATATAAAAATCCTTCCCATCCAAAGTAAAAAAAAAAAAAACTCGAGGATTGGTTAAGGCACTTGTTTGGCGGAGATGGCATGCAGATGTTAGAAAGACGACTCATCCAATTATTTCCAGCTTTTTAAACTTGATCCAAATAATTTTGCATTTCCAAATAAAAAAGCAGAACTAAGAATAAAGCATATTCAACAGCCACATGTTAAGATACTAAAATTTGCCATTCACTCATAATGCCTATTACAACTGGTCTAGAATCCACAGATTCTTTCCAGCATTTCCAATCTAACATAACAAACAAGGTTCAGAGGTTGAAGTTCAGCCCAATAGCTTTGAGATTCTGGGTTCGAATTTGAGGACAGTCCCTGTGTATACGCCTCCCAGACCTCCACTAATGGGACTAAATTGGGTTGTACCTTTAATTCCAATCAAATATAATGAAATAACAACAGACAATAAGTGAATAGCAACTAATACTCACCCATCCTGCAGGCACTTTTCCAGTAGCAATGGTTTCAGATGATACAGTCTCCGACCTCTGGAAAGCAAGGTTTGAAGGAACTATCAACAGTCTAATCAAGGAAGAAAGATTGAAAAACAAACAGACAAATAAAACAACATGGTTAAAGTTGAGAAGTGAAAAATGAGATTCAAAGGATTGTAAAGCAAAAATAAGGCGACAATTGACAATATAGAGGGCTCATGGGTTTATGATATTATATGTCAAGAGTTACCCAAATTATTTTTTACCCATATTTAGGTATCACGTAACAAGTTTATGATCAAAAATCATCAACAATTTAGATGTTGTCTG
Source organism: Ilex aquifolium (assembly GCA_951799425.1). Lineage (NCBI taxonomy): Eukaryota > Viridiplantae > Streptophyta > Magnoliopsida > Aquifoliales > Aquifoliaceae > Ilex > Ilex aquifolium. The sequence goes on from OX637402.1 coordinate 24,317,056, forward strand.
CTCGAGGGACCACATATAAACATATTTAATATTTCAGGGACCAAAATGATACAATTGAAATATTGGAGACCAAAATGAGACAAACTCTATACTTTGGGGACCTCCAGTGTAATTAACCCTTTAAATAATTAGTATTGTAGGGTAATATTGTAATTACCCATAATGTCAATCTATTATACATGAGAGGTGTAAGGCAACACATCCTACATAGAACATTATTTCACAATCTCTTTCTTTCTCTCATCTTTCTCCTCCTCTTTCTCTTCCTCTTTCTATTTCCTAAACCCTAATCCTCAATATTCGAGCTTTAACTTAGTATAATTCAAGAAAAGGGCCAACCATGAAGATTTAGTTTCTGAAGACCTATAACATAAAAGTAGTTGGACTAAGGGAGAAGATGAGACATATAAAGGATCAGTAAGAGATCCACTTGCATTGTGAGAGATAGGTGGATCCTCTTTGGTTGAGTGATCCTTTAGAATTCCCCTTGCTCTCAACTTCTGCATTAGGTATTCAGGCAACTCTTTAGCCACGGGTTTTAGTTCAGACTCCCCACCAAGCTCCGTATTTTTTTGACCTGTATCATGACCAGAAATGTCAGATTTCCCCAAAGTACAAAAACAAATCATACAAAAGATACTTCAGCATTAGGTAGTCTTACTAGTGGCAACGATATTATGCTTTGACATGCCATAATAAGCACCTCCACCTGGTACACCATATCCATTTCCAATTTCCACATGACCTGACATGCAAGCAAAGGCTTAGCGTTTATTCCCATAGAGTGATTTGACATTCTTCTTTTTCCTTTTTTCACTTAGTTTTTTGCCATGTGACTTTCACTAAAATGTGCCAAAAAATGGGGCACAGCCCATGTAACCCCATTGTCCACAAAAGAGCTTACAAAATGATACAATCTTTACTCAACTTATCAAAATTTGAGCCTACAAGCTTTCTGTTACATTTGCACGCCATAAACCTAGTGTAGGCCACACTCATTTAAGCACTGAAGTATTCTAAACTAGGGACGCATCAAAATCTTATAAACAAACCATTCCAACTATGTGATCTCATAAGCCAATCACTACAGTACCATGTTTTAGCGTAAACAGCGTAATACCAAACCGTTTTAACAATGAATAGAGGGAACTTTTACAGTAAGGAACTTACAAGATTTGAGCAGAATGTTGATAAACATAAAGAAGTTCATTTCCCAAAAAAAATAAGTGCTTCTTTTTACTCCTCTTTTCATGTACTGGGTTATTAAAATGGACAATGAAGCATGCTCCTAACAGAGCCATGACATTTATCTCAAAAATGGGTCCCCCCCCCAAAAAAAAAATAATAATAATAATAATAAATAAATAAAACAATCCAAAAATCCTGGCCCTACCCATAGGATTGAAAATGGTTGCAGGTTCAAACTTGCTATTTCATCACACAATGTATCTTTCTATTGAGTGAAATAAATAGGTATAGAAAATGATGAAATCTGAGGTGAAACAGAACTTTTTTTAAAAGAAACTGCATCAAGGAAGTTCAGATATGGTCTTCAATCTTCAATAGCCTATTGACTAGGAGGCCACTCAAGCGAAATTTGATTATCGAAAGAACGAGTACACCAGCTGGCATAATGACTAGCATGGATCAGGCGGCCCTGCCCTAAATAATAGTGCCTGTGCCAAACATATTTTCCCATGGGCTTTTGGGTCCATGCACAGTTATAATGCCAATAAATACATACATATACATTTCTTGCAAATTTCCTTCAATTTTTACATATAAAAACAAAAGAAGTATATATTCTACTTCAACAATTTTACCCAAATCCAATCAATGGATGAAGGGCTGGGCCAGGACCAGAGAATATGGCACGATGAGCTGGACCTTTTTTGGCCCAGCCAGGCCCATGCTCAGCCCTGCTTTGCATCATTAATGAACATGTATTCAAACCCTAGGAAAGGAGGGGTTGAATTATTTAGATCTTTAGTTTTTCTTTTTCAAAACAATTGTTACTTTTCATTTCTAGGAGATGAGCAGTACCCCTCTACTGCACTGCTTCTTCTCTACTAATAAATTACTAATGAAACATCAAAATAACTTCCCATCGGCATATCATCATAGAAAATAGCTGTTCGCCACATCTGTGCAGAATATATGAGGGGGATGTGGATAGTTTAATGTTTAAATGAAACTAATGTACCAACCTTCTGCCGGAAAGGTAGACTTGCTGTGTTTTGAGGCCATTTGGGCACGATGATCCGTGGTCATCTTCAGGAGATGCTCCTGTATATACTCAAAGCTTGAATTCACATATTCATATATGAGAATGAAAGATGATATGCTATGAGTCCTCACACGAAGTGGCTCCTGAAAAAAGGAAAAGATTCGAAGAAGTCCAGGGAGACAAAATTACATACCTTTAAAGCATTCGGGTCATGACGTCCAGAGAAAATGTCTGCACTATCCTCAGGAGTCCCATTCGCATCTCTTGCTTCCCTGAATTAACACATATGCAGGTATATCAGAACCACCTTGTAGCTTCAACATTTACCAGTCAATTATTCACTAAAAGTAAATCAAACAAACCTTTGACTATGAATAATTTTTTGGGTGGCAATTTCCTGTAAGTTACAGACAAAGACATTTCAATTGCATCAATTAGAAAGGGGGAAAATGGAATATGTAGCGGAGCCTATTCTTTAAAAGACTTACTTGTTCCTGCAGCACAACATTTTGGGCGGCAGATTCAATATCATTGACCCTTCCTGATCCCTGCTGAGAACCATTAGATTCTGTTTGGGGCTGCATTATACCATGGACAACCCCTGCTGAGATCACTGCAACAGGAAAGAGGTTATTCCCAGCATTGCGAGCATGGTAGTCAGAACTAATGTAGTTCTGAAGTGGTTGAGGATCAGGCTGGGCAGATGGAATCCCAAAAGGAGGAGACTGATTGACTTCATCACCCATAAGCTTCATATATTACATATGACCATAAATCTCTAGTAATTCCAAAATAAAAAATGTCAAAGTCGATATAGCTGGAATGTCAACAGTAATGACAGGAACAGGAAGCAGGCAATGCCTGCATAAAAGTCCATCTTCAAATAGTAAGTCTACATATAAAACCCCATTTTGGCATCATATACTGTACTTGGTACACAGAGAGCCTCTGCATACAAATTACTGTGACAAGCTCAAACATTCACTATTAGAGATAACCAATTTTTTCGTAGAATTTACATCTAGTTCCTCAACTAGACATGAATGTGGATGTTGACCCTGATAGAAAAAGACACAGATTTAGAGACCGCATGCACAAAAATTGTAAAGGAGAAACTTATCTCTTGAATTTTCTAGGTCAACAGACACTGTTATTAGGGGTGTTAATCGAGCTGAATTCGAACCTAATTCAAGCTTAATTTACACATAAACGAGCTGACTCATTTGACTATTTACACATAAACGAGCCTTAAAAAATGTTCAAGCTTGGCTTGATTAACAGCCCTAACTGTTATACTAAACACAAGAACAGAAACATGATGTCAGAATCTTGAATCTTACACACGTAATTGGAGCAATGCTTTGTTGATTGATTTGAAGACTAGAAGGTAAGAACTTGACCACAATTTGATCATATCACTTAACTTAAAGCCACATACTTCAGGTATAAATCGAGCAAAGTTGACTCGAGCTCAACTCAGTTTCTGGCTTGCTCAAATTAGCTCGTGAAAAAACAAACTGTAGGTTTGTCATAAAGTAGGCCAATCATAAGTAACTGCCTGGTTAACTCATTAGGCTTTGCTGGTGAGCACATCTATAGTGTTTGTCATTGATTAAGTAGCTAAGTAAATGACTGATAACATTTTTGACTTGTGTGGTAGGTGGTCAACGAGAATATCAGGATAAAACCACAGCTGTATCACTTCAGATACACCGTTACTGATTTTCTAAAAGCTGCATAATCTGACTCGAAAAGGCCGTCTTCTTTACCTGTGCAACAACGTCAGACTTATAGGGACTAAAAGGTCCTTGACTTTGCAGTGGCGGACTGAAATTTGCTTGCATCTTAAATTTAATGACTATAGAAACCTCAACTTTGTAAAGGAATGAAGCCAAGTAAGTCAAGCAGAACACTGCTATATATCCTACAATCCAAGGTCAAGCAGTGTTCAATAATATTGGGCCGAGGTCAAGCTTCACTGATGTTCTACTGAGCTAAGCTTGCACAGGCAGGTAGTCGACTCAGCTTAGCCCATTAAACCCCTAATCAGAGACTTGTATGAGTTGTCTCAGGGACATTTTCAGAGACCCTCTGTCCCCTGCAACATTCAGACAAGGCCGCTCTTTTAACATGATTTACACCTGTTAACCAATTTTTTCCTGCCTTATATACCATTCATGCTAACTCAAACAGCATGTTTGGACTAGGCATTCCAAAAGTCACTCTCTTTTATTTTTGTTGAAAAAAAATTCCTCTCCATATGCAAATTCCAATAATTCATACTTTCAAACAAAGCAAATTTTATCTCATTCTGATTTTAGATTCCTAAGGTTTTAATTGCTAGAGAGGATTCTCAGCCTACTTACCCCCACAACCCCACCCCCAAACCTTCTTCAACCTTTGTAGTCTCTAATCAGTCATGTTTCCACCTCTATCTCCACTTTCTCTCTCTACATTTCCTCTCTCACCGTCTAAAGGTGTCACATACATACACAAGCTTTTTAATCTCCAAAAGCAGCTTAACTACTAAAATATGATCCTCTCTTCTATTTATTATCATGCTTTATATCAAAACATTCTCCTTTCTTAAATTCTCAACGCATGGCAGCCACAGTTCGCAATCCATCTTCGGACCAGGTAACCAACTCACATGGATGAAAAACCAAGCATGAAGCTCAAAATATCAACCCAATAAGGGAAAACGTAATCTATCTATAAATTTTTAACAAACAATTTAGAGATGAGAGGGCTTGGGACATAGTTGTTAAATCGCGATTCGTATCGTGAATCGGAATCCTAAATTTGAGAATCGTCAATCGTATCGAATCGTCAATCGTAAAATTCGACACAAAATTTGAACAAAAATAAAAACTAATATTACATATTTAAAATAGACAAAATATTGAATATTGAACATTATTGCATTCTAAAAATAATCAATTGACATAATCACATCGTCCAAATGGAAAGACGCTAGCCTTTTGTTTCTTTTTCATCTTTTGCTTAACTATTTTCAAATTTAACAATTTGAAAAAAAAATTCATTAAAGAACCATGGTTATTCAAGAATCAAAATAGTGACACCCAGTATAGATTAGGTTGAATGGAAAAACAACAAATAAAAAAATTGATTGGGAGAAAACATACTAGCAAACATATTGAAACAAAAAATTAGAACCTAACAAACTACTCATGAAAAAATTGAGAGCAACAATCAACTGATGATTCGAGAGCGTTAGCCGTGACCTTTAACTTTAGACAACCCAAGGCGAGCTTTAGACGACGTCAGAGAGAGATAACGAGCAAAGAGGTTGAGTTTTTTTAGGGCGTGGGTTCCTCTATAAACAAAACGACGACGTTTTACTATTTAGCAAACAAAACGACATCGTTTTGCCAAAAAATTGGGTTTTAAAAAAAAGTGATTGAATCGTACGATACGTGAGATACGAATCGAATCATATGAATCGTACGATTCAGGCGCGATTCAACTTTAAAACGATTCTCATATAAGATACGAATCGTTTTGTACCTGTATCGAACTGAATCGTACGAATCGAATCGCGAATCGTACAATTTTGATAACTATGGCTTGGGAAGCCTTACCTACTCATAATCTAATTTATTAGAATTTAAAATTTTTTAGTTCAAAACCTAAGACTCCCTCCAATATATTCTACCATGTGTCATTTGTAATTACCCCTCAACTCCTCAATAACTAGCCCTGTTTTTTAAAATTTATTAAAAAAATTAAATTTTATCACCTAAAAACTTTTTATAATTGTTTATCTAACTTCTCAATTGATAAAAAAGACACCAATCATAATCCCGTACATCGCACGGGGCAGACTGCTAGTGGATAATTATGAAGCAGCCTGCTCTTTTGACAATTAGAAAGCGCCTAAACCACCCAAACCTCAACTATTCAGACTATTTCCAAATTGAGCAGGGCCCAAATTTTACAATCATTTTCCTATTTCAAATTGTATACATTTAAATTCTTTATATAATTATGTGTGTGTGTGTGTGTGTGTGTGTGTGTGTGTGTGTGTGTTCTAAGGCACAATAATTCGATTGGCAGAGAAGAGAACATATTCTATTATAATCAAACATCCAAAATTCTCATCCACACAGCGTCTAAGGCCTTCAAAATCATGACACTGTTCGAAGTATATTAGCTGCTCATAAAAAAAAAATAGAATATCTGTGAAGCCTAATGAAGTATAAATATGAAACGCGAAGTAACAGACCTGGAGGAGGAATTTAAAGGTAGAAGATGTTTCGATGGGAGAATTTTCCCGGAAAATAGGCGAGAAAATTGTTGAGAAGGAAAGATGATGGCACTCCAAGCGATTTCTGGTTGATTTCTTTGGCCGAAGAAACTAGCAGTTCCCAGTTAGGAGGCGGTCAAGTGGTTCGAACCAGTGTCCAGAAGCGCGAAGAGTGAAAGGGGGGGGGGCGGTTATTTCTTCCTTCATTTTTCGTTTGCATATATTGCACTGTTATGCCCAAATTTAATAGAAAGACTTGAGACGAAATTAATAATTTAAGAATTTAAGGATTATTTTAAAATAAAAGACAAAGTTTGAGGATGGATTATAATATTTACCCTTTTTAAAATAACAAAAACCCTCATAAAGAGATTTTAGTTGAATAATCACTTATTTAGCAAATTTACCAAAAAAAAACAAAACAACTTATTTAACCAAAAAGTATTACGATACTTTTTAACTCTATTTTGCCCAATAAAAACACACCAAGTGTGCATTTATTTTGCTTTATTATTTTTTCAATCATTGATTATAGATCATTTAATTAAAAATAAACTGGTTAGATCATTTTTCAGCATAGAACCGCATAAGTAACATAATTTTACCCTATTTAACATAGTCATAATTTTGATAAATAAAACAAGGAAAGATGATTAAGATGAAGTCCCAAAGAAGAGACCAAATCTGTTAATTTTTGAAATAGTGTCGTAACCATGTATAGTTAGAACATCTCCAATAATACTCTATTTAAAAAAAAAACACAACTATTTCTTGACATTAAAGATTTCTATAGAAAAATAACTTGGTATATATGTCTTTATCTCGGAATTGATCAAAATCAAATCAATACAGCAAAGAGAGAGAGGGGCACCTATGAATAGACCTATCAATAGATCAGATTTTGATCCAAATTCGATCAACTGGATATAAATTAATAATTTTTTCCAATTATCTAAATTCGGATTGTTATTGTTATATTTAATGGATTTGGATTTATAAATCCGACCCGTTAACAACCCGATCCGAATTGTATATATACCTTATATTTTTATATTTTATATTCTATGAGTTTATATCAAAGGACATCTTTTCATCTCCCACTTTTTTTCCCACTATCTTCTTATGTATTTATAATTAAAATTTAAGTTGACATATTTAGTTTATGTTGCTTGTTAAGGTTTCAAATGAGTAAAAATTATAATTTTTTTCTCGTACGGAGTTAAATTTGTTACAATTTATGAGATATTTGTAAGTTAATTTTACTTTATATATAAACGGATCGGATCAAATTTTTGGACCGGATATTCAAAAATTCATGAATTCAGATATAAATTAAAATTTTCAAATCCATTGGATAATTGAATCGGATTGAATCACGTAAATTATAAAATCGAATATGACAAAATCTGATTCATATCTGATCCGTTGACAGGCCAACCTACGAGGTTCCCCACACCTTAACGGGTGACCCACCCACGACCACGCAGTGACATGCCCCCTCCTCCTCCGCCACCAACTTCTATCAAAAGTAGTTTTTCTACCTACCTTCAGACACATTGGCAACACAAAAACTTTAACCAACGCGAAACAAGAAACTGTACAAGGCTCTAGCTGAAAGCAATTTTGTTCCCATAAAAGCATAACTTCATATATTGAGTAGTGCTTAATGAATGGCTTGTTCTTTTTTCCTGCCTGAACATTACAATGATACTGCAATCCCTACCACTTACTATTGATGATAACAAGGGAAGAAAATGGCAGAGAAATATAATTACAAAACTAAGAGAACGATCAGTAGGTCACGTAGAATAGAGCCGCCAAAAAGGAAACAAAATAGAACACGGGTTGTGTTACATAAAGGGACAGCCGAAATGCACAGAGGCTTCTACTACTGTGGAAATGAGAGGATCAAATGTGGGCAGTTATATCCCGCATGCGAAGTGGCTGTTTCCGGAAAGTCTCCTTAATTTCCTAACTAAGCTGTACAATGTCACCTATGCTGTTCAACGCTTGAAAGAGCAGCCGACTGAAGGTTTGCAATTTGGACAGGACCAGCAACCTGCCTATGCGACTTGTGTTTTTCCTCTCCCTGAACTGAAGTCAACTTATCTGGACGGAAGTGAGCTTCACTTAACTCCGATTCTGGTTTCCGCTTTACCTTCTTTTTTGTCAATGCATCTGTTGTCCTCGTGTCGTTGGAATTACTGGAACTTCCCTTAACCTTCTCTTGTTTGTGCCGGTCTATGCTAGAACCATTCATAATTGTAATGGGCATTTGCGCAACTGTATTTGCTGATGTTGCATTGGGAACTGGCCTGTTGAGTGAAGTTAGACCATGAATATTTGAATCATGAATCAACTGCTCTTGCATATATTGTGGCTGAGCAATTGGCCTAGCTTCAACTAGAGCAGTCTCCTCTGTCTTTGGTATCAACATCTTCTTCCTCTTGATTTTCTCCTGATCCTGAATATTAAAACATTTAGAAAAATAGAGCAGATTATGTGAAGCACTAGTCTTGGAGCAGTCAAACTTGCAGGTTACATATAAAAGCATTTGCACAGCAATATAAAGATAAACAATTACTACACCTGTTCCCAGATTCTATGCTTTTATGTTATCACTCAAAACTAGTAGCTGGCCCATTTTTGCATGGGATATAATCTGAAACTCCAACAACCTATAATCTGTGTAACCAAGTGATGATGCCCAACCCTTCAAACCCTTCTCTTTACAGAAAAGGAAACCAAATAGCGAATAGACTTGCAAATTATAGCATCACCTCTGCAGAATTTTCTTGGTGGTACTCTCCTCCAGAATTTTAACGTCACTAGTTAATAGAGTTAGAAGCAACATGATCCATGTGTGCAACTCAGATAGCAGTCTAGTATAGGAGAGTTCAGGAAGAACAAGAGCCTTAACTCTAACATCCGTACCTTATGCCGGCTGTAAAATACCCTCCTCCTATCTTTTGCCCTACATATAGCTCGTTTAATGCCATGGTTGTCCATGAATCCACTCGGCCACAATGCTGCAAGCTGCACCAAAAATGTCACAAAGAACAACTTAACAAGGCAAGAGTTCCGGGAAAAATAGAATAAAGTTTCTAATTTGCCACAACACTGATTAAAAAAGGAAGAAAGATAAAAAAAAAAAAAAAAAACCCTGGTACACAACTATTTCAATAGAGTTTTCATCTTAAAAGAACAGCACCAAAATAAAATATACACTCTTTCAGTCCTATAACGGCTTTTTTTGTAAAACAAGAAAAAGAAAAAGCTGTTGCCAAAAGGCCCAAACTGTTTTAGGTTCTTTCGAGGATCTTGCTGAAAGTTTCCACATGAAAGAAATACCATGAAAGCAGGCAAATAATTCAAAATAGCCCTTCTCCCAAAATAAAGGAAAGCAAGTGCAAGCCAAGTACCTCTGCATACAACTTTCTGACCTGTGGACCTGCATCTTCTTCCAGCCCCTGGAAACCAGAACACAAATAACAACTAAGATCCGCTATGAAAAAAATACTCCCACAAACCAAAAACTTGAATATTTGATAACAGTCAGTACATCAACATAAAGGTCATAGAGGTCGCATATCTTGTCCTCCAAAGCATCATCCATGCTAAACTTTCTTTTAAGGACTTCTTTTCCTTTTGTTTCAATTTCTTGAAAATCATCTGATGCTCCAGCTTGTTCCTCAAGTATCTGACAAAACACATCAGACATTTGGTATCAATCAAGACACATCAAATTTGAATTATACAAACTGTGTGTCATCGGTATGGTGCACAAGCATCACCAGGAAACAGAAAACATTCTCGAGATCACTGTTTCCAATTTTAAAAAAAAATACAAAATGAAGCAAACTTATTCCTCAGACAAGGCGTAAATAGCATACAACTGAAAAGACACTTGATGCCAGGGTGGGGAGAAAGGAGGGATAGGGGTGAGAAAGAGATTCTTTCAAAGAGTACCTTGGACTTCATAAGGGGAACACACACTTTAATCATCTCGACAACATCCTTTTTTATCTGCTGAAACCTGTCATCTTTCTCCTGTTTTGCTGACAATCCCATATTAACCATGACTTTTAAGTTTCTCTGTAAAAAAACATGGAGATATTGTTTTGGTCAGGGACAATACAGAGTTTAGCAAGAGAGTGACAACAGGAAAGGAAAGATAAAAAAGTAAAATTTGTATGTGTTTGTTTAGCAAGATTATGGTAGACAGTGAGACAAAGATTCCCTTTCAACCCAAATAAGCTTGTAGCATTCACTTTTAATTCCCTTCAAAATGTACATGCCCAAAGAGTCCTCCACCCAACTTTTTCTTATCTCTGAACTGGAATTCCATATTATCTAGGAGTCCTTACACATTTACATTTTTCCTCCAATGAAGCAAAAAGCACCCAAATGCCTAGACTATGGTAGTTTTATAAAGTTTTTTAACTACTTTTTAGAAATATTTTCATCATAACCAAACGTATGCAAGAAAGTACATTTCCATTTCATATTCCTTTCTTTCATTTCACTTTCTACTATTTTCACTTTCTATCACTTTTTTCTTTATAATCAAATGAACCCATAGAGTAAACAAACTTACCTCGCATTTGACACAATGGAAATCTTAAAATTTAACAGGAATTATATGTGAAAATCTAGGACGAATCATAGCAACTTTTACCAAACGGTCAATGACGCATATAATTATGGAATATGTAATGCTCTATTTTTTAATTTTTTTTCCTTTTCGGTGAACAGCGACGAAGCTTTGCCCAAGATAGACCTTGTTGACCATTCTTAAATATGAGCAGATGTTCTGTAATATCATATATGGACCAAGAGAAATACAGAACCATTGATCATGATTATCGGAGCAAAGTTTCAATTTGTTCAACAAAGCCAGATGTGGCAAAGGCAAGTTGTTTGGTTTGGAAAAATATATAGGAAACTTATCTTGCTACTTGACACAATTAAAATTGGGTTTTGCAGTTTACTGGACAAAAGGTCCTGAGAAATTTGGAGCGTGTAGATTGAGTCTATAGGTGTTTTAATGATTTCAAGTACGGTTCTCCATAGAGGGAAAATTTGAAAAGCAAAGCAACAAGATTTGATGAGTCACATGCCAATTCTTCATCGAAAGGAGGTACCTTCAATGTTCTAACTTGTACCAAGTGGCCAACAATACTCATCAGACGATTAATCAACTCCTGTGATATATTTCCATGGCTTGCCTGCTGCAACCACCCAAAGTATAAAGGTTAAACTCTCAAGAGTCAATAGACTTCAAAGTCATCTATCTCTGTCGGTTTTTTTTGTTTTGGGGGGGGGGGGGGGGGGGGGGGGGGGAGAGGGGGTGTGAGGGATGGAAAACATGAGTGCAGAAATAATTTGTTTGAGAATAGAAATGAAAATAAATAGTTATAGTAATCAATATATAAGCATACCGCTAGTCTAGCAACTTTAGCCAGCTTCTGCTTCATTTCAGGTGACAATCTCCTTTTGACAGCCTGACACGAAATATCAGCATCTGGAACCTCCATAGTTGGCGGTCTCGCTGTTATGTTTTCACATAAATGAGAATTTAATCAATATCCTATATTGATTAAATTGTCATTAATGAAGATTATAATTGTCAGGACAGTATTCTAACATACATTCAGCAACCATCTTCTCTAGCTCCCTAATGGATTTTTCAAGCATCCCACTTTTTGATCTTACACTAGAACCTTCCTTCCTCTGCATAAGTGGGGCCTTCTGCATAATTTAAGGTACGACATCAAAATGGAATAGTGACAGTGGTAACAATCAAAATATACAGCAAAATATAACTACTTATATTGTCTTGATAAGAAACAAACTGAAGAACATTTGAAATGCAGTAAATGTAACACTCGCTGTTGATACAGCAGTTATCATTCATCACCAACATATTAGAGAAATCGATTGAAAAACATGAAAAAGAAAAAGATTGCAAAGATTCAGTGTATAATTTTTCATGCACCAGAATACAACACTAAACAATTTCCAATACAGCCTTCAACTTGTACAAAGTCTAGAGTCTCTAGATGGGTCCACATAGTGAACTGCCAAAATAAATGGCCCAAAAGGGCCAAAACACTTGGTAAAGGAGCTGCTGCCAAAAAGGACCAAAACACTCAGTAAAGGAGCTTCTTTATGCATATGGCATTTGGAACTCCTCCTTTAGTCCCCTAAAATCACCTGCATTCTATTGTCATAAGACCTTTACACAATCTTTTTGTAGCCACTCAAAGTAAACTTATACAATATCTTTACACAATCGCTTTTATTCTCAACCAATGTTGAGCATTAACAGATCATTACACACAAGTTTATTATTTGCCGCAATAAGGATAGAAACACAGATGAATGACCAAAGAAATTTGAAGATATTTACAAGTAATGCCAATAGAATTTGATGCAATCCTGGGTGACAGTCAAGCAACAATGTAAACTTATAATGTTTGAAATCGTGATAAAAATAACTGACTAAAAACTACATGGATTCACTTCAAAATCACATCTGACTACGCTAGGGTCACGTTAAGTTGCTTAAAATTCCAAATAAACCACCCAAAGCATCAAGTAGACACCAAAATGTGGCACTTGCACTTGTGAAATTAATCCATTGCCAAGATGAAAAGACATACGAGAAAATATAAATCAAAGAAAACTACTGAGTTACTCACAACACTTTGCATAGGGTGTTTGCCCTCAGGGACATTGACATCAGGTCGTTCACTAATGGTACTTTTATCTTTCCGCTGAACTGATTGATCTAAATCATCAACATTGTTCGGTAACCTTCCAGATTGAGATTTGCATTGTGCATAAAAAATTTTCTCAATCGACCTCTGATTTGAAGTATCAGATAATTCACTTTCCTCTTTCATTTTGTTACCGCAGTTCTTAGATGGCAGGACTATTGTCTTCTGCTTGTCAATATCCTTTTCCTTTGAGGGAGATGGATCTGCAAAAGTTCTAGTATCACCAGGTTTCTTTTTAAAAGAAACCTCAGAAGCATTCACTTGATTCTGAAATTTCAAATCTTCAGAATGTATAGTTGGTATGGCAATACCCTGAGACGGATAAGTAGAGTTATTCCCAACCAGCGGTTCTGATTTTCCAGCAATCTTCTTTCCAACTTTGACATGTTTATTTAAAACATGTCCATCGTCACTCCCACCATGGCCTTTTGCCAAATCTTTCCGCCTCCTTTTTTTCGGTTGCTGGTTCGCCAATAAAGTAGGTTCTCTGCTAGCAAAAGGGAAACAAATTGGAATCAGTAAAGCAAATGCACATTTCCAAATCAATTCATCCCAACAAATTCATTCTTGTTCTCTACCATACAGTCAAATGACAATGCATGAGCAAGAACTGTGTTCTCTAAACCTATATCCCAAGATAATCAAGTAATATTTTTTTATAAGTTTTAGAACATCCAACTCAAAACTAATTGTTAACGAGTGTAGAGAACACAAGCTGGTTGTTAACGAGTGTATATAAACCAACCTTGGTTGGTCCTAATCAATCAATATTGGATACAAGCTGAAGCAGGACGGGAAGAAGAAGGAATCAGAGGAAAAGAAAAAAGACGGGGTGGAATCAGAGAAGACACACAAATTCTCCACAGAGAAACACTTTTATTAATATAACTCCCTCTAGTAAAATAGTAGAGATTACATCGATATTTCTAGGTCAAGTCTCCTACCAAAATAGTAATTATTTTCCTACTAAAATCCTGAAATAAATACTCCTAATGAGATAAAATTATTATTCTAATAAAACTCTATTCAAAACAATCCTAATAAGATAAATACTAGCTAACCAAACAATCTACAAAATGATTAAAAAATAAATAAAATTTTCAATTTGATCTTTATCCAATCTTTTTTTTATCTCCATCACAAGCTCTTTTTACATCGCCTCTCATGTGGGACCGGACTCACACGTGGGACTACCAAATAAACAAGCAACCATGCATACAAAAAAAATTTAATGGAAAAGAGAATTGACCCATTAACCCCCTCAAGGCCCAACTCTGATACCATGTTAGAGCATCTAACTCAAAACCAATTGGCAATGAGTAAACAGGTTCTCAAGTATATAAATTAACCTTAGGTGGTCCTAATCAGTCGATTTGAATATGAGCTGTTTTTACAGTAAGCTCAAGAAGATTATAGACAATGAAACACACTAACTTTATCAACAACCAACTTACTAAAAGAACTATAAATTAATGTTTGACAAATAGAAACTTCAGAGGTAACCAACAATGAACTGTTCATAATTCTACCTCCCCATCTATAGCAATCCGCTTTGAAAAATTTAACCCATTCAAATGATTAAGATTGAAGAACAGAGGTACAAAAACCATTTTAAATATTAGGATAGCTTTGTAATTTCAATGCATAACCAAGTAGGGCTGGGTCAACATATTCCTTGTCCGTGTCCTCAATCCGACCTGAGATACCTATACTTGTCCCTGGTCACAAGTACCATTTACTGTATTATTTGCATCTTGGTGCCACCCCTCTTCCACTGTCGCCATCCTGGCAAAAAAGCTATCTCGGGAGAAATTCTACATTTCTAGATAGCCTTC
This sequence comes from Ilex aquifolium, assembly GCA_951799425.1. NCBI lineage: Eukaryota > Viridiplantae > Streptophyta > Magnoliopsida > Aquifoliales > Aquifoliaceae > Ilex > Ilex aquifolium. Next base: position 24,332,167 of record OX637402.1, read on the forward strand.
GAAGGGAAAAAAGAATATATCTCATCCCAAGTTTAAGCTCAATAAAAGCATAGAAGGACTTCACTATGAACTTGCCATTAGCCAATAGCTTTCAAATTCAAGAATGACTACTTCAGTACTCGTGTAATTTGAGCTCCGTAAACTAATTCATGAACACCTCTACTACCTCCAACTCGTAATTGAAGAAATCTCTTCTAAATTGAGACTCCCAAGAAAGTCCCAACACTCCCTCACAATTTATTTTTTGGTAAGAAGCGAAAACAACACACTCAGATAATCTATCACCATGGGATTTTGTCCATTGATATTCTGATTAGATCTGGGCCTAATAGTAAGGCTGCTCCATTGTAAATTGGGCGTTACGAGTTTGAATCATGGAACATTCCACCCACTCTACATGAAAAGAAAAGGTTGCGTGAATCTAACCCTTTCTAAAACCTGCAATGGCGAAAGTCTTGTGCACTAGGTTGCCCCTTATATCCTGATTAGATCTCAAAATCTAACTTCAAAAGCTATTTATCATAATAGGAGTCAAACATTCAAACACAAATCTCACCTTAAAACCAGAAACAACTACGGAGCCAATAAATTTACAAACTAATTCCAACATTTTTTAAAGTTTATCCACAACCCAGCATCATCAGATTGCCAAGAAAGTAGTTTTTCTCTTGAGTTATATCAGAAACAAACTTTGGGTGGACATCTTAATTGTCATAATTACCTGAATACAAGCAGATTAAAAAAAGCAAGGAGAAAACATAGAGAATAATGTGATTGTGTTAACAAAGTGCTAAAAGAACTCACATTCGTTCCAATTTCCCCCGATTAACAAAGAAACCATCATGTTTTATTGCAGAGTTGTCAACCTGAAAATACTCATCCTGCACAACAAGAGAGCAAGAATTATAATATTGACGTCACCAGTACATGCAGAGCTCTATGATACCCACAATGCAACCTAGTGATGCCGCACAAAAATTGACCAACCATGCACGAGAAAACAAATAATAAAAAACTAAAACCAACCAGCTCAGCATCATCTATAAAAGAATCTTCTGTGTCATACTCATCATCATCAGGAACATCATTAAGATCTTCCTCATCACTACTATGCTTACCCTGAAAAATGGAAGTTATCACCCAGACAATTAAAGATTCAAAGTATCATCAGATTTGAGATGTTATTAAATACATCGTACGTGTATAAAATCTGTTGTTCAAGTGAATAGCACCCAAAAGTTTTTTAGACACAAAACTTTCAGAAGAAATATTGCGTACCATGTATAGGCGTTCGATCTTCTCAATTACAGCACTAAAACGACTTGCAGGAGGCACATCATTCACTTCATTTTCAGCAGGTTGCCCCTTCAAATGCAAGAAACAACTAAGAACAACATAGACACGTGCTACTGCCTCCGCATATATTTTCCAATTGTGCATAAAAAAAAGTATTGGGACCCTCGTACTCACAGCAAGAGGACATAACAATGACATGATTAGATTTCAAATCATGCATGATGGACCCATGAGTAGCCACGACTAAAATATAACATGCTTGGGTTAAGAATATAGTGGACAATATGAAAAGCATGCTTCCGGAATAGAGCACATACAACAAGTCTCTGTTTTCATGAAATACTTTATACAACACAAATTTATGGTGTAGAGCATAATTATGCACGGTAAACTAAATTCACCATAAAGAATGGTATCACATAAGAATCACAACTGAATAAAGTTTATTAAGAATTTAACGTGGGAAGAACTATTATTGCACAAATACATACTTATCGTTGCACTGTGAAAATATACCAGCTCACACAGTTGATTGGAATTATTCAGTCACAAGGGATATGTAGTATTATATCACCAAATAAAATAACCATGAGAAAATTGCAAACTCGCATAATAACATGCACAATAAAAATTACCACTCTTAGTCGGACTGAGATCTCACAAGTACACAAGGAAATGTCTATGAGAAATAAAAAATTTTGATGATGGAAAATAAGTACAATAACAGGTCAATAGCATAGTTCCTGCACTATACACACAAATACAAGTATGTACCTTGAATAATATTTAACTCACTGTCACACAGAGACAGACTTGGGAATTAAAAAAACTATTTCACGAGATTAGCAAAAGCAAAAAAGTCAATGGTGATAAAAGGAAGAATCATTCACAGGATGAATTAAGTTGCAAGAATTGTAACTGTTCGAAAGGAAAATTCTATAGAATACAACACGTCCTAGATTTTTAATTGCAGGTACCATTATTGGGTATCGGCCGAGGGAGAGAACGAGGAAATCCCATAAGTTCAAAACAAACGGGAATTTTTTATACAAATGAGCCTATAACAGGTTCCTATGTTCGTTTATGAAATCCTATTGAAGATTGGACCCGATTGTATACTGTCTGAACCTCTATAATATGGTGCAACTAATTGACTGCAATTCATATGTTGCATTGACTATGTCTAATCACTTCCAGTACCCTTCAGCTGTTCAGCATCAAAGTTCAAATGTCAATTTTCATATCTAGGACGGAAATAATATCACACTTACAGTCAAGTTAACATTTATTCACATGTGAATCACAGACCATAACCATGATTCTATAAATGGTATGTCAGCTCATTCCATCCCCAAAAGAACAACCCTCAACACTTAACATAAGAACAATATGATGAGCACAAGAGCAGAAACACCTCAACTTACATCAATTGCAGTAGTTAAAATTTATCTCAAGTTCCCACATAAACATACTTAAAATACAACTTCAAGCACACAACCAAACATTAATTCACCTCCAATTCATTATAACAACAATTACCATCAACAACACAACCATCATGAATGACAGCATATTTAAATACCGAATAGTATTTTGTTTCAGCCAACTGCCAACCCATAGAACTCAACAGTGATTAGTACTCTGCAACTTCTTCACTAATGCTGCATTCCGAAACATGGAATTTGTTACTTTCAATGGAATTGACTACGATGTTAATTCAGATTTCAACTGGTTTCCTCAAATTCCAATTCCAGGGCATAAATTCCATGCTTCCACGCACGACCTAACTACCAAAACGCAAATCAGGCAATGAACACAACTTAACAGCGTGATCATTTCCCCAATTCCACAAACAAAACACTAAACACAATTGATTAATTGAACTTAACTAAAGTCTCACCGGAGCTATATGGCACTCCAGGTTGGGTTGAGCAATGGGCGTAGGCTCGGGGGCCGAGGTGCGCCCATTGACCTTCTTCGCGTCTTTAACAAGCTTCTTCCACGACACAATTGTGGTCTCCCCTGGTCTCAGCTCCACAGTAAATCTCTGCCGCTCACCCACCATCTCAAACGACGACGCAACCCTTACTGTATCACTATCACCACCACCGCCACCGCCACCGCCACCGCCACCGCTTTCCTCCATCGAATCAAAAAAATCGAGGTATCTAGGGCTTCAAGATTTTAGAGAGAGAATGTAAACCCTAGATTGAAGAAAAATTGGTTAGACAGAGAGAGGGTGAGTAATTTTTTTATTTTTTATTTTTATTTTTTTTTGGGGATCTTTTGCTGTGCCTGAGCCTTTTAACCGCTAACCTGTGTTTCGGTGGATATCTCATAATCTGAATCGGTGAGACGGTGAGAGGGAGATTGGAAGAGGGGGTGAATGGACAGTTTCATGTTCTAACCTGGATTACTTTATCTGGGTTAAGGTTTGCTTCATTTCCAAACATCATCCCTTGTTTTGTTTTTTTAATTATAAAAATTTGTTTTACTTATTTTGATTGGAGATGCCAAAGTAAATACTAAGAAACTAATTTCTATGAAACTAATTTGCTTTGTTTTTTATTTTAGAATCTTAAGTGGGTGGCATTAGTTTATTGGTTTCTAAGAAACTAATTTCTATGAAGTGGATAACTCAACATAATTTCTATAGTTTTTGAATTGACAATTTTGAAATATCTAACCAATATCATCCCATTTTCTATGTACTTCACAATGCATGATGTGGGTAAGTGAATATATTTAAATAATAGTTTTACTTAATAAATAATTTAAATTATATATATACTTAAATTAAATAATAAATAATTTTTTATTTTAATTATTACTAAATCTAATTATTAATCTATTCTATCATTCATTGACTACCTAATTTGTCGTTTGTTTAGATATTTTTTTATGCTTTTAAGACATTTCATCTTTTATAAAATATAGATTTGATTATCATTCTTATGGGTGTTCAAATTTTCGATTACCCGCAAAAATTCAATTTTACCTTACCTTACCCGACCTCATTGATCGGTTACCCGAAAGAATAAAATAGGGCAATAGAAGATCTTTTGGTGTTTCGCAAAAATCGGATAGAAATGCTGAATACCTATAAATTTTTTGTATTTCTACCCTACCCTACTATACCCGCATATATATATACATTACTCCCTAAAAATTAAATCTAAAAATCTAGAAACCCTAATATTTTATTGATGTTTATGGTTTTATTATTGTGTTTTATTATACTTGTTTATGTATTATCGAATTTATTATATTTTCTTTAGTGTTATTAGTTTATTGTGTTAGTTAATTGATGCAGGTTACTTAATTAAATTATTAAAATGATTTCAAAAATCAATAACTAAAAAATATATGTTCACCCGATTTCCTACTCGACTATTTTGGACGGAAATTTCGAGTATGAATAATACACTGGATCGAGTAGGGTAGGTCAAGAAAAAATTATTCTACAAAATACTGGGTAGAAATACGGAATATCATATTTTCTACCCATATGGTATGGTGAACACCTCATGTCCCCAAGTCATTCAAGAGAGTATAAAGTTCACTATCCAAGAGAAACTAATTCTTGAAATATAAAAAGAGCTAAAGGAAATAAGAAAAATACGCAATTTTGACTCCAAAAATCACTCTTTATCTTATTTACTAAAATATCGACTTAAGTATTTTGGGATTGATCCTGACATGGAGATTGACATCATATGGATATTGTCGCAAATTTTACATCAATAATAATTTTTAGATTTCGCTTCGTTAAATTGATCAAAGAGTTTGATTTATTTCAGTATTTAATTTTTGTAAATATGAAATAATTTATAAATTACAAAATTTAATATTTAATACTTAATTTTCGATTTTATGAACATTGGTGGATTAAAGTCTCCAAAAAACATTGCACATTTAGAAAAGTATGCCCAGCGAGCGCCAAAACGAAAAAACATGAAATTATAATGTTATAGATATACACGTTGCAATTTTCAGTTTTTGTCTCGGCTGCAGATAATCAAAACCGAAACAATCTAATCCAGTCTTCCCTTTCTCTCTCCTCTCACTCCCCAGTAAAAACACCGAAGCCTGGAAGCCATGAAAGCCACTCTCTTTCTCTTCACAACACCACCGCCTCTTCTCTCTCCAAAGCTCCCCACCCTATCCCCAACATTTTCACCACACCTAGTCCCTACCCTCACCTCCATTTCCCTCAAGGCCAAGCTCAATTTCAGTCTCTCTCCGAGGCTCGACTTCAGAGTCCGAGCTGACGACGGTGACGCCGACGGGGGTGGTCCGGATGACTACGACATGGACGAAGATGAGGTAGAGGAGGTCGACAACAAGAAAGACTATGACGTCGAGTACGACCCTCTCGCTGATACCGCCTTCTCCGCCGTCCGCGGCGGTGATGATGTGGATGATATTGCCATGGTTTATAGCAAAAGCTTCGTGTCCACTCAGGGTTGGGACTCTGAAATGGTAGTTGATTATCGAATCAATGAAGATGAGTTTCACAAGATCAGCTTGCTTGATTGCGATTTCTTTATCAGGAAACCTCCTGATCCTGATAACGATGTCTACGATTTCAGAGAGGTGAATCTCTCTCTCTTTCTCCAGAATCTCGAATCTCGAATAAGTGGGGGTGCGTGTAAATGCTGATGAATTTGGGTTTTGTTTGGTGTTGTAGATGTATGTTACTCCTCCAGATACAGATATTTATGCAATCCCGAAGGTCCTTGCGCCGATGCCTCAGAAGGTAATTGGCAAGCTTGCAGTATATTGTATTGAGGTTCGGTGATTGTTGTTGCATAAATTCAGCAAAAATCATATTTCAAGCATTCAACAATTGTTACTGTTTGATCCTTTAATTTACAATTGCCTAGCTAAAGTGGGTTATTTTTTTTCATGCCTTGCATTTTGATAAAGTTGATCTGATATGTGAGTTTTGTTTTGATCTTTCAACTAGTGTTGTTATGTGTTTTGGTGAATTTACAGTATATACGATGTGCAAAGAGTGATTATGGATGCTACAATGTTACAGAGCCACCAATTGATGCTCCTAGGGATCCCATGTATAAATCTGAGAGGGAAATCTTGAAGGTATGAGTTTATTACGTGCCACCTTTGTTTTTTATCTTCCTGAAATTTTGTTCCGGTTTAATTTCTTGGTGAAATGTGTAAACACATTGAACTATGCGTCTTTTGACCATCACTATTCCTTTAGGCTTAGGGATCATTATACCAATAGTTCTTATAAAGGCATTAAATCGGTTATGTATAAGTTACTCACCAGCCAAGCCAACACTAGAAACATCTTAAACCTTGTGCTACAATGATAAATTAAGTTTGCTCTGGTTAGTGTGGAAAAACTTATTTTGATTTCTACTATGATTAGTGATGTTATCCAAAGTTCTAAGCCCACATGACCTGTTAAGTGTGATTATGTGAATAATTTATTTAGTCACTTGAATCGTAAATTCTGTGTGGGAGCATTTCATTTAGGTTATTAGAATTATAAAGGTCAATCGATGACATATGTTTAAACGGGAAGCAGGGGATGCCACGTGCGCACTTTTGGTCCTTGAGGCTTAAAGTGTGTGCAAAATTTAATTTTGGTCTTTCAATTTTCAATTACATCCATAATGTTTCCAATTGAATGTAAATGGTCCTTAAAATTGTTGAAAGATGGCACACATGGCACTTGCGTTTCAATCTAAATGTCCGCCATCAATTGGATTGTTTGATTTCAAATTGGAAATTCTAGAAACGTTATTGGAAAAATTGGTAGTTTAGCGATTACATTAATATTTCTCAGATACTTTTAGGACCAAAATTGGATTTTTTCAATTGGCATGTAGCATTTTCCATTACCAATTTAAACATTCATCATCATATGGTCTATTTAAACACAAATTGAAACTTTATGGACTAAAACAACACAATTGGGAGAATATGGACTAAAATGAGATGGACTGCATACTTTTAAGTTTTAAGTACTAAAATATATTGTCCAGAGTTCTAACCAATGTAGATAAGGATCGCTCATTATATTTCATTATGCCACATTCCGGGAGCAGTGTAACTAGGTTGTCTCTGTTACATTCTGTTACAGATATTCTTGACAAAGCACTATAGGAATCGAAGGTTGGGGGATCCGGAGTTTGTGTTGGATTTTGAGGAGATCTATGTTATTGATTCAAAATCTAAGTCCATTACCAGAGCAAAAGTTGTGGTAAGGAATGGTGATAACTGTCGGTCAATTGCTCATTTCTTCCCTTTTGAGTTTTAATTTCTTTGGAATGCATTGAATCACTTAATCATGTTATGCAAGTGCTTGGGTATAATTGTGAGAGACTAGTTGGAAGGGGTTTTAGTGAGAGTCTGATCTGCCACCTTTATCATCATTGTTCTTGATCTCCATGGTGAATATATTTTTCTCTTCACTTGTGGGCGTAGGTCTGAAAACATAAATCTTGGTTCTCTTTTCAATTAATTTTCTGCTTGGATTGTTTTGGGTTAAACTCTCTGGTTTGTTGTGCTTCCACATAACACAAAATAGCATCCGTAGAGAATGAGAAAAGTTCAGAGATCATACATGTCCTGAAAATTGAACTATTGCCCATGATATTGTGGAAATTCTGGGGTTCACCAAGAGGAGCCTCTGTTGTGTCTGTGTTCCGGCATTGCTAATTCATGAAATAATTTTTATTGCTTATCCTTTTAAGTTTTGGTTAAATTATTTCTATTACGGTTGATATCCCTTCATATGATTTCCTGAGCTCTTGCTGTTGCCCCTTTCATTCTGTTTACATTGTTCTTTCAATAGGTCACAGTTCCAGAAGGCCGAAATAGGGATAGAAAGAATGACTTGCTGATTATTCGTGATAATGGAAACTCCTTCAAAATAATTCCTCCGGTGACTATTCTATTCCAAAACATATTTTTATTTTGTGCTTGCTATGCTTTGGCTGTTTTTTGACATCTCATTTTGTTTTTCAGAGTGAAAGAGACGATGCTACCACTGTGATAGAGAAAGAAGAGTGGAATAAAACTAGACAAGACATGGAAAGACACCTTAGAAAGCTCCGGGACTTCAGCGTTTCAAATTGGTTCTAATCAGCTGCACTTTGATTTTGAAATTTAGTGCTGGAAGATGATTGGGTTCAGCACCTGTGCAAATCTTCTCAGCTTCAGCATATATACTTGCAACCAGGTGCGCATGTTATTCCTTTCTCAAAGATTTTTCAGCTGATGAGTATAGAAGGGCATTCTTAGCGTCTGATAAATTCCAGGAATTATACCTGCGGCTTTTTTGGCAAGCTTTTGGAAGTTCTTCGCCTTGAGGTTGTACTATAGAACAGTGTGGTTGATAAAAATTACCCTATAAATGAGCTCTAAGCGAAGTTATTATTGATGTCAAGCTTGTGAAAAAGCATATGGCGATATTGTGGGAAATCATGATGGTATAAGAGGGTTTTGTCTGGAGAATGAGCCTAATTTCTTTTCTTTGTGCCAGATTTTGAAGATTTGTGATAACACTAATTAACCTGAACTCATTGGGTTTGATCTTATTTATTTATTTTTTTTAATGCAAAAATTATTACCATCTGTGTGCGTCTGTGTATGTGTGCAGTTGGTGCATGTGTTGATGTCTAATTTAGGCAACCTGGATTAACAGAGGCTGGGGTTTTGATTCAAATTGTGAGCATTTATGCTCATATGGTATAAACCATAAACCCAAGGTCGGGTTGGGACTTGGGAGGGTACTTGGGTTGGGACTGGACGATGGTCTTACCCGCCCAATCCAGCTGAGTTACACTCGATCTCTACGTAGTCAGTCTTTACTTAACTTGGCCTCGATGAATGCCTCGATGAATTGTATTTCAAATTGGATAAATGTTTTAGCCCAATGTCTGGTGAGCCGAAGACTTAATGCTAGACCAATTTAATTTGTTAGACTATAAGGAAAAGAAAAGATTCTCATTTTTTCTAAAATATGAGAAAAATGACCCAAAAAATAAGGTCCTATTTAGTTTGTATCTTAGAAACTGTTTTTTTGTTTTCGGAAATAGTTTTTGAGATAAAAATTGTTTGGTCAATTATTTTTTGAAAATTAAGAATAAAAAGTGAGTAGATTTAAAGAACAAGTTAGAGTTGTTTTGTGTGTTTTTGAAAACAATCTTTTTAGAATTTAGAAAACATCACCACCCCTCCACCACCATCAAAACACTTTCACCACCACGACCATAACAAATACATATTTGTTTTCATTATTTTTTAAGTTATTGTTTAAATAAGTTTTACTATTTTTTATTCTGTATAATTATTTTTAGAACAAGTTAGAGTTGTTTTGTGTGTTTTTGAAAACAATCTTTTTAGAATTTAGAAAACATCACCACCCCTCCACCACCATCAAAACACTTTCACCACCACGACCATAACAAATACATATTTGTTTTCATTATTTTTTAAGTTATTGTTTAAATAAGTTTTACTATTTTTTATTCTGTATAATTATTTTTGGAATCATATAACCAAACATGTTTTACGACACAAAAAACATCAAAAACAGTTTTTAAAAATTCTTTTTAAGAATTATTTTTTGAGAGCAAAACAAACCGGGTATAGATATTACAGATTTCTAAAAGCCTATTTGAATGGATTGGCACAGTTCACATCTTGGGGTAACTTTGAACTGGGCTTAAACCCAACAAATTTCACCTCCTCATGACACAATTACGGTAAATCCTACAAACAACAGGGGAGAAAATATTGAATGTAATGATGTTATCACGGTTATGCAGTATCATTATCTAATATTAAATTAACATATAAATAAGTGAATTTCACATAGAAGATTTAGTAATTATTTTATATAGATAAATATTTTTTACTATTGCACGTAAAAAAGTGCGGTTCACTTCGTCCATTTGTAAGTTAATCATTATATAGTAACAGACATCACGTAATAATGATGACTTAATGTCATCATAACATTAGTCACCAAGAACATAGGCATCTTAGAGCAACAATATATTTTTTTATTTCATTATTTACTTTAGTTACCTACTTTTTCAAACTCACTCCAACCACGCTATCTATTTTAGCTAACCACTTCAACTAACTTTAACTAACTATTAATTATTAAAATCTAAAATACTATGTAGTATGTCATGTCATCACTATATTGATGACAACACATGCTGACGTGTTACGCCACGTCAACAAAATTTTTAAAATTTTAATTTTTATTAATAACGGTCACGAAATTCAAAATTTTAAAATTTAAATTTTTCAACGGTCATATTTGAGAGTTCTATAATAACATCCCCAAAATGCGGACTGCCAATTGGTGAACCATAGACTTGAGAGTTGTATAATAAAATCCCCGAAGTCCAAAACAAATTACATCTATTGGTGAACCATTACAAATCAGAAGCAAGACATACAGATTTCAAATCAGAAGCAAGACATACAGAAAAAAATTTCAACTTCCATAGCCCAAAAATAGAAGGAATCCATTAAGACCAACGAAAATGTATCACATTCACCAATCTATCAACCAAAATAATATAACAAATCATAAATTATGCTCACCAAATAATATAACCAAATAATATGATAAGCATACTCAATTTCCACAATCCTGTGTGAATCAAAACCCAGTTGACAAATTGAAGAAACAACTAACTTCAATTCCTCAAACCAGTTAAATTCCATCATAGACTCCAAAGCCCCATTAATGGAACTTTCAAGAACTATAAATCTAAACTCCAAGAACTCAAGTGCCAAAATTGGTGGTGGCTGTGAACTATAAATCTATACTTTATTCAAGCGGTGGCTGTGAAGTATTACTGGTGGTGGTGGGGGGATTATTACCGGGATGTATAAGGTTTTTGAGAGGATTTTTGGGGAATTTAGTGGTGGTCAAGGTGGGATTTTGAGGGGTTTGTGAGTATTGGGGCGGCAGAGGTTGTTGGGGTTATCAGATTCCGGCGAGGCTTTGAGGGAGAGAGAGGGGAGGATTGGTGGTGGGGGTTCGGATTGAGGTGGTGGAGAAGGGTGAAGTGTGAGAGTAGTGTGCGGTGGAGGAGAGTGAAAACATACCTGGAATTTGTGCCTGAGATTTGTGCCTTCTGCGATGAAGCCAGATCTGCGATGAAGCCAGAGCTCAGACGATGAAGCCTTTTGGACGACGAAGACGATGAACCTTTCTGCGAAGCCTGTGTTGTTGGCGCAAAAACCAGAGTAGCGATCTCCTTTGCGCTCGCTAGGAGTAGATAGCCAACTGATGCTAATGGGAAATAGCTAGTGTAATAGCTAGTCCATTGGAGCCTTCGTTTATCGATTGGCTATGTAAAATAGCTAAGAAGAGTGTTTTAGATAGCCCCTTGAAGTTGCTCTTAACATTGACCAAGGAATTTAAGCTTGGTTCTTGATGCTCATTAAATTAACTAGTGCCCAAGTATACAATCCACAAGTTATTACTTTACACAACAATAGTACTATTGGACCCTTAGGCCTTGGAGCAACTCTAGATTGTCAAATTTCAGCTGAACAACTTTAACGTCTCTTTTTGACATCCTTTCCTCCTTCTCCTCCAACGGTTATGTCAAATGCTAGCTGGGGGTGCTGCCAAATTTAGCATATCTCATCTCCCCTGCCAAATCTAATATTTTATTAAATAAGTATTATTATAAATTATAGTTGTTGTCTTATCTCATCTTCTTACCACCATTTTATTTGACATATTTGTTGAAGTGCAAGGTGAAGATATCAAAATGATATATGTCAAATTATCACATAACCCTTAAAATTTAAATTTAACATATAACATTTGACATTTCCATCGGAGATACTCTTATAAACTTTGCCAAATAAACCAATATAATTAATGATGTACTAACATGATCTCAATGAAAAAACATCTAACAATTACAAAGTTAAAAATCCCCTCTTTCCGAAACTCTTTCAAATATTTTTTTTTAAAACTTTTGTACTAAAGACATTTTTACATATTGTCCAACATATTGAATTGAATTTTTGTGAAAATCTTTAAAGAGTTACCCATAAATCTCACATTCAGAAGCTTGCATGCATTTTGCAAATCACAAAGGCCATATATATATATATATATATATATATATATATATATATATATATATATATATATATATATATATATATATATATATATATATATATATATATATATATATTATATATATATATATATATATATTTGTAGTTAAAAGGTAAATGCAAATAGACATATTTATTCTAGTTAAAAAGTTAAAATATAAGTTCTAGGCTCGGTTTGGTTAGAAAGAAATTGATGGTATAAAATGAAATGGTAGAAAGTGAAGTAAAAGAAAAGAAATAGAAAGGAAAAATTATTTTCTTGTATGCATTTGATTGGAATGAAAAGTTTGCTAGAAAAATATAAAAAATTTGATGTAAATATTAAATTATTCTTATCATATCAATCTAATACACACAAAAATTAAAAATTACAATCTGAGCCCAACGGATAAAAAACGAATAATTTATAAGTTTCTAACACGAATAAGATCCATTTACCACTCCAGTGCAATTGGTTAAAAAAAAAAAAAGCAACATATTTAACAAAATATTTGATTCAAAATTAAATGTACACCTGATATTTTTAAATACACTATTGAATTCGATACGAATTTAACTAAACACAATATGAGTTCACTAAACAGAATTTATATGTGATACGAATCTATTAAACACGATTTGGTCAGGTGTAAATTGGACAAATTTTAACACAATACTACTTAAATATAGCACGATCTGGTCTAATTCTTTTTATTTTATTGTGAGCAAAACATTTAATTTTTTCTCACTTCTCTTGTTGAAATAGGTAGCATGTTAAGGGGCAAAATAGGAAACAAGTTAAGTTTCCCGTGAAAAAAATATTTTCTGCAGAAAATAAAAATATCTGATTGCAAGAAAATTTAGGTGTTACGAGAAATCATATTTTCTAACTAATTAGACGCATAAAAAGTTGTTTTTTTTTTTTCCTTTTCATGCACTGTCTCACAGTTACTCGCTAAACGAACATGGCCATAAATCGTTGAATCCAAACATAGCCATAATCGTGTTTTATGAAAAAAAAACACTTTTACTTTATTGTATAGATTGTCCAAAATATGATTTTGAAGCTGTATAATTGTCCAAATCCCTCGGCCCTATGGTAGGTTTCAAGCAATATGACATACCCAAACGTGTCCTTAATATTGGAAGATATTAACAATTTTGACCCTAGAACAATTACTTCCTTAGGTGTAGAGACAATAGCAAGACTTTTCTTGTCACTCTTTCGCTTTCTTTTAGTCCCTTTTGTTCTATGCCCAAACATTTGATTTTGATTTGATTTTATGGTTAAGATTTCATTAACACACCACCTTAAGTGCTATCACCCAAACCCTAGACTAGGGAAATCCAAGCTCCTGAACTATGACACGTGTCCAGTCCAACCTGCACAACCCCCGTATGTTACTTATCAAAGCCCATCTAGAATTACTCAAGTGTATAACCCTAATCAGCTTGCTATTAGGCACTAGCTGACTTTAACGAGAAATGTTATTTAAATTTAAAATATTGATATAATTTGTTGTCTTAATTAATTATAATTATTAAATAGGTAATAGATGTCAATAAATATTGTGATTTATAGTTAAATTAATAACAATGATTGATCAAATTAATAAATAAATCAGATCAACATTTTAAGTTTAAGTAAAATTACTTGACTATAATAGATGCACACGGAGTCTTCTCTCTCACACACACACACACATGCATACAATTACAACATCAAAGGTTACAATTATATACAGGTTGAATATAATTTTTTTTGGGTTAACTTACTATTATTCATTGCAATCAAGTTATGAGAAAAAGATTAAGATCAATAATAAAAATATTACAAGCAATTCCAATTTCCAATTTCCAACTTCCAAACATCCACATTTTATAGTAATCTCACTAAATTAAGTTGTAACTTTCAATCTTATTTTTAGTATTTTGGTAGAATACAGTGGATTCTATGTATAAATATATTTATTTTTATGTGGAAAGACATAAATGATGTGTGAGAAGGGGAGAGAGAGAGAGAGAAACCCAAAGGGTAAGAAGGTGCAACAAGGGTGGTTAAGAAGATGGAGCATTTGAGCAAAGCTAAGTCAGACAACAGAAATTAGCAGGCTGGCTTGGCTTTGTCAAAACCCCATAAACAAACCATCTTGGCTGAACTCTTCGAAAGTTTCCTGTCTCCCAACCAATTGTGGAAAATGCCCTTCCATTACTTTCCTCTCTCCTCTTTGTTTTCTCTTCGTCTCTCCCACTTTCACAATCTGCAGGAAGAGAAAAAGAAAGTTTGGTGGTAGAGAGAGAAAGAGAAAGGCCATGGGGAGAGGTAAGATTGAGATCAAGAGGATAGAGAACACAAGCAACAGGCAGGTCACATATTCTAAGAGAAGAAATGGGATCATGAAGAAGGTTAAGGAGATCACTGTTCTCTGTGATGCTCATGTCTCTCTGGTCATCTTCGCTAGTTCTGGCAAGATGCATGAGTACTGCAGCCCTTCTACAACGTATGTATCTGTGTTCATCTCTCTCTCGCTATCTTTCTCTTTCTCTCTCTCTTCTTCATGGTTTGTGTTATGTGGGTTTTTGGAATTTCATGAAGGTTGATCAAAATGTTGGAACGATACCACAAGGCGTCTGGAAAGAAGTTGTGGGATGCTAAGCATGAGGTGGGTTTGATTCTCTCTCTATCTCTCTCTCTCTCCTTCCTGAGTTTTCATCCCACCCGTTTGTCCATGTTTTTGCCTGAAAGCATCTGGTTTTTCTGCTTCTCCCCTCTGTAAGACGACATGACTTTTTGCTAAAAATATGTCAAGTAACTTGAAACATGGATTCTATGAACAGATCTACAAATAGGAAGTACTTCTCTCTTTCTAGACCTCTACCCCCTCTCTTCAGTAGTATTTTGTTGTTCCTTCATGGCAAGAAACACAGAAAACTATATGAGATGTTACATCTATGAACAGATCTGGTAGTAAAATGTTATTCTCTCTCTTCTTTTCCTTTGCAAAAAAAGTGATAACTTGTGTTCTCTTTATTTTATTTTGCACGTACAAATTATGAATTTTATTTTCCATCATATAGACCAATATTGATGAAAGCTCTTTGTACCCGGTTCTCAAGTTTGATTATTTGGTTACTGTCCAAAAAAGTTTACAAAAACATGTAACATAAGGACTATGAAAAGACCTAGTACATATTTTTTATTTTTCCTCCATTGTCCATGGATCTGTGTAGTTCTTGTTATCTAAAAATAACCTTTGTGGGTTTTTTGCAATAATTAATACAAAATATATAACAGAATCTCAGCAATGAAATTGATAGAATGAAGAAAGAGAACGAGAACATGCAGATTGAGCTCAGGTAGGTTGCTCAGCTTTCTCTCTCTCTCTCTCTCTCTCCTCTCCTCTATTTCTCTACCTGCTTATAGTGTTTATGTTGCAGGCACTTGAAGGGGGAAGACATCACATCTTTGCAATACAAAGATCTTATGGCCATAGAGGACGCCCTTGAAATCGGGCTTTCTAATATTCGCAACAAACAGGCAAGTCTCATAAAAACCTTCACCTGTAGATTAAAGCTCATGATACATCTTCTGAACTCAAAACAATATCTGATCTCTCTCTCTCTCTCTCTCTCTCTCTCTTCACTTTCTGTATATAACAGATGGAGTTCTTCAAGATGATGAAAAGAAATGTAAGTACAGATCGTATTACCTTATAATTGGTGATTTTATAGTCTATCCCTATATGTTAGATTGTTATATATATGGATGGTAAGATTTCGGTAGCTAAGGGGAGTTATAGTTGCAAGTTTATCTTCTTTTGGTTAACTTAAAACTATTTTAAATTAGGTTACAAGTACATGAGATCAAATTACGATAAAAAAAAAAAAACTTAGATTCTATTTTAAACAATTCTATTTTGATGTATTCTCACCAGATTAGGTTATAAATTCATCCTTTAGTTTATAGTAATTTCGATATAGTATTAAAAAAACCCATTTCGATGTTATAGTCTTACTCTTACATATACGTATATATGTCAATCTAGTATTTCTACTATTTGTAGTCAACTAGGAATAAGAATACAAGTGCCAAAGGCTTATTATTGCTGCTAAAGGAGAGAAAAGCTAGTTACTTTGATGTTTTGGCTGAAAACTGTTTCAGGAACAAATTCTGGAGGAGGAGAATCAGGAGCTGATGAATGTCTTGGTATGTTCATCATCTTCCTCATGATGACCATACATATGCATCTAACAAATATGCTTGTGCTTTGTATGTTTATGTACATGCTACATATGTGTTCATGGGAATATGTATTCGCAATATGCTAGCTTGTGTGTATGTGTTGTAAGAGTAATGCTACAAGTGAACTTAATTTATTGACTTAATCATGCATAATCATTGGATTGACAATGGAACACAGTATTTAGTGGGTATTTTCTTGGATCAAATATTGTTAAGACTACCTTATACACAATGTTATGTTAGAAGACGAAGATCGTAGGGGGTGTGGAAGTGTTATTGTTGGAATCATGGAACATATATATGACCCAACTCAAGATATTGTACTCCATTATAATCTTCATATTTATTGTTATACTAGCAACAATTCATGGTATAGAATAAATATATGAAACAATAATTTATTTTTTCTTTCTTATCGATAATTGTACAATTCAAAATCAATCTTGTCCCACAAGTCCCATATCAATTGGTGATGAGGGGGTCCTAATTTATATAAAGGAGCGAGTCACTCCACCTACTAGGTGCACTTTTTTGGGTTGGAAACCCATGCCCAACACATTAAGCATGAATTTTGCATTCAAGTGAACCACATATAGCCATTGTTGATCTTAACAAAAGCTTGGTTCTGTTATTTTGAACCTTGTATGCAATAATGTAATTGATTTATATACTTGGTATCAATGTTTGCAGCACCAACAAGAGATGGCAGCCATGGATGCTAATGTGAGAGAGTCTCATGGTGGATACCATCAGAGAGTGAGAGACTACCAGACTCAGATGCCTTTCGCCTTTCGCGTCCAACCTATTCAGCCGAACTTGCAGGAGAGGCTTTAGAGCTGTCAGTACTGTATCTAAGCTCTCTGCCTAGGTTTCTTCTGAGAAAACCTTTAATGTTTCATGGTTTGTAATGGATGAGATCTTAAACTCCTTAAGCAAGTAAGTATGGGTGCACTTTGTAATAAGGTAAAGTTAGGGTTTAAACAATCAATACTCTGATAGTGTTTCTCATCATCATGGTCTTTTGGTTAATTATTTAGGTAAATATTGAGCTTACTTAAAAACTTTTTTTTTTTTTGGGGTCAATAAATTGATTTAAAAGCTCGAGCTATAAATTTCTCTGGGAATTGAAAATTTTATCATACTTAATTTTAAACAGATAAATTTTTTTTGCTCGAGCGATAGTCGTAACTCCGAGTTTGGATATTTATCTCTCTAAAATATAAATGATAATGCCAACCACCTGTAGGAGATACAATATATATATATTTTTTTGTTTTTGAAGTGATTGTCAACTACTCCTAGCCAAAGTACCATTTTAACTTGACCCTGTGATGTTTACATTTTTTTTAATGTTGGCAAAATTATAGTTTTCATGGTATGCACAGATTAATCGTTTGGATTTGGATCTTTATCAATACATTTTTTCTTTATTTTCTCTTGATGATATGTTGTCTATAGAGGTTGCAAAGGACACTCAAAGTAGGTTTACTTGAATTTGTAGTGAGTGATTTTAATTGCATACATATGCTAGCAACAATAAGTACCATCAAGTTGATAGAATAAGATTCCGAGTGATAAGACGTAGGATAGAAGGTATAAAATGAAACCGAATCGAGCCTACGGGAAAGTTGATGCTTAGAATGCCAAACAAAATTAAGAAGCAAGCAAAGTTTTCTTTTCTTATAGCCGGGTGAGATATTGGAGGTTTGGAGAAAAAAGTATATTCCCAATAAGTTTGCAACATTCATATTCATCTCATCGCAGTCGAAATAACCCGCGATTGTTTATCAGCTGAGGAAGACGATTGTTTATCAGCTGATTGTAATACTAACACTTCTTCTAGAGCTATCAAACGTGACACTTTGACAGTTTTTGGGTAAGTGACACTTTGACAGTTGAGACCCTGCAGCAATCCCTTCCTTCTGAGTAGAGACAATTGCAACACTTTTCTTGTCAACCTTTTGACATTTTACCTATTAGAGTTGATTACAGTACCAATAAAATAAAATAAAATAAAATTGGTATCGTATTTTAATTTATCATATTTATGATTTCTTTTATTATTGTTGTGTTACTCATAAAAATGATAAAAATAATTATCACAATAGTGATGAAAATATCTACAAATATGATAAAAATACCTATAAATGTGATAAATCATTCATAAAAATGATAAATCATTCACAAAAATAATAAATTTTTTATTATAAATTGATTCATAAAAAATTATAAAACACCTATTAAAATCGTAAAAATTGGAGGTAGGGTAGCAAATTTTTTCTTTGTAGTCAAATCCTTTAGTATTATTCATATGACCAAACATTTGATTTTGATTTGATTTGATGGTTAAGATTTCATTAACAAACCACTTTATGTGCCATCATTCAAACCCTAGACGATCGAGACCATCTGGACTCCAAGCTCCTGAACTTGACACGTGTTCAGGCCCACATGCACAACCCCCCTCTCCTCCCCTTGTTACGTATCAGTGACCTTCTAGCTCTGATCAAACTTTATAAAGTTGTAATTTTATTTTTATTTTCTTTATTTTCAAAAGCAAGTTAGTATTACTATAGTTGAACATTAAATATATAAGTTGAGGAAGATTTTGGTATTGAAGTCAGTACCATGCCAAAATTTAAAATATTTTAAGCTCAAGTTACATATTTGTGAAGTAAAAATTATAATTGAAATATGTATGATCGATTCTATATAAAATATCATAGTTGATTATGAAAGTTATAAATTTTAAAAATTAAGTTACGCATTTTAAAAATAAAAATATAATTGATTAAAGGTATTCACTATTCATCGTAACATTTTCATGATTGATTATGAATTTACCTAAATAATTGTGACTTTACCTTTAATGTTAGCCATCAATGTTAATATGTTTGTGGAAAAGTTGTGTATATGTGAGAGAGAGAGAGAGAGAGAGAGAGAGAGAGAGAGAGAGAGAGACCAAAGGGTAAGAAGGTGCAACAATGGTTAAGAAGGTGAAACATTTGAGTAAAATCAGACAACAGAAATTAGCAGCTGGCTTGGCTTTGTCAAAACCCCATAAACAAACCACCTTGGCTGAGCTCTTCGAAAGTTTCTTGTTACCCAACCTATTGTGGAAATATTACTTTCCTCTCTCCTCTTTATTTTCTCTTCATCTCTCCCACCTTCACATTCTGCAGGAAGAGAAGAAGAAAGTTTGGTGGTAGAGAGAAAGAAAGACCATGGGGAGAGGTAAGATTGAGATCAAGAGGATAGAGAACTCAAGCAACAGGCAGGTCACATATTCTAAGAGAAGAAATGGGATCATGAAGAAGGTTAAGGAGATCACTGTTCTCTGTGATGCTCATGTCTCTCTTGTTATATTTGCTAGTTCTGGAAAGATGCATGAGTATTGCAGCCCTTCTACCACGTATGTATCTATGTTCATATTTGCTTCTCTCTCTCTCTCTCTCTCTCTCTGTATGTTTGTGTGGCTCTGGGTGTTTATGTGTGCCTTCTCTCTCTTCATCGTTTGTGGTATGTGGGTTTTTGGAACTTGATGAAGGTTGAT
Source organism: Ilex aquifolium (assembly GCA_951799425.1). Classification (NCBI taxonomy): domain Eukaryota; kingdom Viridiplantae; phylum Streptophyta; class Magnoliopsida; order Aquifoliales; family Aquifoliaceae; genus Ilex; species Ilex aquifolium. The sequence continues at coordinate 24,352,383 of OX637402.1, forward strand.
CAAAATGTTAGAACGATACCACAAGGCGTCTGGGAAGAAGTTGTGGGATGCTAAGCATGAGGTAGGTTTTGTTTCTCTCTCTAACTCTCTTCTTCCTAATTTTTCATCCTACCCTTTTGTCCATGTATTTCCCTGAAAGCGTCTGGTTTTTCTGCTTATCCTTGTGCAAGAAGACATTATTTTTTGCTAAAAATATGTCAAGTAGCTTGAAACATGGATTCTATGAACAGATCTACAAATAGGAAGTACTTCTCTCTTTCTAGACCTATATCTTCTCCCCCCCCCCAACACACACACCCCCTGTCTCTTCAGTAGTATTTTAGTGTTCTTTCATGACAAGAAACACAGAAAACTATATGAGATGTTACATCCATGGACAGATCTGGTAGTAAAATGTTATTCTCTCTCTTCTTTTCTCTTGTAAAATAAAAGTAATAGCTTGTGTCTCTATAGTTTTTTTTTTTTGCACTTTTTTTTTTTTTTTTGATCAGAATTTAAAAAATCAAGTGTCTCTATAGTATTTTAGTGTTCTTTTTTTTTTTTGCACTTAAAAATCAAGTGAATAGACCAATATTGATGAACTCTCTTTGTTCCCATTTCTCAGTTTGATTATTTCGTTATTTTCCAAAAGGGTTTGCTCAAACATGTAGCATAAGTTCTATGAGCAGATCTACACTGTTGTTATTTTTCTTTGATGGATCTGTGTATTTTCTTGTTATTTAAGAATAATCATTGGATTTTTGCACCATTGAAAATGAAACATAAAACAGAATCTCAGCAATGAAATCGATAGAATCAAGAAAGAGAACGACAACATGCAGATTGAGCTCAGGTAGCTCTCTCTCTCTCTCTCTCTCTCCTTCTATGTTTCTTCCTTTCTTATGACTAGGTGTTTTGCAGGCACTTGCAGGGGGAAGACATCATCTCTTTGCAGTACAAAGAGCTCATAGCCATAGAGGAAGCACTTGAAATAGGGATTTCTAATATTCGCAACAAACAGGTAATCTTCACCCTGTTGATTAGAGCTCATCATATATCTGGTAAAACCAAAACAATATCTGATCTCTTCCCTCTTTTCACCTTCTTTATATAACAGATGGAGTTCTTCAAGATGATGAAAAGAAATGTATGTACAGATCATATAACCTTCTACTTAGTGATTTTATAGCCCCATTCCTACGTTTGATTGTTATATATATGGTCAGATTTAGGTAGCTAAGAGCATCTCAAACTCCGATTTAAATTTTTACTCAAATTTGAGATAACATTTGAGTAAAAATATATATTTGATATAATGGTACCAAAGTTTATTTTCTTTTGTTTAAGTTAAAACTATTTAGATCAAATTATAATTAACTCAGATAAAGTTAAAACTATATATTTTAGATCAAGTTTACAGGTCAAGTTATGACAAAAAATTAGAATTGATTCCAAACAACTCTTTTTTTTTTATGTAATACCACTAGATTGAGTCCTAACTTTACATTTTAAATTATAGTAATTTCGGTATAATACTGAAAAAAATTCATTTCGATATTGTAGTCTTACTCTTACGTATACATTTACATTTATATATGTACATGTAGTCAACCAGGACTAGATTACAAGTGTCAAAGGCTTATTATTGCTGCTAAATAGAGGATAGAAAAGCTTGTTACGTTGATGTTTTGGCTGAAAAATGTTTCAGGAACAAATTCTGGAGGAGGAGAATCAGGAGCTGATGAATGTCTTGGTATGTTCATGATCATCTTCCCCATACCCATGCATGAACAAGCATCTAATATTTATATATGCTTGTGCTTTTTAAGTCAATGTGTACATGCAAGCATACGTGTGCATGGGCATATATGTATGTGCACCAATGACATTTCATGTACACCAGGTTAACTCAGGCTTACATATGCTTGTGTGTGGGTCAAGATCATGAAACAACAATGTATAGTTAAATTATCTTGCTTTTTTTTATTTTATTAATTGGCTAAAGTATCTAATATTATCAAGTTCTATTTTCATAGTAACATTTTAAATAATTATGTAATGGTGACATATAACACATTAACATTGTCACGTATAATCAACATCCAATAAAAAACTAACAAATGAGTTAATAGCCCCTACCTTGACCAAAAAAAAAAAAAAAGTTAATAGACCCTACGATCAGGCCCATGATCTATCTAGGAAGTGGAATGCTTAAGCCATGGCCCAATGGGCCATCAAACTACTGGGCCAGACCACTGGTCAAATGGAAACCCTGACTCCATAGAACAAGTCTAATAATCCAAATGAGTTGGTGATGAATTTGAGGAATTAGTATATAATTAATTAGCAACCATTGGACTTGCTATGGTATAACTTATTTGATCAGTAGTCTTGAAAAAAAAAAAAAAACAGAATGGCATGTAAGTTCTTTAGTTCAACGTTCTGTGAGGCAGACCATTAATTTAATTTTATTTTTTAAAAACATTGCAATAACATCAATGATGAATTTCATACACCACTTTAGATCAACCGCACGACTCGTTAATACAATTAATAAATGAATCGAGTAGGAGTAAAGACAATCAAAAGAAATATACGATACGTTTTATTTATATACCGGTTATGCACAATTCATAAGATACGAATTCGATATGACACAACTCGTTAGATACGAATTAATAAATGAATCGGGTATGTGTTGAGTATTTTTGACACAAACCTGTTAAGACCCGATTGACATACATATATAGCCATTCCTGAGCTTTACAGAAGCTTGGTTCTCTTGTTTCCAACCTTGTATAACTTCTACTGCGGTAGTAATTATAAATTAATTTCGTATCAATATTTGCAGCACCAACAGGAGTTAGCAGCCATGGATGGTATCGTGAGAGAGGGTCAAGGTGGATACCATCAGAGAGTGAGAGAGTACCAGCCTCATATGCCTTTCGCCTTCCGCGTCCAGCCGATTCAGCCCAACTTGCAGGATAGGATTTAGAGCGCTAACTGTTAACTGTTTCTTATTAACTCTATCTATGGCTTGGTGTGTTCTAAGAAAAACCTTGTGTGTTTCATGGTTTGTAATGGATCAGATCTTAAACTCCTTAAGCAAGTAAGTAAGGGTGCATTTTTACAACAAGGTCAACTTAGGGTTTAAACAATCAATACCCAGATAGTGCTTGTGGTCATCAATGGTCTTTAATTTGGTTATTTAGATAAATGTAGAGCTTTCATGGTAGCAGAGCCATAAGCTCTTGATAAACGAATTCGAATGGTTGAATAATCAAATCTCATTCGTTCTTTCTACCTCAAATCTTCACCACCTAATCGCAATAGTTTCTGGCAAGCTTAATGCCATTAGTTTTCTGATATGGAGAATGCAAATTCCTCCATTAATACAAAGTCTCAAACTTTCAGATCACCTTCATCAAAATGCTCCTACATTTACATTTGTCTCCGAGTTTGGCAAAGAAATTCCAAATCTAAAGTTTGAAGATTGGCAACACATTGATTTGTTGCTCTAAAGTTGGATTTCTGGAACCTTGCCTAAAGAAGCACTTAGCCATGTTGTTGGCTTAACTACTTCTCAAGAAGTATGAAATTGCTTGGAAGAAAACTACCTTTAGGCAACTAAGGAAAGGGAGCTTCAACTTAAACGCTAACTCCAAGATCCTAAGAAAGACTCCACACCTTTGGATGAATATCTCAAGAAATTCAAAATGACTTGCGATAGTCTTGCAGCAATACAAAAACCGATATCCGACGAAGGTAAAATTGTCCAACTTTCCCATGGTCTTAGGAAGAAATATGATGTTTTCATCACTACAATGCTGTTCAAACCCCCTTTTCCCTTATTTAATCAATTTGTTATCGCACTACAAAATTATGATCTTAGAGTTGAAATCAATGAACCCGAAGATAAAAAGGATATCAATCCTAATCTTGTGTTTACTACACAACACTATGGTGAATAAGGAAGATACTTTGGTCGTGGTCGTGGAAACAATAACTCCCGTGCCCGTGGTTTTCCCTCACAAGGTCGTAATGCCTATACTCCACGAGGCTACAACAACTTCACTAATTCCAGCGGCTCCAACAAGTCTTTCATGCGTTAACCTCCTAACAATCAGCCACAAGATGGATCTCTGCACCAAACATCAACCACCCACACGCCTAATTCGTCATAAGGTCAAGATGGCACTCTACCCCAATGCCAGATTTGCAGTTGCTTTGGTCATATAGCTTCTAAGTATTGGTACAAGTATGATTATGCCTACGATGTTAACTAGAATTTACCTCAGACTCTTACGTCAACTACTTTGTCAAACTCACCACACCAAGATTCAAATTGGTATCCCGATATAGGAGCTACTTCCCACATGACTTCAGATACAGGTAATCTTCATACTTACACTTCCTACCATTGATCTAATAATGTTATTGTGGGTGATGGATCACACTTGAATATTTCTCATATTAATAAGACTACCTTGAACTCATCCACTGGTAACCATGTAGATTTGAATTCTCTTCTTGTGGTTTCAAGATAAAGGACCAAACAACGGGACAGATCTTGGCAACCGGGCATTGACGTGGAGGACTATATGCTTTGTACAAAAAAGAAGCGTGTGAAACATTGGTAGCAATAAAATCTGGCAAAGCACCAGTAGCATTTGGCATCAATGACTTGGGCATCCCCATTCAAAGCTTCTTCATGTTTTAGCTTCTAAGAAATTTATTGAGGTTTCAAGTTGGCTGAAACCAATGAATATTTGCAGTAGTTGTCAAATGGGAAAAGGTTGTCGTCTTTCTTTTTCATTGAATAATCATATTGGAACTATTCTGTTAGCTAAAATTCACTGTAGTTTATAGGTACCTGCACCCGTTGCGATATTATGTGATTTTTGTGGATGATTGCATTAGATTTATTTGGTTGTACCCGTTAAAACATAAATTTAATTTTTTCTAGACTTTTTCTAGACCTTTATCATAAAGATTAAGGCTTTTCAATGTGAGGGAAGAGGAGAATTTGAGTTGGGCAATTTCTTTGTTCATTTAGATCAATGTGGCATTTAACGACACATCTCTTGCCTTGGAACTCTTAAGCAAAATGGAGTAGCATAAAGGAAACATAGGCATATTGATGAAACTGGGCTTACGATGCTCTTTCATGCTCACCTACCAAAGCAATTGTGGATTAAGGCATTTATGATTGTAGTACATCTTATTAATTGTTTGCCCTCATCAACGGTCAAAATGGAGACTCATTTTTTCAAACGTTATGAGCGTCACCCTAATTATACTTCATTAAAGGTTTTTGGATGTCGATGCTTTTCGTACTTACGACATTATGCAAAGAATAAGTTTAAACCCAAGTCTTACCCCATATGTTTTTCTTGGTTACAGTCCCACTCACAAGGGCTATAGATGTTTTCATATCCCGTCTAAACGGGTGTACCTTTTTCGCCATGTGGTGTTCGATGAACAAATATTTCCTTATACTGATACTTAATCTTTGTTTATTTCTTCTTAGATGAGTGATAATATTTCTACTTATTTAGAGTTCCTGGACGGTTTTCTTCGATTACATGGGTCTACAAATACGTCCATTGCTCCTCTTCTTTTATCAGAACCAAGGTTGCATAGCCCTATACACCCACATGGTTCTCCAGCACATGCGCCTCCAACTATTGCCGAGAGCTATGGTGCACCTGGACAACATCCCACCATCTCAATTTCTGGTGGTCCTTCAGCACATGCGCCTTCCTCTATTGGCCAGAGCAGCAGTGTGTCTTCAGCTGCTGATGCAGCACCTTTGTCATCTAGCATTTGAACTATCAATAGTGCACTCGGATAACACTACACCGCCTCAGTTTCTGCTCCTATTGACCCAAATCAAAGACCTCCGGCTCAATCTGTCAATGAGTGTCATGGCCTATTCGTTCAACAACCTTCTGTTTTAGCAAAATTGTGCAGCGCTGTTTGTGATCAAACCAGATCCGAATTACATCACAGTGATATTTCCTATACGCCAGTAGCTCAACTACTTGGAACCTTTTACATAGAACTTACTCTTGCTCCTATTCCACAATCCAGACCCATAAGTACCTCCACTTCGGGCACCTAAACTAATAATGTTCACCATATTCTTACCCAAAATAAGGCATAAGCCCAAAATCCCGATTCTCTCTCTCTCTCTCACACACACACACACACTGAACCTAAAACTCTCAAGTCAGCTTTTCGGAGTCTGCATTGGGTAAATGCAATGAGTAAGGAACTTCAAGTGCTCAATCACAATCACACAGGGGATTTGGTTCCTCGCCACTATGATATGAACATTATTGGCTCAAGATGGGTATATTCAAGACTAAACTTAAGCCTGATGGCTCAATTGAACGTTTTAAGGCACGTTTAGTCTCTAAGTGGTACAATGAGCTCGTAATTTTATAATTTTAAAGTTGTGAACGGACAAAATGAGGATGTTTGACACCTCTGAAAAAAAAAAAGTTGATGCGAACAAAAGTCACATCTTGATTGACACTTGATCTACTGACTTCGTTACCCATCCCCCCTTCTATTTTCCTCCCTTGCATGTGCTAGATTTTGACCAACATTTAAAAATGACCAATTCTCTAATGGTGAATAAATTATTTTTCAAAATGTATTAAAAAAATTAATTTTTGACTTAGGGTGTGTTTGTTAATTTAAATTCAGCACTTAAAAATGAATGTATTCAACACTTATTAATTAAACTTGTTTGATAACTAAAACTTGAATATCTATATAATAAAGTACAATACAATTCAAATTTCAAAAGATAAATAAAATAACTTTTGTTATTCGCGATTGAGATCGCTTTAAATTTTACTTTAAAGTTAATCTAACGATTAATATTAACAGCCCAAATTTAATAGGAAAAATAAGCTCCTAAAGGTGTGTTTGGAGTAACTTTTTAAAAGTATTTCTAAGAATTATTTCTCATAAGTACTTTAAAAAAAAAAATAGTGTTTGTAACAGCTCCACCACTACCTCTACCACCACCACCCCCACTGCTCCACCACCATCACCACTACCACCACCACTGCCACCACCATCACTACCATCACCACCACCACCCCCGCCGCCATCACTATTGCCACTCTACCATACCCACCACCTTACCACAACCATCACCACTTCCATTGCCCCACCACCACCACCGCCCACCACTGTCACCACCACCCCACCATCATTACTATCACTACTACCATCGTCTCACCACTTGCACCGCCCCACCGCCACTGATGCTGCATCCAACCATCATCATCACCGTTGTCGCATCTTACTACCACCGCTACTGTCCCACCATCACCCCTACCACTCCTATGACCATCACAACTACCACCACCATAGCCAACCTACCATCACCACTGCCCTACCTTCACCCCCACTCCACCCTCACTGCCCCACCACCACCATCGTCACCCACCACCGATTGCTACATTCGTCGTTCATGGCCACCACCCACCACCATCTTCATCTTATTCTTATATTTATTACCATTACCACCATCATCCCACTACCATCGTCGCCCACTGTCAGCACCCACCACCACCCATCGTCGCCCACCATCGCCACCAACCACTATCACCTACCACCACCACCACTTGTCATCGCCCACCACTGCTGCCACCCACTGTCACCTATCCCCACCACACTTACCACCGCCGTCATTCGTCACCACCCATCACACTGTCGCCTAGAAGTATTCATCGTTGCCCACCACCACTGTCATCACCGCCCACCACAACTATTGTCGTCCCACCACCACCACTGACAACCACCATCACCGTCGTTCACCACCACCCACACCCATCACCGCCACCGTTGCTACCTACGGCCGTCACTACCATCATCGTCACTCAAAATTCACCATCAACATTACCGTTGCCACCTACGGCTGCTACCACCACCACGGTCGTCGTCTTACCCACCATAACCATCATCGCCTCCCACCATCACGACTGTTGCCCACCCCCATTACCACTGCTCACCCCCACTACAATAGGTGCTTAAATTTCTTTATCTCTCATTTATGTTTGTGATTTAATTTTGGGTGTGAATACAAATATGTTGACTATTTTTTTTATTACTCCGTGCCTTTAGGTACGGAGAATAACTAGTATTAATATATTAAGTACTCCTTAAAAATAAACTAAAAATTTATTAGGAGATCACTTACTTAATTTTGAAAGCTGAAAGAACTCAGTAAAAATATCTTTAATAATATTTATAATACGACAATTCTATCTCGAAATATTTCACAATCATATTAAAACTCTAATTAGTCTTCTCTCCAAAAACCCTAATGTATCTATCCTCCTCACCATCTTTTTTTTTTCCTGTCTTCTTCAGCGATCACACACATACAGATAAGATACTTCTTCCCTTTTTTTCTTCATCGCATACATACACACACACCCTACATACACATAGATACACAAATCACATAATCTACAATTGTAATTTTTAAAATTTATGACAATTAGTAGCTTTAAGTGATTAATTTAACTTAAATTAATTTTATTATTATGTTTGTTAAATGTGGACTACAATATGATAATAATGATTATGATTTATGTTATGAATTAAACTGATTTGATATATCGTAGTTTTTTATTAGATAAAAACATATTTTATAAATATTTTCAAAGTAAAGAGTGGAAAGGTAAAATTAAAAATTAATTTATTTTCAGACATCAATTCTGTGTAGTTATCAAATAGTTTGATTCAATTCAATACTTAAATTTTAGTGGGTACCAAACAGTCTACGAATTCAACATTCAATTTTCAGACTTTAGGTTTCAATTTTTAAACTTCAATTTTCAATTCTATTAAACACTACCTTAATTTCAAACTTAATTAACAAAATAAAAAGAGACTTCAATTTTTTTTTGTTAGACATTATTATAAGAAAAAGGTACAACGAAGTTCGGATTCACCGTCCTAAAATCAAACAACGGTGAATGATGGTCAATTAAATCAACCGCAAAGACTTTGAAATTTGAATCCTTGCTCACCAAGTCAGCAATCTACAACTTAATCTCGCATTAAATGTGTCATAATCTGTACAGCTTTACACTAATTACCACAATCCATTAATCAGATTCCCATAATCCACCAATAATTACAAACAGCCTTCAAGAGCCAATGACCCACCAAATTCCCAAATTACCCTCTAATGCCACGTGTCAATAAAATACCTTGTCAGCGCTTTAGTATCTCAGAGTCTGACTCGGCCGAGTCCAACTCACATAGTTAATCACTCGTTGCTTTATGAACGAATGCCATTTGCCATTTCACACCCCCAAAATATTTTAAGTTTATTAATTTGCATCTCAAAAGATCAATATTCTTACATTGCATCCTTAATTGTACAAATCAGCAACAATCTAGCTCAATAGTTTATGTTCCACTCCTTTTTTGTTTGTTTGTTTGTTTTACCGGACTAGTATGATGCCACTAGCACCATTTGTATCACACATTTGTCAAGCCCATTCTCTAAACAGAATAGAAAAAAAACATTAAATTTATTCAATTGATGGAAGTGGAAATCGTCACATTGAGACAACCCAAAAATATGATATAGATGACATTGAATTCTGTCATCCCTATAACATCGTTGCTTGAAATAGTTCCTCACCACGAATCTCATTTGTATCACACAGTGACTGTAGTCCATGGTTGGCGACCATGGACTACAGTCAAGTTGCCTATTAGATATACTGATTTCTTATGTAAAAAGCAATGGAACATATACTGATTGCTATTGATTTGTTCAATTAAGGTTGTAATATGAGAATGTTGATATTTTGGGGTGCAAATTAACAAATTTAAAATCTTTTGAGGTACAAAATGTCATTTACCCTATGCTTTATTCAGGAGTTTATGTGTCAAACTGATAAACGCTCCATGTTTCGGTCGGAGACCTCTCTCTCTCTCTCTCTTTCTCTCTCTCCTTATAAACCGTTTTGTTGACAGCGCCAAGTGCTCTCTCTCTCTCTCTACAAGCTTACACATATTCAAGTTCATGTAATTTATTTTCCGTCGATTTTCTTCTCTGTGCTTCATCTTCTTCTTTTCTTCTTCAGCAGGTATGATCGCTCTGTTTGGTCAATTATCTTTCGCGGAGTTTTTATATGTGTATATGAGCAAATGTGTGTATATATATGTGTCGGCATTGGTGTTCTCTCTCTCCCTTTTTGGGTTTTTGATTTTTCTGAGGAACGGACTAGGGTTTTTGCTCTTTTCTCTTATTTGGTTTCTTCTGAAAATTCTGGGAGCGGTAGTTCATGCTTTAATCTTATGTATCGATATATGTATTTACCTGCATTGGCGTGAAATTTCTATAAGGGGGTTTTTGTCCTTCTGGGTTGATTTCGTTTAGATTAAATTAGTCGGGTGTAGACTCCTCGTGCTCACTGTAGCTTTTTGCTGATCATCCGCATTCTCCGTATGTTTGCTGTTTATCTCCTCTCTCTCTCTCCCCATCTATCTGTCTGTCTGTCTGTCTGTCTGTCTATCTATCTATCTATCTTTCTTTCTTTCTTTCTTTCTCTTCACACGCCCAACATATAGACTAACACAAAGATATAACATGCGTAAGTGAAGAGGTTCGGGATGGAGGAAGACCTTAATTAGATTGAAAAGCAGAAAATTAGGATTTGAGAGATTGTAACAGAAGGTCATCGGTGCTTGTTGGTTCATATCATTGATATACACATGAGTTAATTTCTGAAATGGCTTTGAACTAAGTTTTTTATTGGCTTAAGTTGCATTGTGATGCACTAATTAGAAGTTAGAAGATTCCCTGATCCAGTTTTTCCATCAATACCATTGTATCTGTTTTGGATTCTGTAGGTTTCCATCAATAGCGTGATATTTGTTTTGGATTCTGTAGGTTTGCCTTCATATTGCAATCTAAACTAGTGATATGTGGATTTTTTAAAGTTAGTATGTCAAATGTATTTTAATTTTGCTTCTCAATTTGCATTACATAATGCCATTGCTTCTCTTTTTTGGCTAGTAAAATTACAATAACTATAGGCTATGTAAAATTATGAGGTCTTAGGCGTCTGTCCTCTGCCCCCCCCCCCCCCCCCCCCCCCAACAAATCTCCAATCACCCATAAAAAAATCATTGTTTTTAATGTAAAAGAGCACTCTTGTGTTGGTAATAGACATATACTGCTTATGTCAAATATATTTGATTAATTATTTTCAGAGGTTTCTGATGGCTCCATTTGCTTCTTTCAGTACATGGTTGTATGATTTCGAGGTATTTGTTCTTATTTAACAACCTGGTTAAAGGCTGACATGCTCCCACACACAGCATCCGTAGAAATAAGTGTCCCTGACTACAAGGAAGCTTCACGTGCAATGGTCCCTGATTTTACCGTGGGAAAATATTCATCTCTGGGAGGAAATGTTTTCCCTTATATGGAGGGATTAGCTGCCCTGGATCCTAATTGTCCAGAGGAAAAATTAGCTGTGTCTTTGGAATCATATGAGCCCTTTTCTGTAGTTAATACTGATTCTTCTAGGAGCTTGGATGCACAAGATGTTTCAGGAACCGATGTCCTTGTTGGTGCTTTTAATTCTGTCAGCATAGCTGAAATGTCTGGTCAGAGAGATGATGAATTAAAAGATAATGTTACATCTGATGATGCTTCTGAGACGAAAGGTTTCGATTCTATTTGTTCATACCCTCAGAGTAGGAGTACTTGCATGAGTAGATTGAACCAAAACACTCGGAGCAAAAAAGCCGGAAGAGATTTCAGGAAAACAACTAACAAGAAAGCATTGCTAGAATTAATTTTCTTGAAGGTCACAAGAAGAAGAAGAAGCTGTTTCTCCAGAAGACCACGTTCATTTGTGTGGGGATCATTGGGGTATATTGCACTAGTTTTTGAGCAGAATACCGGGCTCAATGTTGGTCAAAATAAGCTTAAAAAATCACGAAAAGATAGAAGTGGCGGGGAAGGTGTAAAGCGAAGTAAGAATCGGACGGGTCAAATCTCTCAAAGGTCAAGGGGAATAACCGGTGCTTCAACTGGTCGCATCCGTTTGAAGATTAAACTGGGGAAAGGAGTGGTACAAAGTTGTTTGACGGATGTGGTTCCTATTATTGATAATGATCTCGACAAATGTTGTGGGACCAGGATTGGATGTCCCAAATTGATTGAGGGCGCTTACGAGAAATTGGAGAAAGAGGCGCTTAGGGGCTCAGGGTTCTGTTGTGCTGCAGATAATAAGTGTGGATTACCCTTCCAGGAAGAGGTTGAAGGATTGGTTGTGAAAGTTGACAATAGGTGCTTAGATCCTGGAACTTCACCTGATTCTGAGGTCATCAACGTGATTCCAGATGCCCAAATCAGTGAAAAAACCCCAGGAGATTTGCAGGATGTTCTAATTTCCTGCCAGGAATGTGTTGTTTCTGGTGACGTTACAAGTTCCAGTCCTCCACAGATGAGCAGTAAGAAAGGAAAGGAGAAAGATAAGCTCCACAAGGCAGGTAATTGCAGTGTCGAAAGTAGAATACTTTTTCCAGAGGTCATAAACAGTGCCAAAGTGTCTGATGAAAATGGACAGAGAGAGAAAATTGGAGATGGTTCTGGCTGTAGTGAGGCTTCTATTTTAGCTACAACCGGAAATGAATCTGGCAACACATCTAGCAGTGGCAATTTTTCTACGAAATCGCTGCCCCAGTCAGGAGGTACCAATTTTGGAGTCTCCTGTGATACTTTGAAAGTTGAAAGTGGTACAGAAGTTGATCTGTGTTCCAGGCTTGAGTCACCAGGGTTACAGATGTCTGAGCCATTGCTCTCTCATAGGCATACTAGGGATCAAAAACTTCCCAAAAGTTCGAAATCAAGGGGAATGAGCAAGAGCAGGTCAGAAGTTGCAGTTTCAGCAAGCAGGAGAGGAAATGCTCGTAGACAAAAGGAGAATCAATCTAAGCCAGTTAGTAAGTGCAAAGTCACGGAGAAGGGTGATAGTTTTCAAGCTGTTTGCAAAGTAGAAAGTCACCTAGAAACAGGTGTGAGAAGTTTGACACAGATACATAAACTTGATTATGCTTTTTTCATACTAGCTATCTTATCCTTTCAGATTTGTCCTGTCTTCTTTTAAATATGCACATTTTCTTTTTAAAAGAATGGAGTTTGTTTTAGCATTTAAATTACATCTCTATCAGGGGCTAAGTAAGTTAATGTTGTAGGGAATCACGCATCAGATGATCTTGGAGAAACTAAACACGGGAAGAAAAGTTCAACCGGGGACCTTTATAACCTGGATGTGATGCCCAGTGGGATGGCAGAGCAATATGTAACCCCACGGAGTGCTTGGGTACTTTGTGACAGCTGCTGTAAATGGAGGCGTATACAAGCTACACTTGCGGACTACATTGAAGAAACTAATTGCAGATGGTATATTATGATGCCTACTTAAACAGCATTACTAATTTGAGATACATTAGGAAACTGTGATTTGCATAACTTGACTGTTTAGTTGAGGTGGCATATTTTTGGAAGGGATTAGTAGAAGATGGGAATGTTTTAACTGCCCTCGCCATCTTAATCAACAATAGCTTATTCATTTGGCAACATGTTTGCTACTACCTTGGCCAAACATATGCCAACCTCCATGGGTATAGTGTCTGGGGTAAATAATTTGCTTTTGATAATACAACTTGTTAGCAAAATTGTGGAAATGGAAGGTTAGCCTCAGAGAAGATATAATTGCGATGGAGTAGGATTCTGAAGTAGAGAATTCTAATGAGTTTCTTTTGTTGGTTGATATTGACTTATTTTCTTAGTTACTTGGAACTATTATAAGTACAAACTTTTGCCATATTATTAGGTTTTGGTTAGCTATTTTTCTACTTGATTGGAAAAACTATTCTTTAAATCTTAAATCTTTGTGTCCTTGGAAAAGAAGAAATGAAGAAAGAGAACAAATTGAAATTTCAGGAACATTTTGAGAAACGAGAAAAAGGAAAAGAACTACCCCGATCTCTCGTTTAGAAAACCGAACATGCATATTAGAATTGGCTTGAAGTGTCTATTTCTTCAAGAAATCTTACTTCCAAGTCTAAGCGGGACCAAGATAAGTGAGAGTACCAAGAGAAAAAGAAGAAAATGAAAGAAAAATTCTTGTTCATTGGGGATTACAAGGCAAAATGAAAGGGCCTTCCATCTCTATTTTCCAGGTCTGTCATCGTTTTCGACCGTATACATTCTTGTACGGAACAAGTACATGAAGCTTCTCCCTGCTTTATTAATTGTATATGCAATAGACCGCATAAAGTTGTGAATGGCCACCTCTCGATCTGCAGCCTCTGCTGCTGGTAGATTGAGTGCTTATACTCAGCTACCACAGGGTTCCTTGATTTGGTGGGATTCGAAAGGTTTTCATGATTTATGCAATTTACTAATAGGTATCCTTAAAAAATGTGTAATGATGGGAGAATACAAGTTTTTTTGATTCTTTAATTTATAGAATCATTATATAATGAGTTTGCGATTTGATTTTCACTAACACATTCTTAAGTAGCTTGACTTCGTACACAAAAGGAAGGTCTTGAATAATTTCCAATAACTAAATCAAACCTTTTCCTGAAATTTAAGCCTTGCCCCAATCTAAGATTTGAAAATTCAAAAATTCAAAAATTTTCACTTCTTGAGGTTCATCCACCAAAGCCTTCCAAAGGCTTTTATATGGGAAGGCCTTTAAGCCTAAGTGGGGTTGCGCTGTGGTTTGATTGAATCTTACAGCCTACGCAGATTAAGGGTGAAGTGTGGGTAAACAACTTCATGTTAGGGTATCATGAGTTGAGAAACTTAGCTCGACTTATAGTTTGGCTGTGTTACACGTGTCACTTGTATTTCGATGTATCCTATTGATTTTTGTAAAAAATTCAAAGCTATACGTCATTTCTTTGTAATATTTGGTTCTTCTAAAATCATTCTTACAATTTCGACAAAATGTTCTTGACGAGATTTTTTCTTACTTTTGCTATTTACTTCAACTCTGGATTTATTACATTTTCGGGTATACTTTTAAGGTGATTACTTTTAGTGCACCACATTCTAGGAAGCATTATTAGAGGTACAATCAATTCACTAAAGCAGTGGATGTATGTCTTGTGTAATATGATTTTGACAGGCATGTAGTATGCATGCATATATTTCCTGCATTTTCCCAATATTGGCCCCACTCTACTTCAAGCCTATGAAGGATAGCAAGGCTAAGGGATTATACTTGAGCACAAGCTCAATCATCTGAATGTATGAAAAGAAAAGCATAAGAATTGTAAGTTAAATAATCATATAAATGTACATGTATTGAAGTGATCCTCTTTTCTGATGGGTGACATGACTAAATATTTCTTCTTATTATAGTGTCATGAAAAATTATGAAAGATTGAGCTTTAGTGGGCCATGGCGGCCTAATTCTTTTCAGACCCTATCCTTCTTTTGTCTATTATCATGAGTTTGGAGATTTGATGCCTATCACTGTACATCTTGGCAACTTATAATGTTACATGTGATTCACCTTAAAGGACTTGTAAGGATAACATGGATAAAGACTTTGCTGACTGCTCAATCCCTCAAGAGAAGTCAAATGCAGAAATTAATGCAGAGTTAGAAATATCAAATGCCTCTTGTGGGGAGGACACGTGTGATGCCCTCTTGAATTCTAACAGATTGGGACAATTGCAATCAACAGGTAATTGTTTTGTGCTATTAATAGCATGGTACTAACAGTACGTTTGAGCTTGATTTTTGGCTGGCCCTTCTACGATATATATGCATTTCATGCTTTGAACTCTGACACAATTTAAACTGCATTGCAGTTGTTCAACAGTCCTCTTGGATGCTGATTAAGTCAAATTTATTTCTACATCGGAACCGCAAAACTCAAAACATTGACGAGGTTAGTGCCTGACTGAATTAAAATTACCGACTTAATGACTCGTGGCTCTTATTGAATCTTTCTTCATTGCATTAAGTAAACTTCATTGAATTTAGGATGAACTTACTCCGTTAATTGCCAGAAATCAATCACAAAATACCTGTTGTGGCATTCAGTACCATAGATGCTACTATATAGTGGTTCTGGTGTTTTGATTCTTTTGAACATGTGTACGGCTCAGATGCCGGGAAATGTGTCAAAGATGCTAGAAAAATTATAGTAAAGCCACCTCATTTGTAAGTTCTATTTTATTAATGAAGGATTTCAACCCTTTGGGCTTCGTCCAATTTGTGGAACTTTTGGAGGAGATGGGACCATCTTAGTTTTTGTACACTTTGTTTGTAAAACGTAGTTTGGAGACACTCTCTTCGCATCCATATATAATTTTTTGCTCCCACTTGTCTGAAAAAGAAAATTCTCCCATGGGACAATGGAGTGGAAAGGTTGAAAATGAAAAGGACTATTATATTCTGGTGAAAATATGACATGATTGAAGATGTGTATCTAAGCACGGATACCTTCGTTTGAGAGAATATTTTTGGTGTAGAAAGTCTCAAATTCAGGATCTTTTGCTGCACGAATTTCTTGAGAAACAAAGTTATAGGCATGTAGATTCAGGCTAGACCGACTACTCCAAGAGCACTCATCCATAAACCTCAGGAAAATGTGTTTTTGTTGAGTTTGGATTCTCCGCTGGCAAGGTTTCCTGTTGGGATTGCAATGCTTTACTTTGCAATATGGTTTTAAGCACTAAATTACTGGGGGAAAGGGTGAGAAAACTGGTAGTTCTATTACAGTTCTCTATTTGCGTGCTTGTAATCATTCTCCCATCCCTAAAAACTGTCCATGTTACCTTCCACCTTTTTGGTGTCTATGACCTAATTGTCATCGCATTCCTACTTTTTACGTGTGTTTATTTTAAAGGAGCAAAAATGCATCACTAGAAGCGTTAAGAAGGCATCACCCATGTACAAGGATCAAAATATTGTTTCGATAAAGACACCGAAATGAATCAACAATTGAATCAAAATTCCAATGTTTCAATGTGTTTCAACTTTCGAGGTATTTCAGAATGTTTCGAAATGTTTTAACATGTTTCTGTTTTGGAATGTTTCGAGATATTTCAAGATGTTTAGATGTATTTAGACCAATGATTTGAAATGTTTTGTAAACAAATTCCTAAATTTTTTATTCGTTTCCATTATGTTTCCGAAACATTTCCATAGTGCCGAAATGATATTTTGGCATTGTCCATGTATATAGGATGTATACAAAGTAAAGAAGAACAAAACAAACAACAAAATCCCTGTACTACATACAAAGGGTGCTCTAAAGTCCAAAAGTCTGCATACTAGTAACTCCTAGTAAATAATGCATTCCCAAAAACTAATAAAAAAAACCCAACCTCTTCTTTGGGCCCAAAACAAATGCCTCCACATCCTCAAAATGTTTGTGATTCTGCTCCAACCCAATACTCCACCAAAGTAGAGAGCAGCTCCCACGGTCCCACCTAAACCTTGAAAACTCGACTCTTACTATGAGCTCTGCTTCAAAACCGCATAAATCCACTACCAATTTGGCCGTCACCTACGCCACACCAAATAGGGAAGACACCAAAACCCGTAACTTCCTAGCTGCTAGGCAATTTAATGGCATATTTCGGGCATAGGCTTAGATCAAAATCCTTCAGCATGCAACGCCAATTAGACATGATTTTGCCTCCCGTGCATCAGTTCATGAATAATTAAAATACCATTCAAAGGCTCTTTCTGAATGAAGAAATCCACCTTGGGAGGGATCTAATGGCCAAAAGGATATCAGTGTACTCCTTTCAAGCGTCAACTAGATCTCTAGACCGTATGGAAAATCCTGGCCTGATCATAGCTATATCTCTCTAAGAAAGCAAGGCCCCCCTTAGAGCATTCTCCTCGCAAATCTCTATAAATAAAGCGATCCTTGAAATTTTAGATACTCGATTGCTCCATAGTGGTCATCCGGGAAAGTATCAACACCTTCTGACTCCTAATCATGAAAGTGCCTATGGAAAGGTTGGGTCTGAATCGACAATATGAGACCACACCAAGTATTTTGCCACTATAGCATTTGCCTATATCTATATCAAACAGATCTAGGAGCCTCTCGTTCAAAGGCTCTCTACCACAATAATGCATACTAGAATCTCATTTATGCTCGATCCACCATAAATCTAATCTGCTTTACAATTTTATTCCAGCTTTCATGATGTTCTTTCACAAGCCTAATTCGTAAGGAACTCTGGCCCTCTCATACTTCTTTATTTTCAATCAACTTTTTTCTTGTAGCCAAGAGTTTCGCCTTTGAATCTCTTGAGCACTTACCTAAAAGAGCTTCATTAAACAGAACAACAAACCATTTTGAGCAAAGGGGGAAGTTGAGTAATTATTATTCAATCGCATTCTTGATGCCATGAGAAAGTTGGGGAAGTTATTTTGGGTTCCTTATGTTGAGTAAGGAGAGAGAGGAATAAATGAGTTTTAGAGTATGCCGAACATGTGCGGAGCACATCATGTTTGTTTTTCCTGATACTCCTTTAGATTAGTGTATGGATTGTATGAATTGCCTAAACAAGAATTCTTCAATAGTAAACAACCTATTAAGATATTCACGATGAAGAAGTAGGGGATTTTCTTTCGGTAGGCCTTGGAAGGCGAAGGAAGACTAGAATGCCAAATAACAATAGTACTATAGTAGTTTTTCATCTTCAATCACTTCTGAACATAGGGTAACACACTAAAATGAGTATTTCCAAATTAAGTGAGTTTGTGCGATTTTGAGAGAAATAATGCCTCTCCCATCCGATTATTTGCATCAAAACCTCTTAATTGCTAAGTCCCACCAAGTTAGAACTCTACAAGATGAATCCACATGAAGCCTTGAATATATAATAGGAAGAGTTTTTTTTATGCATGCCAAAATTGAACCCGTATTATTGATGTCCTCAACTTTCCCAAGTGGGATTAACTCATTGTTTCGTGTATTAGTCCTCAAGCTAGTAATTGCTTAAATCAACGTAAAGACTTCTCAAATAATGTATTTGCATCTTCTCAGCTCATTAACATTGAAAAGGAGCAAATGATCTACGTAAATGGCCTGTTCACCCACACCCCAGCCTCAAATCCTCAAAGCATGCCTTTCTAGCACTCTAAATATCATCTTGCTAAGAGTGCCCATCAATAAAACAAAAGGAAGTGCGATACGGGTTAGGGTGGCCCAACTCTAGGTATAAAATCTTCAACTCTAGGTATAAAATCTTCAATCGTACCCTTGACCCTAACCCTAATTCAACCCAAGATACTCAACCCGAGTATTGTTCGGGTGCTCGGGTTGAAATTGGGTCACCTAATTTGGGCTCAACAAACATTAATCCTAAATTAGATGTGAGCCTTTACACAATGTTGGATTATTACATAGGCCTATATGACCCACTAAGATGAAACATCAAGACAACTTATTAAGGGTGAGCCTTCTCTATATAGGAGATAGGGGAGAGGTCATTTGAGTTGTCTATCCGATGTAGGATGACATTGACAACTCTATCTTTCTTTTATTTTTTTTACTTATCCAGTTATCCTACATCAGTACAAAATATTTTATTTTTATATTATTTATATAAATATAATACATGAATTCGGGTTGAGCCCGATTTCATTAATTCGGGTTGGGTTCGGGTTAAACCCTTGAACCTGAGCTCTTAAACCAAGCTTTGCCCAAATTCAATTCGGGTTGAACCTAATTCTAAACCTAACCCTAAAAACCTCAATCGTAACACTATTTTTTCGAGTTGGGTTCGGGTTAAATTTTGGTTGGCCCACCCAAGTTGCACCCCTAGATATTGGTTCCCTTATCTAAGGCCTTGGAACTCTTAAAGAAGACTTTTAGAGTGTTTTTCATAAGAATGGAAAACCAAACTGTAGGAATATGGATCTCAATCCATATCTTTCATCTAACACCAAACCACTCCCTCGAATGGGGAGAAAGGCCCAAATGCACATGATCATAGGCCATCTAGATGTCTAAACATATGACCCGTGTTTATGGTGTTTGATTAAGATGGAACGGAAATCATTTTTGTGATATTTGTCCTCCCCCTTCCATTCCGGGGGACTACTCCCTTATGTCTTTTAATCTTTGTTACCAACAAAATTTACTATTCTTGTCTATGTATATTTCATGAAAAAAACTTGTATCGACGTATCGAAAGATTAGGTACACTAAAAGTTGGTTTATATACGTGAGGTGTCACTCCACCCCATTATCAATAGTTTTGGGTTGAATGCCTAGCATGGTAATCAAAATGAGGCTTTGGGTAGTTAGTGGGCCTAATTCACTAATTTGAATTCCCTGTTCTATTTATCTTCCAGCTCCAGTCTATTTGTTTGTTGTTTCAATTCGATTTATTAGCTTCATGCGAACCCCAGTCCTATGTGAAGGAGGGTGTGAATAAAGCTTGTATCCAACATCAAAAGATTAGGTACATTGAAGTTGGTTTATATATCTAAGGAGCTACTTCATCCGTTGTCAATTGATTTTGAGTTTGCTCTAACACATCGACACATATATGCTGTTAATTATGGCAGTATAGATGTACGAGACTAAGCATTCACATAATTGATTGTAGATTGAGCATTCACATAAATGATTCCATATTACGCAGTCACAAAAACTGTGAGAGGCAGTATATATGTGCTATTCAACATCCACAGAAAGAACATATATGTTATTTTTATAACTTTGTTTAAAATCGACCAGTATTACGTAAGGGATTTGATAGCCTTCATTGTAGTACACATTTTTTTCCAGATATTTTTAGATTTATTTTTTGAGACATCTTTTATGCCATTACTAAATATTTTGTTACACCTGGTGGTACGTATACTCTTTTGATTTCAATTGTGATCTTAGGATGAATAGTACAGATAAAAAAGGGAGCAACAATAGTGGATATGTTTTTAACTTTGAACTTTAGTATCAATAGAGGTTTCATAAAATGCATTAAATACCATTGGAACACTGCGATAGTGCATGTGTGAAGAGAACTTGTGTCCATATCGAAGGATTAGCATCACCCAAGGTTGATTTTTATGCTTAAGAGACGTCTCTATTGCCAATTGATTTTGGCATGGATGTTCTAACATGGTATTAGAGATGTGCCTTAGTTGGTCAATGGTTCAAGTTTCTTACCCATTTGAATTTCTTTAGTATACATGTTTGTCTGTTTGTTTGTTAGCCTCATTTGCGAGCCCAGTCCCACGTTAAGGGTGGTGTAAAGAAAGCTTGTATCCCACTTCTAGTGATTAGGACCACACAAGTTTGGTTTATATGCTTAAGGAACCTTTCCACTTATTATCAATTGGTTTGGAGTTGGATGTTCTAACAGTACGAACTTGGGTTAAAACAATTGATAGTTTGAGGGGTTTGCTATGTGTTAAACAGTGGTACTGGTATGGTGATATAAAACTTTAAACCCCCCACCCTCTCTTTCCCTTATGTTTATGTTTGCGCGTGCTTGTGTGCGTGAGTGTCATTTGGGATTTCAGTCAATGAATTATTTTTGTTTTGCATTTGCTTGATTCATTCCTACCAGATAATGGTTTGCCACTGCAAACCACCTTCTGATGGTCAAATGGGTTGTGGAGATGGATGCCTGAATCGGATGCTTAACATTGAGTGTCTTCAACGGACCTGCCCATGTGGGAAACTATGCTCAAATCAACAGGTACTTCAGCCTATCTACCAGATTACTGATTTTCTTGGTGGATTTATCACATGTACTTCTAATCTAAAGGACATTTACTCTATACAACTGTGTGCAGTTCCAGAAACGGAAGCATGCTAAATTGAAGTGGTTCAAATGTGGAAAGAAGGGCTATGGGCTGCAGTTGCTAGAAGATATATCTGAAGGAAAATTTCTGATTGAATATGTTGGAGAGGTAACTTGTCACTTTGCTTAAATCACCAGCTTGTATTTCTAAAGCTAAACATTGAATCTGAGATAAAAATTAAAGATGAACATCTGAGGCTGGTTAACGAATTTTGGAGTCATGCTTGTGCTGTTTTTTAAAAATTGTAAACACAGCACATAGGGTATTTTATATGGAGTTGCTATGCTAAGCTGCATCACTTAGGTGATCTTCGTTCTTCTTTTAAGCTGGACTGACATGGTGTTAGAGGATATTCTTTTAGCGTTTAATTTAAGTTTATGAAAGTTAGATTCTGTCTTACTACCATATAGGTTTCCCCCCCTTTCTTTTGGGTAACCCAACTGAGAGGAATTTATCCATAGAGTGGCTGCCTGTGTAAGAAGTATACTCTGCATTAGAAGGAAATTGCCTGAACGATGCCTGAGATGGACTTACATTGAGCAATTTTTATGCTTTTCTTGATATTGTCATATAAGTCTCTGTTCCATTTTAGCTTCTTAGTTTTGGGCTACTGAAGTTGATTCGTTATCATGATATTTTCTTTGTTTATGGTTCTTATAGGTGCTTGATATGCATGCTTACGAGACACGGCAAGGAGAGTATGCTTTGAAGGGTCATAAGCATTTTTACTTCATGACATTGAATGGCAGTGAGGTTTGGAAATCTGAAGTTAATAATGATTATAATGAATCGTAATCGAAATGCTTTGTATGCATTAACTATTTTGCGATTAGCATGGGCTTAAGTTTTCATAATGCTATGTGGGATTTCTTTTAGTTCAATAAATTCCTCATTTCAAGGTACTTCCGTGACTTGAAATTATGGAATTTGTTGCAACTGAGTGAACATTATGCACATAGAGGGATGATTGCTGGTTCTGGGGAGGTTTAAGTTGACAATAATGTTTTGTTAACAACATTTCCTTCAACTTTTGTTGTTCTTTGGTAGATGAATCTTTTTACTATTTATCTGATTAAATGGAGATATTTTTCTCTGTCTCTCACACATACATGCACACAGAGAGGAGAGAGATGCATGTTTGTCTTGGTCTGTACTATTGTTGTGTCGTTTATTGGTACTTTTCACATGTTACTGGATTTGGTGTGGGCAAATCATGTCATTGGGTGTGGTAGGGGCTGCTTTGGTAGTTCAAGTATGTCATTGTTTGTGTTGGTGGTTTTTGTGAGTTTAGGGATTGGTGAAGTGCGGTAAGACTGTATGGTTATTACGGTGCATAGAATTTTAGGTTTGTTCACTTTTTCAGAATTAGTGGGATCTTTTCTGTTGGCAGGAAGCCTGTGGAAAAATGGAAGGTTTTTGTACCTTTTTTTGTGGTGGGTAGGAACTTCCACTTCCAGACTAGTTAGTTGTACTCCGACATGTTTGATGTCATGGGGCTCCTTTTGTTTATTTCATTTGTGATACTCTAAAAGGATCGTTTGGCATATTTTTCTGCTTTCTATACGATACCTCAAATGAGTTCTATATGATATTTGGACTTCTTAGTTGGTATCTTAAGCATTTAAGAATTGAACCACCCTCCCCTTCCGCTCCCCGGCCCATGGACCAAGTGAAAAAAATAAGAAAGGAAAAATGTTGTTTCCATTTCAATCAGAACCGTCTTACAATTTCACACACACACACACATTTATATATGCATAAATGCATGCATAGTTATTTATTCATTGATTTTGCATGTATGCATATGTCTAGCCTTTTGATTTATAGGTAAATTTGCGTCGTTATGTTTCTCTATGGTTGGCTGGTTGTTTTACCATAATTTCTTCATTCTACTATAATTGTTTACTCTTTGCCTTTTTTCAGATAATAGATGCATGTACTAAAGGGAATTTGGGGCGTTTTGTAAACCATAGTTGTGATCCTAATTGCCGTACAGAAAAGGTGAATATATTTGTGATAATGTATTTTTATATGTAGTTCAAGAGCCATTTTGCCTCTCTTCCTCTATATACTTTGTAAATATTTTCTAGTCAGTTTGGAATGGATGATCTTGCAAGAGCATAGTTTCTTGGAGTTTTTGGTCTTATTGTTAATTAGTTGACCCTCTATTGTAGATTTGTTACATCTTTTTTTTGTCTCTGGCTTTTGTTTTCTTCTTCTTTGTATTCGGATCTCTTCACTTGTTTCTGATTGAGGAGACCTTCCTGTATATTCTCATCTCGTATCTTATTAAGAAAAGAGTTTATGCTGTTATTGTTTGAATAGTGTTGCATTTTTAGGTCTGAAAATAGCTGATTAAAAACGACACAATGCTGCAAAATGACCACCAATAGTGCCCTGAGGCATGAGCATGGATATGACATACTTTACGAATTATGATATATTAGATGTGCTAATACGACAAATTCAGCCAAAAATAAAAATAAAAGAAAGCAAGAAACAGTGATATGGGATTTGGCAAGGACACAACATTGTTTATACTTTATATACACACTTGTAGATATATGTTTCCATATAAATTGAATGTTCGTATATTCTTACACATCTATCATTACGACGTCAAATTATGATGTTGCATGAATTTGGAAAATATTCTAAGATTCTAACTTACAATATTAAAATTGAAGTCAATAAGCTGTGGGTTATGTCACTTGGCCCTTGACCTGGGACTAATAAGATTAATCTTTGAGGTATCTTAATTGTTACTTATCTGACAAGTAGTTCAGGTACTTTCAAATTTGACTCCTTGTTAAAGGATTATCAACATCCAATACACTTGTGGATGGGTTCCCTAGCAGAAGTAATCATGCTTCATAGATGACGGTAAGGTTGCTAGCATTTTATTTATATTGCGTGTTGCTTGGAAATTTAGATTACTGATTTTTGGAGGATTTAGGTGAGGCAAGTTGCATTTCTTAGTTGTTACAACTTTGGGATAGTTACTTGATCCACTGGGCAGATATAGTCTCATTCATTGTGTGCTGTTGAAGGGGAAAACTACATGAAAAAGCAACCACGACATCAATAATACTTACCACGTGTTTGATCAGATAGGCTATGGGCAAGAAATTGAAGAAGAGTTGGTAACAGATCCGAGTTCAAAGCAAATTCAAAATTATATGTACTTTTGGACTGTGGAGTTCGAATCTTAGTTTGGTATTCCTTCTGGTTTTCTGAACCACGATTTCATAGCAATGTTTTGGTTTTCTTGTCTTTGAAAGTGGATTATACTTGAAGGCCCTGTTGATGAATTGAGTTAGGAGTATCTAAAGTTTTCCTGGCTCTAGTGTAAATACTCG
This sequence comes from Ilex aquifolium, assembly GCA_951799425.1. Taxonomy (NCBI): domain Eukaryota; kingdom Viridiplantae; phylum Streptophyta; class Magnoliopsida; order Aquifoliales; family Aquifoliaceae; genus Ilex; species Ilex aquifolium. The sequence continues at coordinate 24,377,595 of OX637402.1, forward strand.
TGAAGGATTAATTTTATTATGTTATTTTGTTTATTTCAATCATTCAGGAAGAGGGGATTCTTAGGCTTGCTAAACACTAGAGTTCTGTTTTATTCTCATTGATTTCCCACAGTGGATTTTTTTCTCATTTTTCTGTTAGACTTTTGCCAGGAGTCACTATATCTGCAAACTTGCATCTGTTGTCATTTGGCGCAATTGGAAAGAAACTTGTAGGTTTGGCTGCATCAGTACTCTTTTCATGGAGTTACCTTTCATGCTTCGTTTGCATTTATGTTTCTGTACCTCTTGTTCTATTTGAGGTTATAAGTGCTTTCAAATAGTAAGGTTAGTTTTAAATAGTCTTAATTAAGTGCCAGGTAACCAATGTAATACTGATTTAGGGCTTGCAAGTAAAAATATATATTGTATCTTATACCTTTGCATTGCAAAGTACACTTTCTATTTTTGCGAAGATATGGCAGTACAATTTGTTTTGAGTTTCTTTGGAGTTGTCACTTGTTTTATTTTCTTTTGAGAAAGCTGTGGCGATAGAAGTCTAGATCTGGGGAAACTGCAACATAAGATAATGAGAGACTTCCTATGGAGTGCTAGGCCTTCATGTATTATATCCTTTTTTGGAGAAGGAGTTTTCTCTTTTTCTTTTTTGGGTGTATTTATTTTTTCTTTGGGAAAAGAAAAAGGGGGGGGGGGGGGGGGGGGGGGGGGAGGGGAGGAGGGAGGGGGGTGGTGGGAAGGTTTGTTAGAGTATCCAATTCAAAACCAATTGACAATGAGTGAGAGGCCCCTCAAGCATATAAACCAACCTTGGGTGGCCCTAATTATACAATGTGGGATATAAGCTCTTTTTACACCCTCCATCTCGTGGGACCCAGAGTCGTACATGGGGCGACCAAAGAAACAAATAAGCGTGCATACTAAAACATGCAAAGGAGTAAGAGGCTTGATCAATTGATGAATCAAGACCCAGTTATGATATCATGTTAGAGCTTCCAACTAAAAACTAATTGCAAGTGAGTGGAGAGGCCTCTCAAGTATATAAACCAATCTTGGGTGGCCCTAATTATTTGATGTGGGATACAAACTCTCTTTACAGTTTTAAAGATCATGCCACCTAAGAGTTATAGCCCATGATGTTTTGCATGCATCTTAATCAACTACTTGTTATATTATAATGGCTTCGGTTTGCTAAAAAAGAGATAAGAGCCACTTGAAGAGCTTGCTGAATTTAGGAATACAAATATGTGCGATCATGATTTTATGAATTGACTCCATTTTTGGGCTCATGGATTGCTACAGTCCATGTGAATGACCATTTGAAGACACTCCTTGCTTTTGGTGGGCAGCGGTGTCAAAGTACCTGATTGGAAACAAAAGAAGTGGTGGTCATCTACCACCACTTGTCTATTATATACACTTCACTTTAATTCAATACCCCTTTCCACAATTATGCGGAGGTTGGAAGCAAAATATTTCTCATGATGGAATTGCTTTATTCCATAATGTTTTAATTCACAAGTTATATCTATTGCAATGCATCTACTACTACTGAACATGTAAAATTTTGAAGGTCCTGTGTCCCCTTTAGAGCTTCCCTTTTTTTTTTTTTCCCTTCATGGAGATCTATTCTGGATACTTTAACTAAAGTGGATCAGCATGGACATGGGTTCAGTTACCTTGTGTGTCACAATACTCATATAGAAGTGCATGGATTGGCAGATGGCGATCTTCTCGTTGCTAGTCATTGTACTGCAGAGGTTCAGTTATCACCTGTCTAACTGATCTTTGAGGGAAATTTAAGTGAAAAACTAGTTCAACAGATGGTAGACTTTGGACAATGCACCAATTATTCTTGTCTAAGTACCAACAAACCACTATTCTTACTTGAATGACTAAGAGTCGGCCGCATTTTACTTTGGAAAGCTTAGATAGGGTGGAGAAATAGCGAGCCCCAAATAAGTTGGGTCAAGGCTTTGTTGACTTGGTTTGTGATAGGGTGGAGAAATCACAGAGACGATGTTGTTTCTAGATGCAGTGTAAATTCAGTTGTATTGGATAGGTAGCTGTGTAAGGGTACTCCTTGGATACTCATGGATACATGTCCACTACCTTGTACATAGATATAGAAATTTGAATATTATATTCCTGAGTTGGTGCCAAAGTGGAAGAGCAATTCATATACATGTGAGCTACATGCCTCAGAAATAGGGATGCAAACAAAGACTTTAAACCGGAAAACAAAATGGAAAGGAAAAACAAGGGTTTCAAGGACTTTGGACCATCTTTAAAAAAAGAAGTAAGGTGCTAATGTTAATTGTGTTGGATCTTGTCCAGCATTCATATTCATGCAACACAACCATAACTTATGACATAGGAGCTAAAATGCATGATTAGTTATTGCAGAATTCTTACCATATTATAGATGTAAGAATTTATTTGGTCATTTATGCCGAATATATTTCCTATTTTGTGAGAATTTTCCATATCAACCGGTAGTTATTGTGACATACCCACATCCATTATCCATTTCTATGTTTAATATGTTTCATGCCCCTGTGGGCTAATACTTGTTCCACTTCAGTGCAACCTCTGTTAAGACTCTTAACGTATAGCGTATGTTACCTTAAACCCTATTCAAAGACTAGATTTCTATTATAGAAAAATATTGATGAATCTCCTTACATGCAGTCAAGTCACTAAAGCTATTCCGATTTCTTAGTCATCTTCTTGTGATCTATTACCAAATATGATTTGAAAAGATTTGAACTGTGGGGAGACCTATGATTAGAGGACATAATATAGGGATAGTGAAAGAGGGAAAACTAAGCTTGTCGAGGACTTCTAAAATTTGTCTTTAGACGTCTTTGAATAATTAAAAGTAAGTCTAGCTGACTTCTTGAAATAGGAGCTATGAGCTAAATTTTTGGTTATTTCTTCTGTTCAGATGAGTAATTTTGGGAAGCAGTTAGACACGAGTTGTGCATAGCCTGTCTAATTTGTTGTCTAAATTCGGAGATCTAGTTTGTAGGAGTTAAAAGTCTTGATTTCCTGTACCAATTAAGAGAATTGATGCTGGTAACATATCTTAGTGCAATTTTAAAACCTGGTTTGTTTGTCTTTAAGATATATTTCTTGACTTACCCTAGGGAGGTAGGTGAGATGGTCAGGACACTATTTTAAAGGGCAGATGACTTAACTTGAATTCCCCACCCCCCCCCCCCCCCCCCCCCCCAAAAAAAAAAAAAAAAAAAAACCTAATCTCCAAAACTCCTTTGGCCATCCCTAGTTGTTTATCCGTTGCCTTGTACGTGTCAGATGGGGGATATGGACGAATTGGTCAGGTGCTTTTAGAGGCTTGGAAACACCTTGTGAGCAAAGGAAAAATAGGAAAAGAAAGAACAATTTGTGTATGATTTAGAATTGATATTATTGTGAATCCTATGTCTCTAAACTCAATAAGGAAAATGAATGGCATTTATTATCAAGTACAATTCTTCCCCCAGTCAAGATTAAATAGTGCTAAACAAAAAATATAACATCTTATGACCAACCAAATTTGCTCAGCAAAGCAATATTTTTGTTGTATTGGATCTATGTACATCTTAACTTTAGATAAGTACCATTTCGAGCAGCATTTGTTTTGTCGGACACCGACACTCCTCGGACACGTGTCCGACACGTCCTTGGTGATTTGTCCGACACTTCTTTGGTGATTTGTCCGACACTTCTTTGGACCGTGTCTACTACTAAGCAATAAACATATGATTAACAAAGTTTAAAATTTGACTAATAAGTATCTTATACTATGAGAAAACATACAATTACCAAAACTAAACATGTTAAAGTTGTACTTAAAATATAATAACAAAAGTAAAAGATAAAATAAAAGATTTAGGAAAAAACAATTGATAAAATGAGAACAATCATTTAAATTATATATATATATTTAGTATAAGTCTACGAACAAATTGATGATTATTGACAATGATGATGTTAGTCAAAAAATTCACAGTAGATGAGTAGATTTAACATTTACTTATCATAAAGTACTGATTTTTTTACGAACAATATGTCATTATCACTATAGTTGTGATAAATTATATAAGTTTATATATAAAACACAATTATCTATAGCGTATCTCTAATGTGTCCGTGTTGTGTCGGTGCTTCTTAGGGTGTTTAGAGTCTGACCTAGTCACTTCTGTACAAAACATGCCATGTCATTGGCATACATACACATTGGTTTGTAGTGAGCATGTGACCAAGCATTTTATCCAAATGGGTATAATTGTCATTCATAGTTGGGTGAGCATATTTTACCCTTACCAATAGGAATGTTACGGGAGATTGGTGTTGGTCTGCTTTATACTTGGAAAACACCGGAAGCAACAAAATCCATGTGCTACGTAGATTGATGTGCTCCCTAGTTGTGACTTGGCGCATTTTGAGCCAATTTATGTTCATTTTTTCTTTTTTGAGTTCACAGATTGCAATTGATTTGTTGTTTACAAATGATGTGACACAACATGCTCCGTGCGAACTCACAAGAGCCTCTCTAATCAGGAAACTTGTAAAGGAAACCATGAAACACATAGGTGGACTCGGACCAAATACACGTCATTTAACAATATACGAGATTTACCATCAAGCCACTGGATAGCACTTGATATACTAATTGTACTCCATTTATTATGGAGTAAATGCAATTTTGCATGCGGAATAGTCTACGAAAGTAGAGAGATGGCATTTGCAAATCTTCTATAGAGGAGGTAGAATTGCTCTTATTAGTTTATGAAACTGATGCTTTTACATTCTCCTTCTGCGTATGGGAAACTTAGTATTAAAGTAAATGGTTACCTGAAATTAGTTTTGCCAAAAACTAGCTACTTCTATCCCCAACTGATTGGGTGAGAGGAGCTTGAAGTCATAGTTGAGGTATAGGTTCTTACATGGTAAGTAAGCATAATAATGCCTCCCAATATACGTGCAGTGCCACCATGGAGTGTTAGCCATTCTTGTTTGTGCAATTGCTCATCTATGAATGCGATTTGGTCACTTGAAAGTTGATGTGTTGGCCTTGTTTTATAGCTCTGCATACGTAAGTTGTGCTAGCACATCCTTATGCATCCACAGCTGTGCCACTTTACTTCAGTGACATTGGAATGTTTGCTTATCTACACTTGGTAAGAAATGGATGTTTTACTATATGGTATTTTTTTTGCTTTTCGACACTTTGTTGGGAAAAAAGAAATGAAAAAATGCTAAGTCGAAGGACCTGATAGGATGTAGTGGATTTCTTTGGGATCCTCTTTCTGTGCGTGCTCCTTTAAGGAGGGCCATATCTTTACAGAAAATTACTCAGGGGAATTAATTTTAAGGATGCCGAGAAACAAACTGCAATCATTAAATGCACTTATTTATGATTTTCTTGTGGCAAGAACAAGGTTCTTTACCTCTGCACAATAGGATGGTGTTTGTTCAGAAAAGTGTGGTAGGCTGTTTCAGTTGATGTGGACTATATTGTTTCCATGGGCTAGGTTGGATATCCTGCTTTTTTGGAGAAATGGTTGAGGTAGTTGGAGCCTTGGAGGGGTGTGAAGCGTTGGTGGTAGCACCCTTAGTTCCTTGCTGAAAGAAGTTGATTTCAGACATCAATTCTTCAGATCAGTCAAATGGATGCAATTTCTTATATGATGATCATAACATTGCCAGTAGTGTCTCTCTCTCTCTCTCTCTCTCTCTTCCTCCGCCTCCCCCCAGGAGGGCGGGGTTACATTATCTTTCTTTCTCTCCTTAAGCTGTGTGATGTTGCCATGAGTAATTTTAGTTGTCAATGATCTACTTGTATATAGAATAGAGTAATACATTAATGAGAGACAAATATTTAATGTCATTCTTGACATGTTGGCTAAAACTTATTATGTTATTATGATCTTGTTTCATATATTTCATAAGATTTAATGAATATGTGTACTTGTTGCTTGAGTAGTAGCCTTCTGGTATGTAAATACATATATTTTTACTGTGAACATATTAACTCTGCTTTTGTAATTTCCTTAAACAGTGGATGGTGAATGGAGAAGTTTGCATAGGACTCTTTGCATTAAGGGATATCAAGAAGGTATAGTCCCCCATTCAAACATCATTTACGTGCTTAGCTTTTGCCTTTTGAGATTGAAGTTTTAGGTTACTGGTTTGAGGGATTGCTTTATACTTGTGAATCATCTGGGTATATGCGGTTTTTGGTAGTCAGGGAAATTCTGTTGGTGTGTAGTTTTTTGTGTGAACTTTTAAAATTGTGGTCTTTTGCACTTTAACCAACTGTTGTAATGGAAAGGCGAATTCGGCCAACCAGTCCATCCTTTCTATTCTCCCTCCCTTGTCCCAAGGGGCATAGAATTCTAAGAATATGAAGTTGAGGTTATTTATAAAAATGAATTCAACATGACTTGACGTAGAGAATGATCAGACTTCTCTGACTTTTAAAACGAGGCAACAAATATTCTAGAGGATAGAGGCGACCAAAAGTTGAGTAGCAAAGTATCTTCAATATCTTATATTTGCATCATTTAAAATTTAAGAATAAAAAAAGATGGGTAACCAATGGGAAGACGAGAAAGAGGAAGGAGAGGACAAATGTTTAAGAAATAGTGCGAGATGGAAAAGATGAGCGTATGTGGGAGAGATCAAATGAGAAAATAGTACGAGAGAAGGAAAAGATCATAGACAAGCATAGATAGGGTAAAAGAGGTATTAGAGGGGGGGGGGGGGGGGAGAGAGAGAGAGATCATGAAGATTTTTTAGATATCTTTGGGGCTGCCTTATTTTTCGAAATGAGGCCCCTTTTAAGGTTTTCTGAGAGGCCCCCCCTCCCCCCATATGCTAACAAATAAAACCCTGGTTTTTCCTTTCTTAAAACTAAAAGTTTCTGAAAATCTTTAACCTTGCAGGATGCTTATTTGAAAATACTAAAGTATAAACATAAACTATTAAAATTATCATCATAATCTTTTAACAATAATGGCCTCCTACATAATATTAGTTGTGGGCCTGTGGCAAATATGGAGCTGTAATCTCTTATGTCCTCTTATTAGAAAAAAACTTGACCTCAAGTGTCATAGTTGTTTTTTGCAACGATGTGAAGCTAGGGCCTTTGAAGGAATTGCTTCTTGCAGCATATACGTGTATATTATCTAAATCCTTTTCAACTTTATTTGTCTGAATTCTTCTAGCACTTGATTGATTGGAAATGTAATCATTACATTTCATTCACTTATGGTTGGACGTTATATTGTGGCAGGGTGAAGAGGTGACGTTTGATTACAATTATGTACGGGTGTTTGGGGCTGCTGCCAAAAAATGTGTCTGTGGTTCATCTCACTGTCGGGGCTATTTAGGTGGTGATCCACTAAGTACTGAAGTGATTGTTCAGGGTGATTCAGATGAAGAATATCCAGAACCTGTCATGGTCCGTGAAAATGGTAAAATGGATGATAAGTTGGACTATATAATATCTTCAACCAGTTCCCTTGATAGGTCAGATATGCAAACTGCAGTGAATTTATTGAAAACCAAAGATGGATTGGCCGAACCTGTAAATGCTGTTGGACAATTGGAGACTACCATGAAAATGCAAACTGGAGAAATTTTTTCAAAAGACAGTGAGGAAATGGATAACTCCACAACTGCTGTTGGACTGAAGGAGATTACCACAAAAAGGGAAGACTCCTTGAACAAATCCACATCTGCTGCTTCAAAACCGGACATTTCTATGACTGAGGGCTCAGACAAACAGTTTCCACCTTCTGGACAAGTAATAGAAACTTCCCCACCACCAGATGATCTAATGAGTGAGACCACTTCTGCAGCTCAGCAAGAGGTTTCTGTGGCAGAGAAAATTGTGAAGAATTCCTCGTACTCTTTTCAAAGAGTGGAGGCTTCTTCTACAACTACAATGCTTAGCAAATCATTGCCTGAGATAAATGATGATAAGAAGTTGTCCAAACCTGACACAGATGAAGACAGGCGTGTTTTCTCAAAATCCCGTCCTCACACGATTAATTCTCGCTCATCATCTTCAGTTAAGAAGGGAAAAACCAAGACTAATGCTATACATGTCAACAAAACTACGGAGGCGGACAGCAGAACACATGTGCTGCCCTTCAACTCCAAAAAACTACTGGAAGGTTCTTTGAATGACCGTTTTGAAGCAGGTAGATGATCAGCTCTTTTTACTTTCCCAGTGAGGTGTGAAGCTTATTGCCTGTTGTAATCATTTTGACCATTAATGCTTGCAGTTCAGGAGAAACTGAATGAGCTGCTAGATTCTGATGGGGGAATAAGCAAAAGGAAAGTAAGAAGTTCCTCCTTATGGAATATCAGACCTGTTTTCATTTTTGAGTTCTTTTTGTTTCCTGAGATTACAGATCCCATTGTTTTGGTCTTATGTGATGCATTCTCTCTCTTTTTTTTTTAACACTAGAGCAAGTAGACATATTTCATCCACAGTTTATACATCATGCTTCGTTCTTTAGTTCTCTCGTCTGTTATTTTCATGGTTTGCTTTTACTGTAGTACTGGATGCCAATGCTTGTCCTCACCCAAAACGTTAATATTATTTGACAGACCTTTCTTTCAATCAGCTTCACTGTCTGGTCTTTCTAATTTCTCGTTGCCATTTAAATTTTTACTGAATCATTTATTTTCTTTTCTTGAAATAAGTAATATCACTGCAAGTAGCATTCTATTTCATGCTTTTGTCAATTGATGTGCACATTCATTTAGGTTCCATGTTCTAATGCTTCTTCTTTTCAAACAGGATGCATCCAGGGGCTACTTGAAACTTCTTCTTCTAACTGCAGCTTCAGGGGATAGTGGCAATGGCGAAGCAATTCAGAGGTCATTTTAGATCTTGTTGTCTATTTATTAGTCTTTCTAATCCTGAAATCGCTTACTTGAGCCTGTACAACTTGTTTTGTTACGAGTCCTTCATTTTAGTTGACATATACATGTCTTGCAGCAATCGAGAACTTTCTATGATTCTTGATGCGCTATTGAAAACAAAGCCACGGACAGTTTTGGTTGATATAATCAATAAGAATGGTAGTGTTTTCTGAGTTTTGTTGCATACTTCAAATTTTTGGCTCTCTTTCTTATCACGATCTTATATGCAATTGTTTACCCATTTTTGTGAGAAATATGACTTCTGCTTTGCTTTTTAGGTTTACAAATGTTACACAACATAATGAAGCAGTACAGAAGGGAATTTTATAAGATACCAATTCTTCGAAAGCTACTTAAGGTATGTGTATGAGGAGTCTCATAGTTTTCTAATATTCCTAAGGTTCTAGGTATTTTTCAATGCATAGTTTCTGTTGGATCGGAAAGTGAAACGTTCCCGAAACATTTCAGAAATATTTTTTACATGTTTCAAAAACACAATGGAAACGGAGAAAAAAATTGAAAATTTAATTCCGAAACCTTGGCCGAACCTAACCATAACGGAACATACCGAAACATTCCAAAACATGGGAATTTCATTCCATCACTAATTCACTTGGTTTCCACTGAAACCCAAGTGTTTCTGTCATTTCGTTTCCAACAAAACGAAATTTTGTTTCATGCATATACCTGCTTTTTCATGTCCCCTAATAGTTGTACCAATCAATTCGAGATAAATTTGGGACTTGATGTGCGGACATTCCTTAATGACTGTACAGTGTCTGTAGCTGGCAATTTATGGGCATGGATGGTTCAAAAACCACAAAACCGAGTAGATTTACAAGGGGTTGAAAATCATTCACCCAACCCAGCCCACTCTTACCCATCATATTAACCCATTAGTCAACTGTGCCATAAGATATGTTTACATAATGTTCAAAATTTATTCATGTTTGCTAGCTTTGTGCTTGTAGTTTAACATTATGAATGATTTCATCAATGCTAGTTATCGTCGGGTATCTGGATGAAGTACAATATGTGGCTCACTGCTCTTCTATGCAGATCTTAGAGTATTTGGCTGTGAGGGAAATACTTACATTGGAACACATTAATGGGGGTCCCCCTCGTCCTGGAGTGGAGAGGTTAGAACAAATTGTCACCTATCTCTATTAAATGGCTTTACTTGTTTGTTGTGATCTCTGTCTCCCAGTATTTGGTGCAGTTTGCAGAAATTGACCCCCTTTTCTGTGTTTTTCTTTTTGTCATTACCATCTTTTGTGTTTAATCTGTTTTTTTTCATATATTTGCATGTATGATCTTTGTATAGATTGTAAGTTTTTTTTTCTTAGCTGATCATTTTCCATCAATCAGTATGTGTGCTTTTATACAGGCTTATTTCCTAAATAGGACGGCCTAACAAAAACTGCTAAGATGTTTGATGTACATCGTAAGACCTAAAAATTGAAACCAATTTTTGGCAGTTTAAATGAACTTTTACTTGGCTTCAAAACACAAATGGATAAAAGGTTTAGACTACCTTAGGCCTCTTGGAAGACCTAAAAGGTTTCAGACCAGTGTCAAGTTTTCTATTGAAATATGATCAATTAAGCAGTTAAACTAAATAAATAGTGCTTGCTGATGCTATATGCCAGTAAATTCAGTGATTCCTGTTGTAATAAACTTTTGTGGACCTCTATCACGGCCAGATGAACCTATATAGTTTTCAAAGCCTAATTCCTTGGCGTGTATATACGTGGATTTGATATCCAAATTTGAATAGAAGAAGTGGACAGAAAGAGAGGATCTTTTGAGCTCTTTTTTATCCTTGTAAACTTCCATGTACTTGTTTTGCATAAAGGCATATGGCGTGGATGGCCCTTTAATCTGCTTCTCTCTAACCATATTTTATGAGGATTGTTCTTGAAAAGGTTGACCAAGACACAAACTCTTGCAACCATGACTATATAAAATATCAATCAGCCTTATATGGTTGGGTGATTGGACGCATCTTTCCTCGCTTATTTGGTTGAGAAATAAATGAAAGATACATCGAGAATTGGCCTGGTAAAGATTGTCGTTGGTCCATCAATGGCCAAAACTTTACCAATAGGGCTCAATAAATCCTCCAAATATTCCTTTAGGAGAAGACTGAGAGGTAATGAAGGAAGAGACAACCACATGGGCATTACTGCAGGTTCGTGTGATCCAAAATTCCTGCTGAAAAAACTCCTTTCATGGTCCATTTGGTTTCTATGTAGTTATAGATTACACTTAGAGAAGGGCACCATAAGAACACTTACCAATAACCGCCAACTCTAAAGGTTTAAAGGATTCATTCATCTCCTTCTTGGTCTAGATTACAGTGGTTGCACCATTGTTGAAAACCACCCTCTTGGGTGGTTTTTTGAATTAAAGCTTTTGGGGGCCGAGCCTCCAGCCGAACACCGGATCCATTATGCCGTTGTAACAGATTTTTGAAAATCCTGCTTACTTACCAATGGCGTGGATGGACAGAAGGATTTGACTGAAAATTCAGAATATCAATGCACTTAAGGAAAAGTTTGGATCCAAAATTCAGCAAGAAATGAATGATTTTGGAATACTATAATTAGCAAAAAAGGGGCATGTAGATCTTGTTCCCTTATTGTTTGGTGAGATTCGTCCAAATCATTTTTTCAAAAAAATTCAAATTTCAGATTTTTTGAATTCAATAGAAAGTTGAAAGTTAAAAGTTGAAAATTGGGAATTCGAATCACCTTGTTAAGTTTAGAGTAACGGAGAGAATTAACCCAATAATATGAGAGAGGCAGTGAATAACATCATACGCTACCTCTCACACTCGACTTATATTTATAGTAAACCAATTTCGCAACCATGTCAACTCACGTGTTTTATGTCATTGCTCTAAGAAAGTATAATAGCCAGTAGTTGACCTCCAATCTGAGGGAGAACCAACCCAATCAACATCTGAAAAACCTTTCACTCTGAGATTTCTATTTGCTCGATATACCAACCCCAGTTCAGGAACACGTTTGAGGTATCGGAGGATGCGAGTGTGGTACTCTAGGGTATCCCATAAATTGACTCACAATACTAAGTGTATATGCAATATCCAACAAGGTAATAGTGAGATAATTTATCTTCCTAACCAACCTGCGGTACCGACTTGGATTTCAAACAATGCACCATCCTCCATCAATAAATTCTGACTCGAATTCATCAGAATATCAATTGGTCTATTACCCAACAAACTTGCTTCCTCTAGTATGTCAAGTACATATTTTCTTTAAGACAAACAAATGCCCTGCTTAGACCTGGTAACTTTGATACCTAAGAAGTACCTGAGTTTTTTCAAATCCTTAGTATAAAATCGGTCCTGCAAGAAGGTTTTTAACTTGGCAATATTCTCGGAATCATTATTAGTAATTACAATATCATCCACATAAACAACCAATAGAATGTACTCTACATCAGTCTGTCTGACACAGAAGAAGACTAAACTCTAAAATTGCCTCTAAAAACTTACCAAACCATGTTCACAGTGATTGTTTTAAACCATAAAGATATCTTTAGTCGACACACTCTGACGATACTCCCCTTGAGCAGCGAACCCAGGGGGTTGATTCATGTAAACTTACTCAGTCACGTCACTGTATAAGAAGGTATTTTTGACATCTAATTGAAACAAGGGCCAAGCAAGATTAGCAGTAAAAGAGATCAGTATACGGATAGAGACAATTTTAGCAACAGGAGAAAAAGTCTCATCATTATCAACACTATAGGTTTGAATAAAGCCTTTAGCAATCAGGCGGGTTTTGAGATGCTCAAAGTTAAGTTTGGAGAATTAACATAATATTAGAGAGAAAGAGAGAGGTTAAAAACTTAACCTAGCTCTCATACATCACTTGTATTTATAGTTAACTCACAATAATAATAATTACACATACACCCTCTTTACTCTAGACAATCTACACATACTACCCTAATACTCTTAACACTCCCCCTCAAGCTGGACTATATATATCATATAATCCAAGCTTGGAACAAATCGCTGTAAGACGTGTACGACTCAATGCTTTGGTAAACATATCTGCAAGCTGATCTTCAGATTTCACAAATGGAGTTGTAATCTCCCCAGCTACTATCTTGTCCCGAATAAAGTGACAATCAACCTCAATATGTTTGGTTCTCTCGTGAAACACAGGATTGACAGCGATATGGATAGCTGCCTGGTTGTCACAGAATAACTGTAAAGGATGTTGAACTGGAAGTCCAATTTCCTGGAGGAAGTGTAGTAACCAAGTCAACTCACTCGTCGTATGTGCCATTGCCCTATACTCAGCTTCAGCACTGGATCTCGCTACCACAGATTGCTTCTTACTTTTCCATGAGACAACATTACCTCCTAAGAAAGTACAATAACCAGTGGTTGATCTCCGATCAGAAGGAGAGCCAGCCCAATCAGCATCTGAGAAACCTTCCACTCTAAGATGTCCATTAGCTCGATATAACAATCCAAGTCCAGGAGCTCGTTTGAGATATCGCAGAATACGAGTAACTGCCTCCCAATGTGGTACTCTAGGACACCCCATGAACTGACTTACTATACTGACTGCATAAGAAATATCCGGTCGAGTAATAGTGAGATAATTGAGCTTCCCAACCAATCTGCGATACCGACCCGGATTCTCAAACAGTGCACCATCATCCATCAATAGTTTCTGATTCGGATCCATAGGAACATCAATAGGCCTGCCACCCAACAAACCTGCTTCATCTAGCATGTCAAGCACATATTTCCTCTTGGATAAACAAATACCTTGTTTAGATCGAGCCACTTCAATACCCAAGAAATACCTGAGTTTTCCCAAATCCTTAGTGTGAAATCGATCCTGCAATAATACTTTTAACTTGGCAATCCCCTCAGAATCATTCCCAGTAATCACAATATCATCTACATAGACTACCAATAGCACATATCCAGCATCTGTCTGTCTATGAAACACAGAATGATCTGTCTGACATCGAAGAAGACCAAACTCCAAAACTGCATCTGAAAACTTACCAAACCATGCCCTTGGTGACTGCTTTAAACCATACAAAGATTTCTTTAACCGACATACACTCTTACTATACTCCCCCTGAGCAGTAAACCCAGGTGGCTGCTCCATGTATACCTCTTCAACCAAGTCACCATGTAAGAAGGCATTCTTGACGTCTAACTGAAACAAGGGCCAATCAAGATTAGCAGCCAAAGAAATCAAGATACGAACAGAGGAAATTTTAGCAACAGGAGAGAAAGTCTCCTCATAATCAACACCATAAGTCTGAGTAAAGCCCTTTGCAACAAGCCGGGCTTTGAGACGCTCCACAGAACCATCCGGATGAAACTTAACAGTATACACCCAACGACAACCAACAGTTCGTTTACCAGGAGGTAAAGGAACGAGATCCCAAGTCCCATTATGATGTAAGGCATCCATCTCATCCTCCATAGCTTTCCTCCAACCCGAATCAGATAATGCATCCTGTAAACGCTTAGGAATAGATATAGTAGATAATTGAGAAGTAAAACAAGAGAAGGCAGGAGATAAGGCATCATATGAAACAAAATGAGCAATGGGATGATTAGTAACACACGAACGAGTACCTTTTCGAAGAGCAATAGGTAGAGAGTCTAAATTACCTGATGGATCAGGATCAGCAGACGGCAAGGAAGACGGTACGGGCACCTCAGTCGATGGGCGAGGACGGCGAGAGTAGACACGGAGAGGTAAAGTAGATGGCAACACAATGGGCAGCGGAATATCTGAAGTACGTGGTGGTACAGGAGATGACCCAAAGTCCAGATCCAAAGGCTGAGAAGGTGCTGAAAAATATGGAACAGATTCCTCAAACGTGACATCGGCACTAGTAAAGTATCGTCGCAGAGAAGGACTGTAGCAACGATACCCCTTCTGTGTGCGGGAATAACCAAGAAATACACATTTGGTAGCTCGAGGGTCAAGTTTATCAAACCCAGGACCCAAATTGTGAACATAACAGACACAACCAAAAACCTTAGGTGGTAAGGAAAATAAGGATTTATTAGGAAAAAGGACAGAATATGGACTTTGCCCATTTAACACAGAGGATGGCATACGGTTAATAAGATGACAAGCAGTAAGAACAGCATCACTCCAAAAATATCGGGGAATATTCATCTGGAATAACAAGGCACGGGTGACTTCCAACAAATGACGGTTTTTGCGTTCAGCAACACCGTTCTGTGGAGATGTGTAAGCACAAGAAGTCTGATGAATAATGCCAGTTTTACTAAGATAAGCTGAAAAATGATCAGATTCATATTCCCGAGCATTATCAGAACGTAAAGTACGTATACGACAACCATACTGAGTTTTTATCTCCTTACGAAAGGTCTCAAATATAGAGAATAATTCAGACCGAGCTTTCATCAAAAACAACCAAGTCACACGAGAATAGTCATCCACAAATGTCACAAAATAAGGATATTTATTAGATGAAATATTCTTTATTGGACCCCAGACATCAGAATGTACTAACTCAAATGGACTAGACACACGATTATTGACTCTAGACTGAAATGACACACGGTGATGCTTACTGAGTTGACAAGCTTCACAAGGCAAAGACGACACAGAACTAAGACTGGGAACTTGGCGCTTCAGATTCTGGAGAGAGGGATGTCCAAGACGACAATGCCATTGAAAAGGAGACAACGATGTCTGTAGAGCCCGGGTAGGTGAATCAAAGTCAAGGTAATATAACCCACCAGCTTCATGCCCCATACCAATCTTCCTCTTCGTCTTGAGATCCTGAAAGACACAATAAGAGGAATAAAATGTTACAGAACAATTGAGAGAACGGGTAATCTTGCTAATGGAAAGTAAACTAAACGGAAACTGAGGAACAAATAACACAGAAGATAGGGACATATCAGGATTCAAGTGAGTAGTCCCCAGACCTGAAACTTTAGAACAAGTACCATTAGCAAGAGTAACACTACGTGTGGAAGTAGCAGACTGATAAGTAGAAAAAACTTCAGACGCACCAGTCATGTGGTCAGAAGCACCAGAGTCTATGATCCAGGGATTGCGAGTGGAGGACAATAAACAAGTGGAAGCAGTACCTGACTGGGCAAAAGTAGCAGTGGAGGGAGATGCTGGAACAGGAGCTGAGCATACTCCTCTCGTGTAATAGTAACCAACCCAGTGTCTTGATTGAGTTCCATAAGGACAACAAATAAAAGAAGAAAATCACTAGATCACTGAACCGTACAAGAATCACCTACTGCACTGCTGAACCGAAGAAGAGAAGATTGCTGGACCACTGAACCGGACCAAATAGGTCCTGTTGGACCACTGAACCGGCCCACAAGGGCTGCTGGGAGCACTGAACCGGCCCACAAGGGGCTGCTGGAGCACTGAACCGGCCCACAAGGGCTGCTGGGACACTGAACCGGGATGAAAAACCCAGATGAAGCACTGAACCGGACCGGTTTGAGCTTCTGGATCACTGAACCGGACCGGCTAGGGCTTCTGGATCACTGAACCGGTCTGAAAAACCGGATTAAAACCCTAAACCGAACCGGCTGAACCGAAATAAATTAATTTAGGGTTTCGGGCTTGACCCGATCTGATCCGGCCTTCGTCTTCTTCACTTAGGGTTCCACAGGACCCCTCTGGTCTTCGACGGCGCAAGGCAGCATAGCCTCACGACCACAGCACACCACCACCACGAACGATAGCCCACCACACTCGATCACCACAGGCGATCGCGAGCCACACCACCACCACCACAGTCGATCGCGACCAGGTCTTCGACTGCCTCGACAACCACCACCACAGACAACCACAACAACAGCCTTCGCCTGCCTCACCACCACCACAGGCAGTCAACCACCACCACGACTGTGCCTTCGACACCACCTGCAACGAACGACAACACCACAACAATACTACACCAGTCGACTACTCCAGTCGACTAGCACAATACAAATTGTGAACAACACAGATCACCACCAACCACCACCAACGATCAACACAGACAACCACCAACGATCAACACAGACCACCACCAACGAAAAATTAATTTATTCAGAGTATATATTTATGATCGTAATGCTCTGATACCAAGTTAAGTTTGGAGAATTAACATAATATTAGAGAGAAAGAGAGAGGTTAAAAACTTAACCTAGCTCTCATACATCACTTGTATTTATAGTTAACTCACAATAATAATAATTACACATACACCCTCTTTACTCTAGACAATCTACACATACTACCCTAATACTCTTAACACTCAACAAAACCATCGGGATTAAATTTAACTATATGCACCTACCGATAACCAACAATCCGCTTATCGAGTAGTAAAGGAATAAGATCCCAAGTCCCGGTAAGACATCTATCTCTACTTTCAAATCTTTTCTTCAGCTCGGATTAGATAACGCATCCCGTAAGGTCTTAGGGATAAAAATAGTAGACAGTTGAGAGGTGAAGTAAGAGAAGGTAGGCGACAAGACATCATAAGAAATAAAGTGAGTAATAGGATGGTTAATAACACACGATCTAGTACCTTTATGAAGAGTAATACGTAAAGAGTCAGAAGTATCTAAAGGACTACAAATCAGAAGATGGTAAGGAAGACGGCAGGGGCACCTCAGGAGGTGATCGTGGACGATGAGAATATACACAGAACGGGGCAAACGAGGTACTGGGTGGTAGCACAATAGACAACTGAGGAATAGACGGTAATGAAAGAGGTAGGATGGAAGGTGACGACCCAAAGTCAAGATCCAGAGGCAGAGTAGGAGCTGTAAAATAGGGGATTAATTTTGTAAAGGTGACATATGCACTAGAGAAATATCGACGAAGTGTGGGATTATAACAACGATACCCTTTTTGTGTACTAGAGTAACCAAGAAAGACACATCATGAGGATCAAATTTATCAAACTCAGAACTTAAGTTGTGAACACAACAAACACACTAAAAATCTTGGGAGGTAAGGAAAATAAGGAAGAATTGGGAGAAAAGACAGAATATGGACTTTGCTCATTCAACATAGACGAAGGCATTCGGTTAATGAGATGACAAGTAGTAAGAACATTCTTTTGGAATAAAAGTGTGCGGGTAACTTTTAACAGATGGCGATTTTTACGCTCAACAACTCCATTTTGTTGGGATGTGTAGGCCCATGAAGTTTGGTGAATAATGTTAGTCTTACGAAGATAAGTAGAAAAAAGATCAGATTCATATTCACGAACATTATTAGAACGTAGAATACGAATACGACAACAATACTAGGTTTTAATTTCTTTATGAAATGTCTCAAATATAGAAAATAATTCAGAATGAGTTTTCATAAGAAATAACCAACTAACATGAGAATAATTATCCACAAATGACACAAAATAAAAAAAATTTATTAGATGAAATATTTTTTATTGGACCCAATACATCTGAATGGACTAACTCAAAAGAACCAGACACACAGTTATTGACTCTAGACTGAAAGGACACACGGTGATACTTACTAAGTTGACAAGTTTCACAAGACACAGATGACACGTGACTAAGGCTAGAAACTTGATGCTTTAGGTTCTGGAGGGATGGATGTCTAAGACCACAACTGAAAGAGAGAGGACAAGGTCTAGAGTGCCCGAGTAGGTGGAGCAAGGTCAAAGTAATAGAGACTACTAGCTTTATGTCCCATACCAATCTTTCTTTTCATCTGTAGATCCTAAAACACACAATAAGAAGGATAAAAGATTACTAAACAATTAAACGAGCAGGTAATCTTTCTAATAGAAAATAAACTAAAAAAAAATTGAGGAACAAATAAAACAGATGATAAAGACATATTAGGGCTCAATTGAGTAGTCTCTAAACCTGAAACCTTAGAAAAAGTATCATTAGCAAGAGTAACACTGTGAGGGGAAATAACTGGATGATAAGTAGAGAAGACACCAAACAAACTTGTCGTGTGATCAAAAGCGCCAGAGTCTATGATTCAGGGGCTACGGTTGGAGGATGATGATAATAAATAGGTAGAGACGGTACCTGAGTAGGCAAAAGTAGTAATGGAGGAAGATGGTACTGCATGTTGTTAAGACATAAACTGAGCATACTCCTCTCGTGTAATAGTAATTAACTTAGAGTTGGGAGGAGCAAAATGAGAAGTTTCAACCAGATACGAAACCTGATTAGCAATACCAAATGATTTACCATGTAAATTCCAACAATAATAAATAGTGTGGTTGACACGACCACAATGAGTGCATGAACGAGTACCAGTCTAATTGCCACGACCTCTATTACAGCCAACTTGGCCACCACGACCACCGCCACCGCGGTTGGCACGACCATCCTGAGTACTACCACTATGGCCATTGGAGACAACAAGAGCTGAGCAGTCAGTAGGCAAGCCATGGTCAATACTTGAAGTCGAATAGCCATCAGACAAGGTAGCATGCTACAAACAAGAAAAGACCTCAAGAAGAGATGGTAGGCTAGAGCCACCCAAGATCTGGAAACGAATAGGCTTATACATAGGCTTTAAACCCACAAGAAAACGAACAACATCCAAAATCCTCATGCTGTCTCTGCATAACTACAACATCAATGGTGAATGGGTGGTAAATCTTTAACTCCTCGCATACGCCCCTCTCTTGAGAATAATAGTCTTCTAAACTTGAGAATACTCTGTTTAAGGTGAAAATATTGTTTGTAAATCTCATAAATAAGAGTAAAATTACCTATGCTAAAATACATTGTTGTCAAATGATTCAAGATTTTCTTGGCAGTGTCGAGATAAAGTAAGGTAGTGCTGCTATGAGACTCAATACTATTCAACTACAAGGAAATAATTTGTGCATCCTCCTGTTCCCATTAATCAAATCCCGGGTCAGTAGTCTTGGGTTTTTGTCCCATCAAATACTTTTTAAGGCCATTACCTTTAAGAAAGACTTGGATTAATCGAGACCATAAAACATAATTAGTCTCATTGAGCTTACTCACATTCGCAGGAACATTCTATGGTCTTAATAAGAGGAGTCCCTCTAAATCGCTTCGCAAATTCAGCACCCTCCCGAGCTTGACGGAAGTCATAGGATCATTGAGAAGAATCGTCGAGAAAAGTATGGGTGGCAGTGTGGGAGAAGTAATAAGAGGCGGAAGTAATAAGAGGTGGAGTGTCTGTCTTGGATTCCATATTAATACGATAGATGGGAAGACAAAACATATGGGAATTAATGTAAAATCGTCACCCGAATAGTGGAAAATTGGCGATGATAAAAGAATCCAACGCTAAGTAGTGAAAACCCCATTGAACGGACGGAGAAAGGACTGAACCAACTGGAAAACCCACTGAATTGGCTGGAGAAGGGCTGAACCGGCTAAAATATGGCCGAACCAGCTGAAAACCCCACTGAACCGGTTGGAGAATGGCTAAAACCCACTGAACCAACTGCTGAAATGGCTGAAACCAACAGAACGCCACGAAACCGGCTGAAAAACACTCTGAACCAGCCTGAAACTCCTCTAAACCGTCCTGAACCGGTCTTAACCTTAAGGAGCCGGTGGGTTGTTTCCAAGTTGGGCCAGACCGTGAATTGGGCTGGACCTGGTCTGGGTTGCTTGGGTTTGAAATGGGCTATGGACTAGAACTGGACCAAGGTTTGTTGGGTCCAAACAAAATTGGATTGGGTCAATTAAAATAACCCATGATCCATGTATTTGTTATGATCCGAAGTGTCCTAGAGGTGTGTCTTCTTCACGTGATGGGTTTCACAGGAACCCTAGTGATCGACGATAGCTTGTAACAGGAACCCAACAAAGCCACTAACAACGACTCCGATGGTGACACTGCCTCACACCACACCTCCGACGACCACAACAACACCAATTAGATGATTCCCATCAACATACCACCACCCACGATTCTAAACCATTGTCGTGGGTTGCACGAACTAACCAGCAGACGAGGAAAGAGAAGGGAAGAGAAGCAAAATTCTCAGTATCAAAGCAAAATTAATTTTAGATCAAATTTTGGATCAATGAAGTTGAGAGTGTTAGTGTAATATTGGTTAATATTTATTATGGTGTAATAAGTATACCTCTCTAAGGTATACTAGTCATTTGTACTTTTATTAGGTAACTATAAATATAAGTTGAGTGTGAGAGGTAGGGTATGATGTTATTCTCTGCCTCTCATATTTCTCTCCATTCTCTAAATTTAACATGGTTTCAAAGCAGGAAGTCCTGTGTTCAAATCTCACCGCCACCCTAATTATTAAAAAGATTTACACGTGTTAGGCCCAAAATTTAGCCAGCACATGAGGGGACATATTGAAGTATAAATACTTAAGTTACACTTTTTCCAATAGCTTAAGCTTTTGGAGTAGATGGTTGTTTAACGCACCTAATGAGCCAAAATCATGTCCCTCAATTTTTATGTCCGGACCTTACCCAATGTCAATGTCCAATAGCACTAGGCTCTGGCAGCTTGTCTTATGCACTTCTGGTAGCATATTTTTGTTTCACTAATGCCATTGGGACATAATTTGGAGATTTAATGCATTGTAATCATTAGATTGATAATGGATTGCATTCAATGCCGGGACTCACTGACAATCCAATAACTACAATCATTAAGTCCTCAAATTATGTCCCAATAATATTGTTATCTTTGTTTTTTGATTTGGGAATGAGAAAATATTATTCATGACAAAAACAAAAAATGACATGTGAGGATAAGGAGTCCTCTAGATGAATACATAAATGAAAATAAAATTGAAATGAAAGAAGAAGCTAGAAAAACATGAAGAAAAAGGAGGAAAACTAGAGTGAAAATTCAAATCTCAACGTTCTTCACACTTGAGTATAATGATCCTTAATCAATAAGAGTGGTATTCCTTCGAAATCTTTTGAATTGGAAGTCCAAAGAGATGCCAAGAGTGATATTTTATTGCACAAATCTTCCCAAGGAGCCATCCTCCTCTCATAAAAAATTCTCTCAGTTCTTTCAAGACAATCCAAAACAATGCCAAGACCGTACATCTCTATAAAATCTTAGCTTTTTTACTTGTACAAAGGCCTTCAAAATTAACTACAAAGATCGACTCACAATTTCTAGGAGTCACCCAGGGAACCTCAAATGTTGACAAAAGATCCACAACTTAGTAACAAAGGGACAATACAAAATAAACGATCCATACAGTCCACCCCACTCTTGCAAAGAACACAATCCTCTTTGTTTGGATCAACTCATTAGCATTATACACAACTACCTATTGTGCATGAGTTCTTTCTCATGACAAGTTGATACTAATGATGTGCTCCAAAGGAGGAGACCCAATGCTTATCTGTTTAGTGCAATGGTGTGTCTTATGTAGAAGCAATTGTGATAGTGCTTAAAATTTATTTTTTTGTGTTGCCACATTGCATTCTCATTATGGCATATACCTAACTGCGTTGATTTGAATGCACATTTCCAATGGAGATGAGCTTTAGTTGACTAGGCATTTGCACGGTCTCTATGAAGAATGATTTCTATTTCTTACATGGTCAAATTATGTAGGAATGATTCTTGATCAATTTTGTAATGGAGTTTTCTTTTAACTGTGTATTATACCCGTACTTCTGCTTCCTTGTATTCAGAAATATCTTAGGTTTCAGTTGCGTTCTTTGTTTTCTACAAGAAGAAAAGGGAAAAAAATAAAAAAGAATAGAAAGCTTTTAAAAACACATTGGTGATTCCATGAAGGAACTCTAGCATGTTTATTAGTAAGAAGCAGAATAGAATGGGAATAGAGCATACTGGAGGGTAATTCTCCCAGGTCTTACTCATGTTATGAGATCACAATGTGGAGCAATGGAATTGTTACTTAAGTGCACTACTCCATAATGAACATACGACTCAAACAAATGTTTCTATCATGGTTTCAAGTAAGAGCCAGTTTTCGGTGACCATGCTATAGCTGCAATTTTTCTTTCACTTATAAACTTTGTTCAATTATCTTTTTCAAATGTGCAGTTCCTGTACTAAGTTCATTTTCTCTAAGTATTCCTGAAATATATGTTTCTGTGCAGCTTTCGGGAGTCAATTTTGACATTGACAGAACATACTGACAAGCAGGTATTCCGTTTAAATTGTCTTCTTGTGGAGGGCATCTTGTTTGGGTCGATTAAATATTTCGACAGAATATTCTTTTTTACAGTGATCTTCTCATTCGTATGCTGATAAGTAGATTGCCATATGGCCTTACTTTTCCATTGTATTGAAGTAAAATACTTGTTTACTCAATAAAGCAAGTCTAAAAGACAAGATTTATAGCACAAACATTAAAAGTTACTTCAAAGAGGGTATGGTGACCTAAAAAACATATTGAAAAAGTTGTTTCATGTATTGAAAAGTTGTGTTTCATACACAAGCCGAGGTTATCTGCTTTGCTGTCACTTACTGTTGGTGAGTCCTTTTAACAAACAGAGCTAGAAGCCCAAGAACAAGAACCCTTTTGATTTGCCTCGCTGTTACCCACTATAGGAACGCTTTAGATTTTTACATGTGGCATGGATGAATCATCTAAAATCTGCTACCATCAGTGACTATTGCCACATTTTGAGCTGCTGAAACTCAGTCCCATCCATGTTCCATGTTGAATTTGCTCCCAATAGTGGGATACAAGCCCCTCTAAATGCTTTTGAATGATCTAGCATCCGGTGCTTTATTGTAAGCTCAATTTCAGCCAGTTCTGAAAATGCCACAATTGTATTTTCCAGCATGCTCAGTAAATATCAGTCCGAATACTGAGTCCTGATTAATCCAGATTACAAGAGTTGCATCCACTAAAATTTAACCAACTTCCTCCAATGGAAGGATCCATTAGGGGCATATTGAGAGGCTTTTACGAGGAGCCCTCAATCCACTGATTGCAAAGCTAATAGAGATGCTAGAAGAATCATTTTCTTCATCTTTTTTTTTTTGGTATTGCTTAAATAGTTCCAACTATTATTCAGGCCAAATCATCATCTGAATTGTAGCCAAAGAAACTCCCTGGAATGGATTTTTACTCTTTCTCCTTCATTGCAAACTATGAAATCTTCTGTAAGGAAATTGATCTCTCAGTAGCAACGTGACTAATTCTGGCATGATGGAACTGTTCTGGATTTAGGGTTTGTTCATGCTTTGTCGTAAAGCACCTACTTTTTCTTGTTTGTTTGGGCTGGTGCATTTCTTGGTCAGTTTACCTAAGTGGAAATTTTCCTGCTCAAGTCAAAATAACATTTAGGTTTGATTAATGTGGTGGATCTGCCCTTTATTATGAAACTAACTATATAATTAATTAATTATATTGGGTGCATTATAGGCATAAAAATTGTGCTTTATAGTATGCACAACATTATTTGCTGCTTTGGTTAAAATTTTAAACATGCTACAGTTATTTGGGTTTGGTGCATTAGTCCTCCCCCTTTCTTTCCCTTGTTCCTTATCGTTGCATGCATTCTGGTGTGATAAGAATCTATGACACACATCTGCAGATTGTGCTTGTTTATGATTTTAATGCACTCTCTTAGGCTAAAACTTGAGGCTTCTTTATTTTGCTGCACAACAGGTCCATCAAATTGCACGAAACTTCCGAGATAGGTGGATCCCTCGATATCTAAGAAAAAATAGCTGTGCCGAGAGAGATGATGGCAGGATGGAATTTCACCATGGTTCAAATTGCAATAGAGTTTTGGCCTCACACCATCAATGGTGTGCCCAGGGTATAAGAGCTACAGAAGCAATAGAATGTGTGAATCAATCAGTTCATGCAACCACTGTAGCTGATGTGGACTTCTCTGCATCACATATTAGTGGTTTGGTAACCAACGGGACAAAGAATCGCAAGCGTAAAAGCCGATGGGACCAGCCAGTAGCGGTCAGCCTAGATTCAAGATCTCACCACAAGGAACCCAGGATTCCGCAAAATGAAACTAACATGACAGATAATGGAAGCCAGATCATCGACGACGATGTTCCTCCTGGATTTGACGTTCCTCCTGGATTTGATTTTCCTCCTGGATTTTCGCTTCCGCTTCATGGCTCTTTGGTTCCCTCTAATGCTGCTTCATCTACTACTGATTACCACCAAGAAAAAGTGCAGGGTCCATGTGAAGTGGTAATTGGGCAACCACAAGAGAGATTCATTTCGCACATGCTTATCTCGTATGGCATTCCGATGTCTGTTGCACAGCAATTTGGAGTACCTCAAACAGAAACGGCTGAGAGTTGGGTTGTTGCTCCAGCCATGCCTTTCCATCCTTTTCCACCGTTGCCCCCATATCCCCGTGACAAGAGAGATCCTTCACCTTGTGCTACTACTAACCCTGTGACAATGAGCCAACCTGCAGAAATACCTACATCGGGCATCCATAATCCTCCTGTTTATCACTCGACTCCAAGCACATCGGGTGCAGGCCCACCGTATGTGGAAACACCTACTACAATCAACCAACACAATTTTCCCCTAGGAAGGGGGTCCTGTTATAGTTTGGGAAGGGAATGCTTCAGGCAGCAGAACTGGAATAATACAAACCTCCCACCCCCTTGGATCCGGAATAGAAATGGCTGGGGATTTACAGGAAACAACCCAAATGAGACGGGTGTAGGGACTACTGCAAATGAGTTCAGAGGTCCGTATTGGTAAGAGGAGAGGCAAACACTGGAGTAAAGATGCCCTGGAATACTTTTCATCAGCATTAAACTCACTAAAATGAGCATGAACTATAGGAGAAACGCCGCGGAGCTTCTAAATTTTCTTCTATGCTCCTGCCCCTCTATTTACAATTCTTTGTTACCCAGAATTTTCACAGAAATGGTTTTTTTATTTTTTTCTTATAAAGAAAGTCCTACCTATTTGAAGTTAAGAACAAGAGCCATTCCTGTTCATCTATGTGCTTCCCGGGATAATGGATAACTCACCTCTAGGAGGTAATTCTTCATTGTGTTACATTTATTGAATTGAAATGAAAGGAACTTTTTCAATAAAAGACTGGTCAATCACCCTTGGTGCTCTACTTGATTATGTACTCTGTGACTTGACATGCTGGACATAGAAAGAACTGTTCAGAAATTCTTTCCAATCACATGTTTAGTTATCCAACACCCCCATTTGCTCGTCCATTGCCAAAGTGCAACATCACCCCCCCCCCCCCCCCCCCCCCAAAACCACACGCACACACACACAAAAGGTGGTCTCGAGTTGCCAAATGATAGACAGACATACAAAGCCTTTGTATACCCTTGCGTTGACAGAGAAGACCTTCCTTTGAGCTTCACTAGTTTGCTGGTAGATGGTTGAAAACGTGGGACTACAAAACATGACAAATTGAAGTTTCCAGAATCATGTAATGGTATCTACTACTTTGAAATGATGTAACTAGATGACCACCCCTCGCTATTGATGATTAATTCAGTAAAACACTACAAACTCTCAACAGTATTCTTATTTCTTGTTGGGATAAAATAATCTTGTTTTTTAACTAATTTTCCGGTGAAATAAAAACATGAATTCAAACACGGACTTTACTCTCTCTATCTCTCTCTCTCTCACACACACAAGCGCTAGAAACACACCCATAATCTTGTTTTCAAACTATTTCATCTCTAAACAATTTTTTTTTTTTACTCTTTGACTTATGTTTTAATAACTATTTTCTCCTTCACCAAATAACTACTAGAATTCAATTGTATACAAATGTATTGGTTAATTATTTGAGACTTCTCATATTCATGTAACTTTCACAAATAGCTATACACAAAACTAACAACCAACTTGCTCATTTAAGTTTAGTATCCATTATATCTTTCTTATCTTTTGACCTCTTCTAACATAAAATTAATTACGTTTACATGTACCAATCATGAATTTTTTTTTTTTGTTTACTCCTAATATTATTCAATATTAGTTATGTCATTTATTAAGATAAGTACTGCATTTAGTCTGCACTACATATACTCATTAATCATTCCAAGTTTTTCATATTCTTACTGCTTGTACAAATAGCTAATAGGCAAAGCCAAAAGCCCACACACTAAACTAACATCTAGACTGTCCAAATTCTAACAATAAATATTTGCTTAATGCTCTATGACCAAATTTTGCACCCTTTTTTTATGATTGACAATCATTGATTTGTCAAACAATCAAAGTCATAGACCTCCTCCTTCCCAACTCGCATGTATACAAATCATTCTTGAGCTCTATAACACATTTGATTTGTTTAATCGGTTGGTCTATTGGTCAGTTTTTTCTGAACAGAAGTTTTCACGATGATGACATGTGTTGTATTTAAGTCTTGAAAATTAATGTTTTTTGAGGCGCCATTTGTTTGCTTCCTTAGAAAATAATTTAGTATATTTTTTAACAGATGTCTCAAATATATATGTTTTGATATTTTATATACAACAATACATATTTGTAACATAAGCCAAATGAAAAACTATGAAAATCTTGTTGGACAATCAACAGAAAATGAAGAATTCCTTGAATTTTTACTATTTTTGAAATTTTAATAAAAAAAACCTTGAAATGATCCAACATTTAAGCTACTATTACTAATTTTTGACTTGACTATATATGTCATTAATTATTTCATTTCTTAGTATAATTTTTGTCTTTCTTCTCATATATAACGTGAATCATTTTATAAGTTGGTTATGTATTAATTGCTTGTAGCATCTTAAATTAAAGACTTCATTGTATAATCAGCTCTTGTAGGCACTGATGTTGTGGTTGATATCGTTTCATAATATTTACAACACTAATATGGAACATATGATATTCAAAATGATTCACGTGCAACACGTGTGCATCAACTAGTTGAAACAAAAGTATGCTTCAAACACCAACTTTACTTCCTCTTTCTCTCTCTCATACACACGCACGCCCGTGCGTGCACACACAGATACAAACGCTGAAAACACACCCCAAGCCAGACACTTCTCCATGAATTTCAAGCTTGAATACAGAGAGAAGAAAATCCAAGATTAAAACGGAACACAACGGTTACTGCAAACATAGAATTCCAACCTGTATAAGATTTCCTATCTTGGATTAAAAAAAACAAGTACGGATGAAAAATATTTCACAGCATCTCAATATGCAACAGATTTTGCATGTAGTTCATAGGAAGATTATGGACTTGACTACCTTGCCAAAAAAAATTCGGTACCATATCTAAAAAATTTACTACTTGAAATGACATTTTTATAACTTTTGTGGGTCATTTTACAACTAAAAAATTTATCACTTTTATGGTTAATTTATCACTTTTGTGAATATTTTTACCACTATTGTGAATATTTTTACCACTATTGTGGATGTTTTTACCACATTTGTGGTAACTATTTTTATCACTTTTCTTAAGTACAAAAAAATTTAACTTTTGTAGGTGATTTACCACATTTGTAAGTATTTTTACCATATTTGTGGATATTTTTATCAATGTTGTGACAACTATTTTTTACCATTTTTTTGAGTACTACAACAGTGATAAAAGTGATCACAAAAATTTTGAATTTTGGTAAGGTACCAAAATTTTGAATTTTGGTAAGGTAGTCAACTCCGAAGGTTATAGGTTCAAATGCTTTTCAACCTACCATGGGTTTGGCTAAAGGGCATAAATCAGATAATCACAAGGGTAAAAATGCATCTTGTTTATTTTCAACCTGCTAAACAATCCAAATTCAATTTCGCCAACTCAAAAATCAAAAAGAAATTTGAACTGCAAATCAAACCTTCTATTGCATCTTGCAAGTCATTCCTTTTTCCCTATGTACTATAGAAGTAGTTGCCCAGCAGCTGATATACATTTACACTTGCTGCTCGCAGGGTGCCAGTCTTTATCAGTATCTTCCTAGCATGCTTCTAATACGCACAAAGCACCATGTTTTTAGTAGTGTTTTGTACCTCTTCCAGCCATCAAAGTACCTACCAATGACCTTTCGATAACTAGGCCTCTGCTGCACCACATTCCAATATTCAGCTATGTTAGGCCGGGTGTTAATATACTCCTCTTCCTTATTCAAGAGTACCAGTCGAGCCAGCACAGGAATGAGCATTACATCGGCTAAAGTGAACTCTTCCCCTGCTAAATATGATGTTTCGTTTAATTTAGTCTCCACCTCATCAAGAAGCCTTATCAGATGTTCCTCACTCCGTTTCAGAACTTCTGCATCTCTCAACTTGTCTTCTGTTTCATATGCATCTCTTAGCTTACAGTGGTAAGCACTTGCTAGATCAGGGGACTCCGCCATCCGAGCAATTACCACTCTCCTGATGAATTTGGAAACAAAGATGCGATACTTCTCAGGGGTATGAGACAGTGTGAAAAACTTTGGGTTCCACTCTTGTATCTTATGCATCCATTCAACTTCTTCTCTGCCACTAAGGATCATGTTATCGCCACCAGAAGAGACTGCAGCAATTCTTTCTATATACCTGTAAGTTTCAAAATCACTGTGAATTATTCATTGTATTCAATGGAAAAGTGATTGGAAGCAATTTCAATGATATCTTCCTGTCTGTGCCCCCAAGAAAAAAGTTAAACATGACTATTTAAGCTTAAAGTCTATAGTTTTAAGCTGAGCCTTTTCTACTAGTTTCAAACTCATGCACAGCATAGGAATTTCAATTTAACAGTTGACAGTAATTCTACGTGTAGCTTTTCTTACTTCTTTTAAAGGAATTCTGCATTTTTCCAATATGCCCATGGGAATCTCAAATGTGTCATCGGAGAAGACTTCGCTCTAATCTTAGTCACTCCATTGTGAAGTTGCTTTCCAAACACCCCCCTCACCGTGAAAAGTAAATGTCAATGGGAGTGAAATACGATACTTACTGAATTATCTCTATAGTGTCAAATATGATGTGGGAACCATTTTGGAAAACAGGAAGTCTAGCACTTGGATTCATCCGAAAGAAGGATGAGTCCATATTCTTGGCCGTGATAGGATTCACATGGTATGACGTGTAATCGATGCCTCTTTCTTCCAGAGCAAGCCTCACCTTCTGGCTGTCCAAGGAATACGGGTGATGATAAAGCTGCATGATCTTTCAAAATCATCTATTAAGTAGTTAATGGAATTTACAAAGATGAGAATATCCCGATAGACTTTGAACCGCCGTTTCACGATACTCTGAGCTACAGAGTCAAGGTCTGCACATTAATAAAAGTAGAAAAGCTCACAAACACCTTCTATAAATGAATGACTAGTAACATATACCATTCAAGTAAGATCATTAAGCCAATAGCACAGAAGTACATTAGGTGACAACATATCATGATATAAACATAGACAAAAAGGCTATATTATCTATGAATTAATAGATGCAACACAACCAATTGTTTCTACAGAAAACAGCTGCTGATGTAACACATTCAAGCATTTAAAATTAAAACATACTAAAACATTGCAATTGAAGCCTCTTATAGTTTGTGAGGTCCATTATGAATACGGGTAAATATAGCTTTTTTCAGGTGAAGAAGCAAGTGCTCGGAAAAAAAAAGTCTTCAAATATCTACTAATAATTCAAAATTTCTGACAGAGACGCTCGTGCTGGTTCTGTTCTCAGATTACCATAATAGTTATTCTCTTTATGTTGCAAAAAGCATCTCAATTAAGTGGTACTATCAAGAAAAACAGGAAAAAAGAAAAAAAAACTCAACTATGATACTTTGCAATCAATAAAACATAAAATTAAAACCAAAACTACTGTGCTGGCACATCAAAAACA
Source organism: Ilex aquifolium (assembly GCA_951799425.1). NCBI lineage: Eukaryota > Viridiplantae > Streptophyta > Magnoliopsida > Aquifoliales > Aquifoliaceae > Ilex > Ilex aquifolium. Next base: position 24,408,339 of record OX637402.1, read on the forward strand.
TAGGGGTTATGATATGTCCTCAATTCGAGTTGATAATTCATTGTCATGGGCCTGTCTCCATGGGGAAAGAGAAGAAGAAATCTAACAAACACATGTTCACGAATGATAATATATGTCATCAGATCAGCTTAAGTTAAATTGCCAGCGAATGGCTTGATCTGATGATCTGTCTAACATACTGTATAGTGACCTAAATCCAGTAATAATATTAATGGACACAATCCTCATTGTAATTTTCTTCCTGCTCAATATCAACTCAGCTTTCTTAGTAAGAAGTTTCAACATAAGCTGCTTGATGCTCAGGGAGAACAAAATTGCAGGTTGTGGAAGGAGGATTCCATTGGCATATGCCACTTGATATTTCGGGGTACAGAATGATTGCTTGTTATGGAAGCAGGATTCGATGGCATGGTTTCCACTACGTCCTTAAGGGTGAAAGCAATTTGATACTAAGCTCACAATTCTATCAATAAGCAAGCAACCAAAGTTTTTTTGGCTAGTAGCAAGCAACCAAGTTGCTTTCAAATCAAGCTGCTCAAAAGCATTTTTCAGGAAGTGTCTTGATTTGGAAGAGAGCGAGAGAAGATGCATATTATCTTTTCTGCTTTTTACTTTTTTCAATCAAATATTTTCTAGCTGTCCACTAATTCATTTTATGAGTCTGTGTTCAGACTGATGATGGGAGGGAAATAGAGGGGAAAACTCAGTGCTCCCAGGAGGGGAAGCCTTCGGTGGAGCATAAACTGGGTGGCCAAGCTTAATCATTGGCAAATCCAGTTCCTCCACAACTTTGATAGTTAAAACACCGTATGCTTGTTCTTAATCACCCATATAGCTGGAAAAAAAAAAAGGAGGGGGGGGGGGGGGGGGGGGGGGACAACAGTACCATGAGAAGCAAAGGAAACTATGCTGAGGATCAGATCATAGTAAGCTCTGGAAAATGAAAGCCAAAGGGTAGCAGGCGAAGAAGATGATAATGGGAAAGAGAGATTCAACAAATGTCAAATGTTTTGAAATTCACTCAAGTTAAATACAGGACAAACCGGGACCTAATGGTATCATGACCGATGAACAAAACTAAGTACAAGGACTTGTTTCAACAACTTTTTTGGACTATGTAACATCACTAATGTACTTGAGGGATGGAATATTTGTGGTGAATGGAGCAAAAAATAAGAAAAACATCAGAGACACATGATCAATCCTAATCACCGGTATGGCGGTACCAGATAAACACTTATCAGACCCCAACTGTGCGTTCATGTCACTGTATCTCAAGTTGTATTTTTGCCTAAGCAATCTATCATGGAACATATTATTTTATCCTTAATGGATGGAGAAATCTATCATCTTTAGAAAGAATATAAATCCATGACTAATGCTTGATAACAAGATAGCATTTCAAACAATTATATAACTCATCTATTAGGCATCATCAGTTGGTGATTAGAAACCTATAAGCTAATTGCAAGTATGCCAGTCAACAGAGGACAAAAATTGAAATGAAAGTATCCTCAAACAAAAATGCTCTGCTTGATTGTGCAATGATGCAGAATATTGTCTAGAGAAATCTAAAGCTTAGCGTAGCTCAGGATGCATCTGCCATATGAAAAAATATCCATGTTCTTCAATATTGTGACAGTGAGTTGAGTAACGAAGCAATCTTGATACCATCCTAGAAATTTATCAGCTTTCAATATCAATCCTCATAATATTTTTATCATATATATGCCAAAGCAAAAAGTGAATGCTACTATTTTGAGACAGTTTTAGAAAGAGGCCAAAGATTATGCTTGTACATCTCTTATGCAATGAGAGTGACGCATACACGAAAACATTATTCTCCAGATAGAAGATATTATGAAAGAATAAAGCCTGAATTTTTCTGTCTCCAGATTCCGCAAGACACAACAACAATTCCGGGGCCACACTATTAGAAAATTTGTTAACATAAGCTTGCACAACAGGTCACCACCAAGAGAAGTACCGAATAAACAACTGCATACTGACTTTTGTTAATGGAAGAAAAGTTTTTTTTTTATTTTGGTAAATAAACATTTATTTATTTGCTATACAAAATGTAGAAAACCAAGTGGCTAATAAAGGGAACCTAAGGATAGCAAAAATCAATACTATAAGCACACAGAATATGTTGAATTTCACATTACAAAGTGACTTTCAAAAACTAAAATTAAATCAACCCATATGAATAAAACCCAATTTACATGTTTAGACATAAACTCAAGAAATTCAACTCTTTACTAACTCCAGTTAGTCAGGAAATCAAAGAAGCAACAGCAACCCGAATTTAACAAACAATCCCCATTTGAGTCAGATTAATTCTGGGGGCAAAACATAGATATCACGAATTACAGTCAAACTAACTCAGAATTAACAATTAAGCACTCCATTATCAGCAATATCAAAAATCTGAACAATCACAGTCCAATTCACCATATTTAACTCAATTCTCAGAAACTAATCAGACAATAGAACATAAAAAAAAAACACAACATAGTGGAATGAACCATCAAAATCTGAATTAACTATTTCTGAAAACAGATGTATTACAAGGTACAAGAACTAACGAACAATTACAAAACAAACGAGAGACTGAACACAGATGAGAAAGACTTACGCAGAAATTCAAGAGAACTTGTCGAGAGTTTAGGAACTGAGAATTGTTTAATATTGGGTTTTTGGAGACTCTGATGACTCGTGGAAGAAGAAAGAAAAGACCCTTTCCGTGTGGATCCTTCTGACAGAAAAAGCTAAAAGCTTTCTGTGCCCACACACACACAGATGTTTTTGTTCTTCCCATATGGCAGACCCTGCATAACGCTAGACCCACTCGCTCGAGTACAAAGAGTGTCTAACAAGCGCTCTTTTAAGTGGACACGTGTAAAACTAAATTACAATCTCACCCTATGTAATTTTGATATTATACGAAAGTACTTACTGAATCCTGTCCCACCCCCTCTAAATTAATTAATTATTTTTATTTTTTTTTATTTTTTTTGATCATACCACCTTCCGAATATGATATTGTGACAAAGTACACATTATTTGGTTAAACTGATTTGAAGGAAGGTACAAGTGGGCTTAATGGGTGATTATTAATATTGAGGGTTCTTTTATAGGGATGGGTTCAATGTGTTCCTAGTCATCAAAATAAATAAATAAATAAATATATATATATATATATATATATATATATATATATATATATATATATATGTGTGTGTGTGTGTGTGTGTGTGTGTGTGTGAGTGTTTGATATGGACACCACTCAAATTTCGGGTGTTAAAATATGAGATGACTTGTTAATACGACACGAACATGATAAAAAAGTAGAGGATTTGAGTCTTCCTTAAACCACTCGTTTAGTAAATGAGTTGACCAGACACGACACGACACGATTAATAAACAAATCGGGTATGAGTGAAGTCAATCAGAAGAAATACACGATACGACTTATTTATATATCAGCTATACATGGTTCATACACAACACGAACATAATATGACACGATTCGTTTAGATACGAATTAATAAACGAATCGAATATGAATAAAATATTTTTTGACACGAATTCGCTAAGACTCGATACAAACCCACCTCACATAACACGGACAAGCCTAACTCGGATTAAATCAAAATCCTCGACCTATGCAATTTTAAAGTTGTAATCCTGCCTAAACTAAAACCCGAATGGGTTCATTTGTTAATTTATTGTTTTATTTGAATTGATGATAAGTCATATAAAATCTCAGAAACAATAACTTTGGACCACACACCTGATATTTTAAATAAATGTGTCTTTGAGATCAAAAAATACTTATGTCTAGACCTCTTGATACAAAAGATTTCAGTCAATTGGTTCTTCCTACTGGAATCCACCCGATGTAGATAAGTTCAAAATGATTTTTTTGTAGAGATGTCCTGGTAATAGGCCAAACATCCAATCAAAGAGACGATTGAAAATACTATTTGAGCTAGTCTATGAGAGAGTTTTAAATCATATTAAAGAAGAATCAAAATCTTATCTGTAACTAAGAAACCTTCTCTCGTTGACAACCCTGATGTTACACATGTGTCATATATACGCGTGTAACATGTTCATATGTTCATTCATATGTTCACATCAGTGGTAGCTTGACCAAATAATAATTTCTTCCTTCTCCAATAGCACGTCTCATTCATATTCATATTCAAAACAGGCTATCTTCAGGCTCAATCAGTAGCAACAATTGGAGTGGAAATAGTTATAAGAGAGGAGATATGAGTTTTTGTGGCTGGCTTATCCAGAAAGATTGAAACTAGAGGGTTCATGCCCCACCAAAAAGGGGTCAGATGAGGCTATTTTTAAAGGACAGTATTAAAAATCTTCAAGCTCTTGAGAGATCATTGGGAATGAGCCTGCAATCCTAGGACCAGTTCTGGTAGAAATATGGTATGAGTTACAAAAGTTCAGATCCATAGATTTAAGCATAGTAGGAAGAATTAGCAATAGGGTGTGGCACATAGCCTGACTCAACAGTGCACCCGAGTTTGTAATTTCACTCTTAATCTCAAATATTTTAGTCTGAATAAAACACTACTAAGTCTATTCAAAAAAAAAAAAAAAAATTAGCACCTTAGTCTAATTCAAATA